>JACEFZ010007380.1:0-15000 GCA_014155875.1 Cepaea nemoralis
AACATCACGTGACCTTATGTCTCCATCCATCATGTGCCATGCCCGTAAGCGTGGGCGGTCATAAATCGCCATTTCACTCGATCACCAGAGTCGTGGATCAGCTCAGTGTTCCTATCTTAATCATGCCACGTGGTCAAGCCATCCAGGTATTTACTTCTCTGTCTTCCCCTTGTTCTCCTCCAGTCGATCTTGCCAGTTGTCACCAAGTTCTCCAATTTATTTCTTCTCATAACATGTCCACAAAGTTTTGACTGTCTACGTCTAATTTCTCCTATCAATTTCCGGTTTTCATTTGTTTCTTGCAGTACTTGTTCATTGGTTTTTCTGTCTGTCCATGATATTCTTTGCATTTTCCTCAGAAACCACATTTCCACAGCCATCAGATGTTTTTCAGCATGACTGCTCATTGTCCAGGCTACACATCCATACAAAAGTACAGGTTCTATGTAGCACTTCAACACTCTTTTTCTCGTTTCCATTTATATCTTTTTATTGGTCAGTATATTTTTCATCTTGCAAAAGGCTACCTTCGCAATGGCAATTCTTGTTCTAATCTCTTCAATGCATCTTCCATCAGATTTTATGATTGTTCCGAGATAACTGTGTCATTTCACTTGCTTAAGATTATGCCCATTTACTTGTATATCACATTGTGGTATTTCCTTCTTCCCAGTGACCACCATAATCTGTGTCTTCTTAATATTCAGTTCTAACCACTAGTTATCCACTGTGTGCAACAACCGCATCTACAAAATGTTGCAGATCCTGTTCATTGTCTGCAGTCAAGACTGTATCATCTGCATATCTAATGTTATTGATGTATTGTCCCCAAATGTTGAT
Organism: Cepaea nemoralis; assembly: GCA_014155875.1. NCBI lineage: Eukaryota > Metazoa > Mollusca > Gastropoda > Stylommatophora > Helicidae > Cepaea > Cepaea nemoralis. The sequence continues at coordinate 841 of JACEFZ010007380.1, forward strand.
TCCTTCCATATCTTCTATATTTATGAAAATATTTTCACTGTACAGGGAAATAAAGATCTGGAGACATTACACATCCCTGTCTCACACGTCTTTTAATAGGCTGATATTGACCTACATCGTTATCAATTCTGATGGCAGCTTGTTGTTTCCAATATATGTTTTTTTTACAAGTCTAAGGTCTTTTCCATCCATTTGTAGATTTTCAAGCATCCTTATCATGTCGACATGTCTCACTTTATCGAAAGCCTTTGTGTAGTTAATAAAGCAACGATATTGATCTTTGTTTACTTCTATAGAACGTTCAATTACTGTTCACAGAATATACACAGCATTTACTGTACCCTTGTCTTCTACAAACCCACATTGTTCTTCTTCTATTTCGGGTTATATTTTCTTCCTAACTCTTTGCATGATAATTCTCAGCAAAATCTTCGTGATGTCGCTCATTATACTATTATATATATATATATATATATATATATATATATATATATATATATATATATGTGTGTGTGTGTGTGTGTGTGTGTGTGTGCGTGCGTGCGTGCGTGCGTGTGTGCGTGGTGTGTGTGTGTGTGTGCGTGCGTGCGTGCGTGCGAAATATAGCGTTTTCTAAAAGGAGGTGACAATTCGGCAGTCGATGTAATGAGAATTTCATATTATTAAAGTGATGATTCAACTCCCCATAAAATGAAAATTTCATGCTGTCTAAAAGAAAGTAACAATTCAGCAAGCGACGTAATGAGAGTTTTCCGTTAACTAAATGTAAACTAGTTTGAGAATCAAATTGTGGTTAGATAAGGCTGCATTCTCTCTCCATACCCGTTCAACATCTATAAGGAACACGTAAAAATGATGAGATCAGTGACAGCTTTTATCTATTCATAATTTGTGGATATCCATTCAAGCACTCAGGTATGCAGATGGTTGATCCTTCACTCAGACATTGCCTGGGTATTAGAAGAGATTATGATGTCTGTCAAGTGACACAGTGAAAATAAAATCGGTTTCTGAACTTTAAACAAACTTAAACTATTACCCATGGTGGACACAAACACATGTCAATCAAAAGTTTACAATCAACAATGAAGACATTCAAAAGTATATTTGTGAAGAACATGCAGCATTCCGATAGCAAATGTAGATTTGTGTCTTGGACCGTTTAGCAATCATTACAGGAGAACATTCGGACTTCTGAACCAAAACATTATAGTACATGTGTTGTTGTTGTTGTTGTTTTTTTTTTTTCAATATCATTGCCATGGCACAAAAATTGCCTTGTCTGCTGACATGGTACAGCTGTCGCCTGCTGTCATGGTATAAAATTGCTGACTATTATATTATTAAGTGACTGATTATAATGTTCTATTTGGACTCTCTTTCACTTCCTCCATCTATCATTTGGGAATCAGAGTGACACATTACTTATACAAACTTAACGGAACGCCCTACAGTTTCACATCTTCTATTATTGCACTGACACGTTTACAATGTTTAACATGTGCACAACAACGTATTGTGCACTCGCATCTACTTTAAAATAGTATAGCAATATTAAAACTATCAACAAGTGGCGGCACTCTATAAATTCAAAACAATGATTTTCCCCTAGTGAATTTAAATAACGAAGACACAAACAATAGATTGCACTATTTATTGCCTGGCATATTTCGCTGCATCTCGTCAGGTACATACTGCAGAATTCACACAACATAAAGTAAATTAACTAGATAAATCCTTCAAGCTGAAATATACACATGTTCGCACAGTAAACAAAGTTTGCAGAAGCAATAATGATCAATCAACGGAAGCCAGATTTGTGCAAACAGAAAGACATGTTAGTCAGCTTAACATTACCGTGGTAGAGAATTGACATTACTCTTCTTGTATGAACCGCTTCCGCCCCACCACAGCGAGTAATATGGCCAAAATAAAGCAGGAAACTGCAGACACACTGCTCATGGGGGTGTAGGGGTGTGTGGTTAAGGGATGTGTGGCTGGGGGATGGGTGGATGGAGGATCTGTTGTTGGGTAGAGGATGTGTGGGTGGGTGATTGTATATGAGTAAGAGTGTGTGGTTAAGGGATGTTTGGTTGGGGGATGGGTGGGTAGAGGATGTGTGGTTGGGTAGAGGATGTGTGGGTGGGTGATTGTATATGAGTAAGAGTGGATGGTTAAGGGATGTTTGGTTGGGGGATGGGTGGATGGAGGATGTGTGGTTGGGTAGAGGATGTGTGGGTGGGTGATTGTATATGAGTAAGAGTGGATGGTTAAGGGATGTTTGGTTGGGGGATGGGTGGGTAGAGGATGTGTGGGTAGGTAGAGGATATGTGGGTGGGTGAGTGTGTGCAGGTTTGGAGATGGTGGGGGATGTTTGTAGGTGTGGGCTCGGGATCTGTGAGTGGGCTGGGGGAGATGGGAGATTATGTGGGTGGGTGCGGAATTTGTGTGTGGGTAGGTGCGGAATATGTGAGTTGACAGGGAGATGTGTGTGTGGCTGAGGAATGTGTGTTTGGCTGGGTGGGTGGAGGTGTGTGGGTGGAGGAGGATATGTGGGTGAGTGATTGTTGGTGGGTAATGGGACGGGTAGAGAATATGTGAGTGGGTGGGGAGATGTGTGTAGGTGGGGGATGTGTGGGTTATTGAATGTATGTGTGCTTGGGGTGTGGGTGGATGGGATGTGTGGTGGGTGAGAGGTGTGTATGGGTGGGGAGATGTGTAGGTGTAGGGATGTGGTAGATGGGTGGGGGAATGTATGTGTGTGTGGGTTATGTGTGTGGTTGGGTGGGGGAGTTGGAGTGAATGGGGGATGTGTGGGTAGATGGTGGATGTGTCTCATAACATAGTAATATGCATTGTTTATGTTTACAAAATTCATGTGACAATGTTTTTTCCTATGCACTGTTGATGAAAGAAAGATGAGTGAATGGAAGGGCCGAATGTAAGACGGGCCTGCGTGCCCAATTTGTTACCCTTTGAAAATAAAGTCTGTTCGTTCGTTCGTTCGTTCGTTCGTTCGTTCGTTCATGGAAGTACCTGAGGCGGGAGAACTGGCGAAAGATTGAGAAGCGTTTCGGTGGGCAGTGATGACAGCAGAAAGATAGTGACCAGGGCTTAAGAACCGAGCAAAACAATGAGACAAAATGTCATTTTTTTTTTTTTTCACGGTGACAACGAAGCTTAGGAGAGAAACACAACTACCTGTTCAAAGCGGTGCCTGCTGTGCGTCTATGCTTTCTTGTGTCTGAATGCGAATATTTGGGAATGAGTAATAAAGTGGTAAAAAAACTGAAGGAAGTGAGAATGGCGTTTTTGAGACTAATGTTGTAAATATCGTTAACAGAGAAGAAAACAAACGCTGAAGTAATAACGGCAATTAAAAACAAATTTTGTTGCATATCCCTTACGGGACGTTGCAGTCAACACCAGCATTTACAGCTGCCGTTGATGTACTAGGCAAGTGTTACGTTCACTAGTTTGCCATTGCTTTCTGAACCACCGGCTCCCATACCAGCACGTTATAACACAATTTGCTGCACAAATCGGTCGCAGCTGAGTTTCGAACGCCTGGTGCCCGGCTCACGAACCGCGTTCGCAAGCCTTAGGCCACGGATACCGGCAATAATAACAGCAATATGTGTTAATAAACCACTCATCAAAACCATTAAAAGAAGCATTCAACAAATGTACGGGACATACGAACAGATGATAAATACACAAATTAGCCCTATACGAGGAGATACATAGAGGACCCAGTAGCTGATTGGTTATTAAATTATCGGTTGCCAGGAGGAAGAGTTACTAAAGGACATTAATATTGTAAACACATTGTCTTTGTTAAAGGGGGTCCACTTGCCATCCGACACAATCTGACACCCTGGCCAGTCCGCCACTGAGAGGAGCAAATGGAAAATATGTAAAGATGTATGTGAAACCTTAAACAGCTGGGCATCAAATAATGATGTAAGCAATATCACATGAAATAGGGCAATAGAGGGACATGATCGCCAATGTCTGCTTTAAGCCAGACACCATATATTGCCATCTGTTTGACTGTTTTAAGAGGCATCTTTTCATGTGGCTCCGTGGCAAAGGTGTAACGGACAATGTTTCGGGCGATTTGGCAGACCCCCTTGCGTTGATTTTTATAAAATGGAATGAGTGCCCGTCGTTCAGAAAGCAATGGCAAATTACTGAACGTAAACTTGTCATGAAATCACAAACAGCCAAACATGTTAGCATTTACTTCAACGTCCTGTAAAGTACATGTAACTAACTTATTTCATGTGTAATTAATACAGTTATTATCATTGTCTTTCAGTGCTGGATAATGTCCACATGCCGAACCAAAAGACTTGGCTGACAAAGTGGTTCAACTATAAACATTATGTGTGCATGTCTGTCTGTAGCCAACAGTTGTCTAGGAGAGGTAAGTGTTATAAATGTTTACTTTCTTACTTCCATTGCACATAAACGCATACGCACATTTGATCAAATATCCACTCACGCGTTCACAGTTCACTTACACTCAGCCATCAACCCACTAATTGGTTCAAACACCCAAGTACACACTGGCTGACGCACACATCCTTGCACACACCGTCTAGCTCAAACGTGCGTGTACAGATAGCCTGGCTCAAGTAAATGTCTGTGTACATGCCTTGAGGAAGCCACGGCAGCGTTGGTAATGGGTTCGAATCCGCATCGTGGGGGCTTTGTAAAGTTGACTAGAGCACCCACGTCGACTCAGTCTAAATGTGGTACCAGGAAATATCTTGGTAAGTCAGTTGATACTGACCGCATCAGCCACCTAGTGTCGGTTGGTCTATACAAATGTGTGCTAGCACCATATTCCCGAAGCGAGTTAAACTGTATAAAAAGAATCGTGTACTTGTAAATACGGCTCAAGTCGTTTTGAATAACTGGTAACAAAGGTAGAGGATCCGCTTTCATGCCCCAACCCGTATCCATTAGAATTCAGAGTCTGGTGTTGGGTGTCTGCGTCTCCGTTTAGTGTGTCGTCAGAGCAAAATCTACCCAGCTGGATTACACATTGTCCGCACCAACCCACGAATATAGTGATCGAATTCGGCCATCACGGAACATTTGCTGAATATGTTTAATTTGTGTTTAATTACGGTGACAGAGATTTTTAATATTCTAAGGACTGGAGGAAAGTCACACTAAAAAATAGCGCGTGCATTTGCAGTAAGCAAAATTGCCCCGTAGATGCACTGTTACCGGCAATTACCATTAGGCCGATAACAAAACTGTCTTCTGGGCATAACAAACATGAGCAATTGGAAAAGCGAACACGTTATGAATGAAACGTCATACATCGAGATGCACAAATGTGGTATACTCCCGATAGATATTACACCGTGGTCGTGACATGGATTAAAACAGCTACGATCTTTTCTCCAGGACACTCTGGTGTGGTTGGCAAATGAACAGACAGATTGGCTGGTGCTGCATCATTGAGAGGTGATTTGATGCATGATAAGGCAGATGTAGTGAAGGCCCTCTGGGAGCGTGTGAATAATTCACAAGAACAGATAGACGATCATGGCCTAAGAGACATTGGGTCAGCAGGGGAGGGGGGGGGGGGATGGGGGACTCAGAGGATGTGGTCGATAGTCGTCACTCAGAAGTAAAGCAAGATGGACATATACATATAATCAGATTGGAACGGGCACCATTAGCAACTGCGCTGGCTGTTGAAGATGATAACAGTGCGCTTATGGGAATGCCACGATGTCGGTTCGTGACTCCACTCTGTCGAAAGGTCAGCGAGAAGTATTTTCACCTTTAATTCACTCTTCTTTATCTTTATATCAACCATCTTCACCTATGTTTACCTCTAGATCACCCATCTTTACCTCTAGTTCACCTATGTTTACCTCTAGATCACATAAGTTTGCCTCTAGATCACCGACGTTTACCTGTAGATCATATATCTTTACATCTAGATCATATATCTTTACATCTAGATCATATATCTTTACATCTAGATCACCTGTGTTTACCTCTAGATCAGCTACGTTTTCCTCTAGATCAGCCATCTTTACCTATACTTCACATATGTTTATCTCTAGATCACCTACGATTACCTCTAGAACAAATATCCTTACCTCTAGATCATATATCTTTACCTCTAGATCATATATCTTTACCCCTAGAACATATATCTTTACCTCTAGATCATATATCTTTATCTCTAGATCATATATCTTTACCTCTAGATCATATATCCGTACCTCTAGAACGTATATCTTTACCTCTAGATCATATATCTTTACCTCTAGAACGTATATCTTTACCTCAAGAACATATATCTTTACCTCTAGATCATATATCTTTACCTTTAGATCATATATCTTTACCTCTAGATCATCTATCCTTACCTCTAGATCATATATCTTTACCTCTAGATCATATATCTTTACCTCTAGAACATATATCTTTACCTCTAGATCATATATCTTTACCTCTAGATCATATATCTTTACCTCTAGATCATATATCTTTACCTCTAGATCATATATCTTTACCTCTAGATCATATATATTTACCTCTAGATCATCTATCCTTACCTCTAGATCATATATCTTTACCTCTAGATCATATATCTTTACCTCTAGATCATATATCTTTACCTCTAGATCATATATCTTTACCTCTAGATCATATATCTTTACCTCTAGATCATATATCGTTACCTCTAGATCATATATCTTTACCTCTAGATCATATATCTTTACCTCTAGATCATATATCTTTACCTCTAGAACATATATCTTTAAACCCGACACCCCACAGTGTGCCAACGGCTTCAGGCAGAAGAGAGCAATTGGGAGGGTACAAGCCTTACCCTGGTGCGAGGAAATGCAAAAATGCAACCTAAAGACAAAATGTCATGGCAGTGCAGACCAGGCCCTAAGCATTGGTTGGCGGCTGGTCTAGGATCGAAGCTAAGGCAGGCGGACAGTTAGAGCATTGCTTTGCTGATCCGGCAGCTTCTGCAGCTTGTCTTGTTCCAGGTGTAGAGGTGTTACCTTTCCTCTGGAGTGAACTAGGCAGGCCGAGAGAGGGATCATGCTGCATGAGCAACACATGGTCTCTATATTTTAGCCCAGGATTTGTGCTATGGAGAGGCAATAACTCCATATCTGGTCGTAACCGGTCTCGGAATCAAAGCGAGAGGCAACTGTTACGGGTTATAAGTCCCTGTCAATTGGCGTAGACATGGGGCGCCACGAGTTGCCTCTGACGGTGGGAGACACCTACATGTGTCACTTATTAGCTACCGCCCGCCTCAAGCTGGGCATCCCCCGGCCAATTGGGTGCTGATCCGCCACAGCCTGCCTGCTTCAATGGGTGCTTGGCGCTAGGACACCATCTGAATCGCAGGCTGTAAAACCAATGCACCAGGTGCTAATCAAAAAGAAAAATAGAAACTTCAGGCTACGGCTTGCAACCTGAAACGTGAGAACCGTGTGTCCAGGATTTTCCACTGACTTGACCAATATTGACGATGTGAGAAAAACGGCTGTGATTGATGCCGAACTCAATCGTCTTAACATTGATATTGCTGTCCTGCAGAAGACTCGCCTCGCTGAGGAAGGGTCACTCAGGGAAAACAATTACACTTCTTTTTCTTTTGTTTAGAAGGATAGAGGGCAGGCAGAAAAAAGACAACACGGTGTGGGTTTTGCAGTGAAGAATTCGCTACTGGAATGATTGAAATTCCAGCAGGAGGAAATGAAAGACTATTATCCCTGCGCTTGGCAACCTCTTGTGGTTTTGCCACCATTATTACTGCATAGTGCACCGACACTAGATTCCTCTGATGATGTGAAGGATTCGTTCTATGAGGAGTTAGACTCCGTGATCAAGGCAGTTCCAAAATCTGACTACATTTATATGCTCGGTGACTTCAATGCTCGTGTAGGGCAAGGGACTCGAGTTCATGGCCAGTGTGCCTTGGAAAATACAACATCGGTCGCATGAATGAAAATAGGCAAAGGCTGCTGGAGCATTGCACCAGAAATTACCTATGTATTACAAATTCCTTTATTAAAACAAAAGAGTGCATAATGTCACATGGAAACATCCAAGATCCGGCCATTGGCACCAGCTGGACTTCATCATCACACGGAGACAACATCTGAACCATATATCATTGACTCGAAGTTACCACAGTGCTGACTGTGATACGGATCTTTTTTTTTTTTTTTTTTTTTTGTTGCAAGGGTTAGACTGAGACCAAAGATAATCTACACAGCCAAACACAAATCTAGCCCCAGGATTAATATTATTAACACCAACGATCCTGAAAAGTGCTTTCAGTTTCAACAGGAACTTGAAGACGATTTCACTGATACACCAGAAAATTGTAAAGTAAATGAAAAGTGGAGTCAACTTAAGAAACTCTTTATAAAACTGTCGTAGATGTGTACGGCACTGTGGATCATCAGAGGCAGGACTGGTTTGCGGCAAACAGTCAAGACTCTGCAGCCCTTGATTGAAACAAGGAAAGACCAACGCGTAACACTTTGAGTGAGCTAAAGCAAGCTAGGAAGGATGTGCAAAAGGCTGTCAGGCAGTGTGCAAATGATTATTGGATCAAGTTATGTGAGTCCATTCAAATCGCAAGTGATAATGGAAACATCCGAAGCATGTATGAAGGAATAAAGAAAGCCTGTGGTCCAATGATCAAAAGAAGTGCACCATTGAAAACGTTGACTGGAGAAATCATCACTGATAAGAAACAGCAGATGGACAGATGGGTAGAGCACTATTTGGAGCTTTACTCAAGTGAAACCAAACAGCGGATGATGCCCTCAACGCCATAGAGGCTCTACCAACTCTTGACCACCTGGACACACTTCCCACCATAACAGAAGTTAAGTGTGCTATAAATGAACTTGCATCTGGCAAGGCTCCAGGTAAGGATGGGATTCCAATAGAGGTTATCAGGAGTGGGCAAGACACACTCACTCTACAGATCCACCATCTAATAGAGCTATGCTGGCGAGAAGAACAAGTCCTACAGGATTTCAAAGACTCAAGCATCATAACACTGTAAAAGAACAAGGGCGATCGGAGCGACTGTAACAACTATAGGGGTATCTCACTACTTTGTATTGTTGGGAAAGTATGTGCCAGAATTGTTCTGCGCAGACTTCAAGTCCTAGGAGATCAAGTCTACTCCGAATCACAGTGTGGCTTTCGACAGAACCGGTCTACCATTGATATGATATTCTCATTGCGACAAACGCAAGAAAAATTCCGTGAACAGAATCAACCACTGTTTATTGCCTTCATCGACCTCATAAAGGCATTTGATTTGGTCACTCGTGAGGGTCTGTTCAAGGCACTAAAGAAGATTGGCTGCTCACCAAATCTTCTGTCCATTGTGGAATCGTTCCACACAGGCATGAAGGGTATAATCAGTTTGATGGTGCAACTTCTGAAGAGTTTGAAATCAAGAGTGGAGTTAAGCAAGGTTGTGTACTAGCTGCCACCCTCTTTGGAATATACTTTTCACTTCTACTGAAATATGCCTTTCGTGATCGTGATGGTGGTATATACATTCACTCACGCTCAGGTGGCGGCCTCTACAGTGCTCAGAGATTGAACGCCATGACCAAAATTAGGAGGGTACTGATCAGAGAGTTGCATTTTTGCAGATGATGCTGCAGTTACGACCCACTCTGAGGAAGAATTACAATGTCTACTATCTGCATTCTCCAATGCTTGTTCCGAATTTGGTTTAATAATTAGCAAAAAGAAGACACAGATTATGTCACAAGGTGCACATGGGGTACCATCAATCTTTATTGACGACGCCGAACTAGAGATGGTAGACCAATTTACATATCTAGGATCAGTGGTAAATAGCAAATTATCCCTAGATCAGGAAATCAACATCCGGATTGGTAAGGCAGCAACAACAATGAACAGGTTAAGAAAAAGAGTCTGGGAGAACAGGAAGCTTACTGCCAAAACAAAAGTCCTTGTCTATCAAGCCTGTGTCCTTAGTACTCTTCTTTATGGCAGTGAAACCTGGACAACTTACTCACACCAAGAGAAACGTTTAAACAGCTTTCATATGCGGTGTCTGCGAAGAATTCTTGGTATTAAGTGGCAAGACAAAATCACAAATACTGAAGTATTGGAAAGATCAGGTTGTGTGACGGTTTATTCCATGCTCAGTCTTCGTAGACTTATATGGATAGGACATCTTAGGAGGATGGATGATGGTAGAATACCAAAGGACATCTTTTTTGGTGAATTACAGATGGGTAAGAGATCTCAGGGTCGGCCTCTACTACGATACAAAGATGTGTGTAAGCGGGACATGGTTGATACAGGCATTGATAATGCACATTGGGAGCAAGTTGCCGCTGAACTTGTTGCATGGAGGGCAAACATCTGAAATGGAATAAAGACAAAGGAGAAAATTATTGCAGATAAGTCACACACCGAGCGTGTGAGACGTAAGATGGTGCATTATAGTGGAAATAACCACGTGTTCACATGCACCCACTGTCAACGAACATTTACAGCGCGAATTGGCCTTACCAGTCACATTCGCTACCGCCATGGTTAAAAGTTATTATGCCTTTTTGAAGCACAAACTATCATCTGTCAAAACGGCAAGGTGGCAAGTATATATCTTTACCTCTAGATCACCTACGTTTACTTCTAGATCATATATCTTTACCTCTAGATCACCTGTTTACATCACACATCACCACATCACCTACGTTTATCTCTAGATCGACTATCTTTACCTCTAGATCACCTGTGTTTACCTCTAGACCACCTAACTTTTCCTCTAAATCACTTGGGTTTACCTTTAGATCATCTATCTTTGCATCTAGATCACGTATGTTACTTCTAAATCACCCATCTTTACCTCTAAATCACCTACGTTTATCTCTAGATCACCCATCTTTACCTCTTGATCACCTGTGTTAACCTCTAGTTCAGCTATGTTTACGTCTGGATCACCTACGTTTACCTCTTGATTACCTATTGTTACCTCTAGGTCACAAGTATTTACCTCTACATCACCTATGTTTACCAGTAGATCACCTGCGCTTACCTCAAGATCACCGACGTTTACCTCTAAATCACCTATCTTTACCTCTAGATCACATGTGTTTACCTCGAGGTCACCTTCGTTTACCTCTAGATCACCTATGATTACCTCTAGATCACCCACCTTTATTTCTAGATCACCTGTGTTTACCTCTAGATCACCTATCATTACCTCTACATCACTTACGTTTACCTCTAGATTACCTATCCTTACCTATTGATCACCAATATTTACACCTAGATCACCCATCTTTACCTCTGGATCATCTATATTTACATCTAGATAATCTATGTTTATCTCTAAATCACTCATGTTTATCACTAGATTAACTATGTTTACCTCTAGATCACCTACCTTTCCCTCTAGATTATCTGTAATTTACACCTATATCTCCCATCTTTAACTCTAGATCACATGTTTCCCCCTATATTACGCATCCTTACCTATTGATCACAAATGTTTACACATAGATCACCCATCTTTACCTCTGGATCACCTGTCTTTACATCTAGATCTCCTTACGAATGCAATTCGTAATTCCGTATACCCGTGTTCGAAACATTGTTGCGTACGATTTGGCAACAGACTGCTTTGTATTGGTTGTTTTAAAAAATGGTATGGGTACCGGCCGAATGGCAAACTACTGAATGTGAACTTGCCAAGAGATCCCAACAGAAAAAGTTGCTGGTGTTAACTGCAACGTCCAGAAAGGATATGCAACTTTTTATCTTTCCCTCTAGATAACCCATCTTTACATATAGATCACTTATAGTTCTCTATATATCAACTATCTTTCCCTCTAGATAACCCATCTTTACATATAGATCACTTATAGTTCTCTATATATCACCTATCTTTCCCTCTAGATCACCCATCTGTACAACTACATCACCTATATGTCTCTATTGATCACCTATCTTTACCTCCAAATCTCCTAACCTCACCTCAAGATAACCCTATCCTGACCTCTAGATCACCTGTGTTTCCCTCTTGATCGCCCATGCTTACCTCTAGATCACATAGACCTAATTATTTAATAACAGGATACGAAACATAGCTGCAGAAACGTGCTTTCCGAAGAAAGTGCAGTGAGCAGCGTGGGCGGAGAGAAAAACACACGAGAAAGACTTTCAAGAAACAAATGGAAACCGGTAATTAATTATAAAAATCAGACGAAAACAACCAAGATTTTTTTGGTACACGTTTAAATGTAAAATGAAGTTGAAAATCTAGTGATAGCCTATAAAATTGATGGGAGCCGGCAAAGGAAAGGCAAAAGGAGAAATAGCTGGATAGCTTGACCAGATGACATCACCGAGACAAAAACAAGCCTGACCCAAGACTTTGGTGGTCGTGTGAGAGGGCGAACCATTGCGGTCCAGCTTATCGTCGCGGCACGTTATAATGATGAAGACAAAGCTGCCATCTGAAAACCAGGGACGCTCTGGTTTAAAACAGCAGGCTAGTACAAACTGGATATTACTGAGAGTAAAACGGAAGCAGCGGAGTCTGCTTTCGGCCATCAATCTGAATATACCAGGAAGATAGCAGCGGAAACAATGCGAGCATAGCGTGACCACAAGCCATAAACAACGGTGGCCATTGACGATCTGCCATAACGACTAATGTTTCATGCGTCTCTCGGTGACCCGAATAACTGCTATTGTGCTCAGTAATCAGTCGAGTGCAGATCTGCTACGCTCATCTGTATTCACCAGTATCTAAACAGACATTGGTGATTTCCCCACAGACAAATAGAATCAACGTCGTAGTGGTGCATCGTTTAACTCTGTATGTGTGCGTGTCTTTGTATGCAGCCCGGTCTTCAGTTCCGCGAAAGAGCAGTGGCTAGACACTCCCCTGTCTGTCCGGTAGTCAAAGGTTTGAATCTGCACCGAGACGGATGTTTAGTTCACCAGGGCCCCTCTGGTCGACCCAGCCGGAAATAAGTACCATGTAAAATCTTGGGAAGTAAAGGCGGCCGGTGTGATACTGACCACATCACCCACCGAAATATATATAAGATAATAATAATAAATTAGAGAACTTGGTGACAACTGGCAAAATCGAGGGGAAGAGAACAAGGGGAAGGCAGGGACGTAAATACCTGGATGGCTGGGCCACATAGCATGGTCGAGACAGGAACACTGAGCTGAGCCATGGCTCTGGTGATCGAATGAGATGGCGAAACATAACCGCCCACGCTTATCGGTATGGCACATGATGATGATGAGTTCTCTGAAAAGTGTGCAGTCTTAGTACTCGAGACACCCCATAGTCTGCGATATCATTACTATGAACTTTTGTTTAACCTCTTTCGGCAGCATGGTTTTTGATCTGACTCCGTGGGTAGAACATGAAGATACATCCTAGTCATTACAGGACTGCAGCCAGTCAGCTGTAGCGAGGACTCTAACAACTGCATCACAATCACTGTACAGCTCTACAAAGGAATCAATATTACTTCACTAAGATTTCTACTTTGCCAAGCTGACAATTGGTTCTTTCTCCGACAGCTATAAATGTGTGAGCTATCCGACCAACTTTTACTCCCATAATAGTTACACAGTGCGCAGCGAACCGATTGTGCTCCCAGCTATACATATTCGAAAGAAACCGATCGTGTTGCCGAAACCGACCGTATTGCCGAGTGATTGTGTCAATTCTGGCTTTCTGGATCTGATGAACTGCTATCTCCACTTGGATGTGTTCACGTCACTAATTATAAGATATTAACTTTAGTACGTTTGCCTTGTTGAGAATAAAGGCTTTTGTTATATTTTGCATCGGTAGAGATGATGGCAAAGTTGGTAGTCGACAAATGAGCAGCCCTGCACTTGGAGTTCCATCCTCAGTTTTAGCGAGTTTTCTCACGCTGTACACGGCGATGAGACACAATCTATATACTGGAATCCACAAGAGTAGCCGTACAAACTCATACGTCATACGAAGAACTGCGTGTGTGCTTGAGGTTAGCTTGCTTGGACTGGGTTTCTTCTATCGAATTTTTTGGTCACTTGTCTTGTTTTTTCTTGTTGGACATATTCTGT
>JACEFZ010007380.1:20000-325000 GCA_014155875.1 Cepaea nemoralis
TGCGTCACTTAGTATAACATCGAGTCGAGACATGCATTCCATCGATGACACTATCCTTGCTACTTCCTCTGCTATTGCTTGTGATCTATGGAGAATAGACCCCTATCCACCTCACAAGAAGCCCTCTATCAATTCCCATCTCTTGCAGCTCCCTCGGTGTCCTTCCCAAATTATTCATGTCCGTCTCTAATTCCCTTCTCCTCGCGTGAAATTCCCCTTGTATTTCTTTTGCAATATGAGAACCACAGAAGGGCCTTTCTAGTTGTACTATTAGCATGTTTTCTGAATGTGCTTCTTGTCCAGCGACAGCGCGTCTTACAGCTGGATTCGATTAAATGTGCGGTTGCTCTCTCTCCACAATATCCGCATTCGTGATTCTGTTACGCCGTTGTAATTCTCTACTGCACAGGCACCAGTTAATGAATGTTTGTAGTTTACTATTAATTATTTTACTGGTTCCTGTACTTTAGAATGTGAAGAGCATCGCACAAGTCGTACGAGTCACACGACAAAACTGTTACTCTGAATAATTGTGAACAGAATAAGAAACAAAATTAAACCAGAAATTAGTGATGACCAATGTGGATTTGTGGAGGGAAAGGGCACAAACAACGCTATATATATATCCATTCTCAGGACACTATTAGAAAGAGCTATAGAAGTAAAAACAGATATATACTCATGCTTCATAGACTACACTACACAACAGCATTTGACAATGTGAAGCATGAAGAAATAATACTATTACTAGAGTAACTGAACATCGACGGCAAAGGTCTGCGAATAATAAAGAACATATAATGGCATCAAACAGTAGCCATAAGAATCAACAACCTTGTAGAATCATATCAATGTATAACGAAATGCGCCAGACAAGGTTTTGTACTGTTTCTTGATTTGTTCTCATTGTACATCATCATCATCGAGTGCCATGCGGCTGGCGTATGCGTTCATGGCTATCCACAGATCTCGGTCTTTGGTGTTCTGGATCAAGTCTGCTGATGCTATTCCTCCATGCCACCGTCTCAATTCATCCAGCATCATTTATCTTGGTCTACCTCTGCCTCTCTTCCCCTCGATCTTTCCAGTTGTCACGATGTTCTCCAATAACTCTCTTCTCATCACATGACCAAAGAAAGCTGTTTGTCTCTTTCTTATTGATGTATATAATGATCTAGTTTCATTAGCCTCTTTCAGGCAATCGTTGTTAGTTACTTTGGCAGTCCAGGGAATTCGCAACATTCGTATAAGGAACCACATCTCTGTTGCTTCCAAGTTCTTCCTAATGTGTTCATTTACATTCCGAGATTCGCTGCCATACAGCAAAACTGGTTCTATATAGCATTTTAGCACTCTCTTTCTTACATTCAATGATATTGCATTGGATACTCTTTATTTTCCAAAATGCAGTCTTGGCTTGCCCTATTCTGCTCTTAATCTCTCTTGTGCATCTTCCATCTGATGTATAAATGCCCCTAGGTATTTAAAACTATCCACCACGTTAAGAATTTTCCCTTCTATTTCTATTTCACACGTTGGTGTCACTTTTCTCTTTGATATCACTATTGTTACTGTTTTCTTGTTATTCAAAGAGAGTCCTTTGTTTGCACTCTCTGTTACTACAATATCCAACAATAGTTGTAGATCTGTAGCATCATCCGCAACCAATAATGTGTCATCTGCATATCGTATATTGTTTATATTATAACCTCCGATTACTATTCCTGGCTTCTCTTTGATTTATCTCATTATTATTTCGCTATAGATGGAGAAGGGATCCGGTGACATGACACATCCCTGTGGTACTCCTAACTTTATTTGTTCTTAATTGCCCTCTTTATTTCCCTTTAATTATTACTGCTTAGTTCCAGTAAATATTCTTTTTTATTCTGAGATCCTTCCCATCAATGTTAATATCTTCCAACATTTTAATCGGTTTATTCAATAAATCAATCATGTACCATGCCGGAAAGCGTTGGCGGTCATGACTCGTCATTTCACTCGATCACCAGAGTCGTGGATCAGCTCAATGTTCCTGTCTCGGTAATGCCATGTGGTCAAGCTATCCAGGTATTTTCCTCTCGGTCTTCCTCTTGGTCTGTTCCCTTCGATCTTGCCAGTTGTCACTAAGTTCTCCAATCCATTTCTTCTCATAACATGTCCAAAAAATTGTGACTGTCTACGTCTAATTTCTCTAATCAATTTACGATTTTCATTTGTCTCCTGTAGTACTTGGTCATGGTTTTTTTGTTTGTCCATGGTATTCTTTGCATTTTCCTCAGAAACCACATTTCTGCAGCCATCAGATGTTTTTCAGCTTGACCGCTAATTGTCCAAGTTTCACATCCATACAAAAGAACAGGCTCTATGTATCCCCTCAACACTCTTTTTCTCGTTTCAATTGTCATCTTTTTATTGGTCAGAATGTTTTTCATCTTGCTAAAGGCTACTTTCGCCATCGCGATTCTTGTTCTAATCTCTAAAAGGCATCTCCCATCAGATGTTATTACTGTTCCGAAATAATTGTACCGATTCACTTGTTGAAGAATATTCCCATTTACTTGTTGTATATTACATTGTGGTATTTCGTTCTTCCTAGTGACTGCCATAACCTGTGTCTTTTTACAATTTAATTCTAACCCCAGTTGCTCACTGTGTACAACAACCGCATCTACTAATTGTTGCAGATCCTGCTCATTGTCTGCAATCAATACTGTATCATCTAAATATTTAATGTTATTGATGTTTCGTCATACAATGCTAATTCCATTTATATCTTCTACATTTCTGAAAATATTTTCACTGTACAGGGAAAAAAGATCTGGAGACATTACACATCCCTGCCTAACACCTCTCTTAATAGGCTGATATTGGCTTACTTCATTATCAATCCTTATGGCAGCTTGTTGTTTCCAATATATGTTTTTTATAAGTCTAATGTCTTTCCTATCAACTTGTAGATCTGCAAGCATATCCACAATGTTGACATGTCTAACTCTATCAAAAGCCTTTGTGTAATCAATAAAGCAAAGATGTATATCCTTGTTTACTTCTATAGCACGTTCAGTTACTGATTGCAGCATATACACAGCATTTACTGTACCCTTTCCTTCCACAAACCCGCATTGTTCTTCCCCTATTTCAGGTTGTATTTTCTTCCTCACTCTTTGCATGATAATTCGTAGCAAAATCTTTGTGATGTGACTCATTGTACTAATTTTTCTATGTTGATCACATTCCAAGGCTCCTGATTTCTTTGGGATTGCAATAAATACAGTTACATAATTCAGAAGGTATATCTCCAGTATCATATAATGTGTTCAGCAGTCTGGTGACTATATCTATTCCATATTCTTCTAAACCTTTAATCATTTCTGTTGTAATGTTATCTACACCGTGGGCCTTGCCAGCTTTCATATGCTTAAGAACATTTCCAACCTCCATCTTCAAAATTGGCGGTCCTTCCTTATTAAATCTAATATCATACTGTTCCTCTCTGTTATCATCATAAAGGTTTTTCACATAATCTGTCTATACATGTAGAATCTGATCTTTTTCTATTATGATTTTGCCATCTTTCGTTTTTAGACAGCCTGCTGATGTACTTGTTCTTTTATTAGTAAGTTTCTGAGTTCTTTTGTGCACTAATTTGGTGTTTTGACTGTTGTGCTGTTTTTCAATGTCTAAGCACTTTTCCTAAAGCCATGCTTCTTTTGCCTCCTTACATAATCAGTTCATTATGTATTACTTTGTCAAATGCATTAATCTATTAGTGTTCGTAACGTTTATATATTGTATTGTTTGTATCCTTTCCTTCCACAAATCCTTACTGTTCTTCACTAATTTCCATTTTTATTTTATTTCTTGTTCTTCTCCTTATAATTCTGAGTAGAAGCTTAGTGACATGGTTTATGAGGTTAATTGTGCGAAAATCTTCGCATTCAATTGCTCCTGGTCTCTTTGGTATAGCTATAAATATCCATTTCAGCATATCACCCGTTGATATCCACTGCTATAAATATCATTCAACATTTTGCATAATATATCTACTCGAAATTTTCCCAGTCATGCTAATTTTTCTAGTGTGATTCCATCTGGCCCAGCTGTTTTTCCTTTCTGCATATGTTTAATAACGTCAGCGACTTCTTCTTTTAGAATAGGTGGACCTTCTAGATTACATTCTTCTGTTAATTCTTCCGTTTGTCAATCATATTATATACATCTTATATACTCATTCCACCTCTTCATTATAGCATCTCCTCCAATAATATCTTTCCTGTGTTTGATTTTAAACACCCTGTATTTGTTCTTATTTTTCTTCCCGTGAACTCACTGATTTGTCTGTGCATATTATTTTGTATCTTTAATAGAATCCAATTAAATTTTCTTGCACTGCTCGTTTAACCAATTTTCTTTAGCTTTCACACATTTATCTCATATTTCTTTATTTATCTTAACATATTCGTGTTTGTCATTTTTATTCTGTTTCCTTTTCTCCATCAACATTAAAGATTCTTGATTCATCCAGTTTTTCTTAGACTTTTTGGCTTCTTCTTCTTCTTCTTCTTCTTCTTCTTCTTCTTCTTCTTCTTCTTCTTCTTCTTCTTCTTCTTCTTCTTCTTCTTCTTCTTCTTCTTCTTCTTCTTCTCTCCTCCTTCCTCGCTCCTTCTTCTTCTTCTTCTTCTTCTTCTTCTTCTTCCTCTTCTTCTTCTTCTTCTTCTTCTTCTTCTTCTTCTTCTTCAGCGTTCCGAGCCATTGAGGTTCTTTGCTGCAGATACAATCCGTCTCTATTCGTCTCTCTGGTTGACCTTCTCTTGCCAGTCGTTGATTCCAAGTGCTTGTAGGTCTGTATATATATTATCTCTCCACCGTCTTCTTGGTCTACCTCGGGGTCTACGGTCATTTATTTCCTGAGTGTAAGCGAGTTTTGTTTCCCTATTATCTTCCATTCTTTCTATATGCCGCAGCCATTGTAGTCTATTGGCCTTCATGATACCAGTGATTAGCGGGGACTTAAACAGATCATAAATGTCTGTGTTACTTCTTCTTTTCCACTCTCCACTTTGTGTATCCCTAATGGGTCCAAAGATGCGTCTTAAAACTGTGTTCTCAAAGGTTTGTAGCAAGGCTTCGTCTCCTTTCGTTGTACTCCAGGTTTCAGAGCCATACAGCACAACTGGTCTGATCAGTGTTTTGTATATTGTGATCTTGGTGTTACGAGATAGCGCCTTTGATTTTAGTAGATGTTGTAGTGCATAGTATATCTTATTTCCAGAATTGATTCTAGTTTGTATTTCTTCCCTTATGATGTTGGAGCAGTTGAAGATTGTACCCAGGTGTTTTTGTTGTTTGTTTTTTGGGTTTTTTTGGCTTCTATCCGGTAATATTTTTTTTGCTAGTTTGATGAATGGTGTCCTTTATCATTTTTCATTGTTCATTTATACTCTGTATTTTAGCTATTGCATTGTTCCTATATTTCACAGTCACTCTGTAAAGTTCTTGAATTTCTTTATCTACTTTCAGAACCTCCTTCTTAAGTCTCAAGTTCCTAACCATTTTCCCCTGTCTTTAATCTGACTTTTATTTGTACACATAGTGGTACATGATCACTATTACCGTCAGCACCAGGCATTGTCTTTACATTATGTAACTTATTTCTAATTCTGTTATTAATACTATGTAGTCAATTTGGTTACGTATTTTCATATCAGGGCTTTTCCATGTGTATAGTCGTCTTTTATGGTGCTTAAACCATGTGTTTCCAATTATCATATCATTAATATTTGCCAATTCTATTAGTTTCTTTCCTTTTTCGTTTCTTGTACCTAAACCATAATTTCCCACTATATCAACTATTTTTCCCTTTCCTACTTTTGCATTAAAATCTCCCAGTATTAATTTTATTTCTTGTGATCCAATTTGAGCTATCGCAGTTTCTACTTCATCGTAAATGTATTGTATTTCTTCATCACTACTGCTTGTTGTTGGTGCATATACTTATATAATATTTATATCTATTGATTTGCCTTTCATTTTGACCATTATAACTCTGTCTGACATACACCAGTATCCATTAATTGATATGTTATTTTTTTCATCAAATATTATTCCTACACCTGTATCATGTGTATCCCCTCCAGAATAAATTATTGTGTGTTTGTCGATTATAATTTTGCCACTCTCACTTATGCTTAGTATATTCATTTTCACGCTTTCCTTTTCTCTTAGAAAATTATTTAACTTTCTCAGCTCATTTAATGTCCTAACATTCAATATTTCTACTATAAATTTATTTAGTAGTAGGTATAGTTTTGCCATCAGTAGCTGGATGACGGTCTGGTGTCACCTGTGGCTCATGACTATCCCTACAGGACGAGGATGTCCTAAGACAGCCATTAACGTCATTCACTATCTCTGAAATTTGTGTTGCCCTGATATCTTGGAGAGATCATGGGGTGGTTTCCCCTTGCCTTCCACGTCCACTTGGTGGTCTCATTGTACAGTAAATATATAATGAAATCTACAGAAAATATGTCAAGGATCCTGGATTAGTACACATAATATAAATAACTTACATTATGTTGACGACACCGTCTTGATCATAATCATCATGTGCCATGCCGGTAAGCGTGGGCGGTCATGTTTTGCCATCTCACTCGATAACCAGCGTCGTGGATCAGCTCAGCGTTTTGTCTCGACCATACCACGTGGCCAAGCCATCCAGGTATTTACTTCTCTGCCCTCCCCCCCCCCCTTGTTCTTTTCCCCTTGATCTTGCCAGTTGTCACAAAGTTCTCCAATTTAATTCTTCTCTTAGCGTGACTAAAAATTTGTGACTGTCTACGTCTAATTTCTCTAATCAGTTTACGGTTTTCATTTGTTTCTTGTAGGACTTGGTGATTGGTTTTTCTTTCTGTCCATAGTATTCTTTGCAATTTCCTCAGAAACTACATTTACACAGCCATAAGATGTTTTTTCAGCTTGCCCGATCATTGTCCATGCTTCACATACATATAAAAGCACAGGTTCTTCTTCGCCTTTTTCGTTCATCCGGAGTTTTTTTTTCTTTTTCGGACGTGATTGCGTTGTGCCTGTTTACAGCAGAGCTGCGTTCTTTCGCCGTTAGGCCGACACATCCGACTTCTGCGGGCATTTGTTGACCGGGTTAACCTTCCCGGGCACAGGTTCTATGTAGCACCTTAACACCCTTTTTCTCGTCGCAAATGACATCTTTTTATCAAAAAATCAAAATTGATTTATTTGGTTGTTTCGGGATTTGAGATTTAAATATTGAGCACAACCCACTACTGGCAACGCTGATCGTATTCTGGTACGAACCTAAGGCCTATCCACGTCAATGTGGAAGTACTAGACTCGAGTTTCGCTCTCGTTTGAGCTCGTCAGTAGTGAATATCCTTGACCGGACCCGGAAACAAACACCGAATCACTGGCGTGTGAAGCGTGTGTGGAACCACTAGACCACACAGCACACGCTGGACTATGGCCAAATTATCGCAACAGATTATTACAACCTCACCCAACGTAGGCTGTAGCTCCAGATTTGCCCGATCGCCGCGACTGACGTCCGTCAATCGATGTGGACCCGAACGATCAGGTCTTCTCACTGGCAAGGCACACCAGGCCGCCTAAAGTCCAGCGAGCAATAATCAAATTGATTTATTTGGTTGTTTCGGGATTTGAAATTTAAATATTGAGCACAACCCACTACTGGCAACGCTGATCGTATTCTGGTATGAACCTAAGGCCTATCCACGTCAATGTGGAAGCACTAGACTGACGATTGACGGACGTCAGTCGCGGCATTCGGCCAAATCTTGAGCTACAGCCTACGATGGGTGACGTTGTAATATTCTGATGTAATAATTTGGCCATAGTCCAGCGTGTGTCGGGTGGTCTAGTGGTTACACACACGCTTCACACGCCAGTGACCCGGATTTTGTTTCCGGGTCCGGTCAAGGATATTCACTACTGACAAGTTCAAACGAGAGCGAAACTCGAGTCTAGTGCTTCCACATTGACGTGGATAGTCCTTAGGTTCATACCAGAATACGATCAGTAATCAAAATGTTACTATTAAAAAATAAAAAGCAATCACATAAAACGGATGTCTTCTGTACTTCTGCCCTAGTGCAACGCTTTCTATTTCACAAGTGTTATTATCTTTATTGGTGTATTCATAGATTTGCATATGTAATGTTTTATATGGTGTCATTGAACTATCTGTCGCTCGTGTATCTTTCAACAAAACAGACAAAAATAAACCTGAGCAGATAAACAATCTTCCATTAAGTCTCCAAAGCTGAGTGCCTGATGATAATCAAACCTATAGGTGACCTGGATGATTGTTTGTTTATTTACCCGCCGCAGACATTGACAGAGGCACGGACATGTAATTTACCCCTTCCATAAAAGGAAAAGCTCATCTCCAGTTGGCAGTTTGGCAATTAGCGATATTTATCCTCGCACGCGAGCAACATTCGCGAATGTCAACGTTTTCAAGCTTTTAACAGTGCTAGCTATATCACAATACATATGGCACTTTCAGACTTTGTCTGAAAATCGTCCTGATATCTCGTCAAGATCATTATCTTATTGCTGTTGTGTTCTTGTTGTTGTTTTATTATTATTATTGTTTTTTTTTGTAATAACATTTACTTTCGAACATCTATTTTATCCTATGTTTGACAAGAACCTGTACAGATCCACACTTATTAGCTTATATAAATGGAAAACAAGGAAATGCTCCGGAAAGGAATAGCGGTCGGCGTTACATTGACCAGGTCACTCATGGATTGGCTATTGTTCAATACAGCCAGTCACTCTCCAGACTACTAAATAATATTCTCACAGTAATTTCCGCTGTAGCATCGCCTTCGGAGAATAATACTGATATTCCCTGATGATTAGTAATAATACACACACACACACATACACACACACACACACACACACACACACACATATGAGGGGAAGTCAATAAGTAAGCCACAAATGGCCGTAGAAATATAACTAAATTTAATAACAACTTGAAACTAGATTATTTTTATACAAACGTTGTCCCTTTATTTCTCAACATAATTTCCACCAACATTGATGCACTTATCAAATCGTTTTATCAGTCCTCACAAACCGGCTGCATAGACCTGCGTGCTCTGTTTTCTAAACTACGTTTTCACTTCACATTCAACTTGGGCGTCATTCGCGAAATGTCTCCCGTCAAGGTGGAACTTCCCACCTTAGTTGGTTAATTTTCTCCTGAGTTAATCGAGCCGTATGTGGTCTGCATTGTCATGAAGCAGCAACGCTCCTCTAGTCAACAGTCCTAGGCGTTTTCTTCGAATCATGTATTATGTTGTATGCTGAACCATGTGAGCACCCTATTGCAGATGCTGCAGAGTCTATGGTTACTTGCCTGTCACCTCTACTCATCTCCTCCACCCGCTGCACGGATGCTTCTGTTGCAGTCTCAACAGGACGACCAGATCGGATTTCATTAACAATTTTAAAGCGTCCTTGAGAAACTTTTTCTACCCAGCTATGCACCGCTTTACGTGACAAACATTTGTCAGCATAAACAGGAAGCATTTCATTATGAATGTCCTTTGCAAGCAGTCCTTTTGCCCACAAAAGATCGCACAACAGCACGTTGCTTTTTGGTTGTACAGTCCGTAAGTACAGTCACCATTTTTTTAAGCGTTGCACATGCGTATGGGACACCTAGCGCCACCTGACGAACGGGAATGTAAAGTTCGATGTTGCTGTCACCTAATGACACTTGTATAAAACACCAACTACATTTACCTGCCATCTCACAGAACTGTGTGACTTACTTATTGACTCGCCCTCGTGTGTGCGTATGTGTGTGTGTATAATATATATTTGACACATGACACCATCGTATATATATATATATATATATATATATATATATATATATATATATATATATATACACGATGGTGTCAGGTCTTAGTCAGATATGACTGAGCTACCGTATGACAGTAGACGGTACTACCTGCTTTATGTTAGCGCCGAACGTTGGGCGGCGCTTACCACACCCGACACCCCACATTGTGCCTACGGCTTCGGGCGGAAGAAAGCAATTGGGATGGTACAAGCCTTATCCTGGTGCGAGAAAATGCAACCTAAAGACAAAATGTCATGGCAGGGCAGACCAGGCCCTAAGCCTTGATTGGCAGTTGATCTAGTATCGAAGCTCCGACAGGCGGACAGTTAGAGCATTGCTTTGCTGATCCGGCAGCTTCTGCAGTTTGTCTTGTTCCAGACGTATAGGTGTCACCTTTCCTCTGGGGTGAACTAGGCAGGCCGAGAGAGGGATCATGCTGCATGGGCAACACATGGTCTCTATATTTTAGCCCAGGCTTGGTGCTTTTGGTCAGTCGGGAGGGTCTGTTCAAGGCACTAAAGAAGATTGGCTGCCCACCAACTCTTCTGTCCATTGTGGAATCGTTCCACACAGGCATGAAGGGTATAATCAAGTTTGATGGTGCAACTTCAGAAGAGTTTGAAATCAAGAGTGGAGTTAAGCAAGGTTGTATACTAGCTCCCACCCTCTTGGGAATCTACTTTTCACTTCTACTGAAATATGCCTTTCGTGATCAGGATGGTGGTATATTCATTCACTCACGCTCAGATGGCGGCCTCTACAATGCTCAGAGATTGAAGGCCAAGACCAAAACTAGGAGGGTACTGATCTGCTTTTTGCAGATGATGCTGCAGTTACGACCCACTCTGAGGAAGAATTGCAATGTCTACTTTATGCATTCTCCAATGCTTGTTCTGAATTTGGTTTTAATAATTAACAAAAAGAAGACACAGATTATGTCACAAGGTGCACATGGGGTACCATCAATCTTTATTGACGACGCCGAACTAGAGATGGTAGACCATTTTACATATCTAGGATCAGTGGTAAATAGCAAATAATCCCTAGATCAGGAAATCAACATCCGGATTGGTAAGGCAGCAACAACAATGAACAGGTTAAGGAAAAGAGTCTGGGAGAACAGGAAGCTTACTGCCAAATCAAAAGTCCTTGTCTATCAAGCCTGTGTCCTTAGTATTCTTCTTTATGGCAGTGAAACCTGGACAACTTACTCACACCAAGAGAAACGTTTAAACAGCTTTCATATGCGGTGTCTGCGACGAATTCTTGGTATTAAGTGGCAAGACAAAATTACAAATACTGAAGCATTGGAAAGATCAGGTTGTGTGACGGTTTATTCCATGCTCAGTCTTCGTAGACTTAGATGGATAGGACATCTTAGGAGGATGGATGATGGTAGAATACCAAAGGACATCTTTTTTGGTGAATTACAGATTGGTAAGAGATCTCAGGGTCGGCCTCTACTACGATACAAAAATGTGTGTAAGCGGGACATGATTGATATAGGCATTGATAATGCACATTGGGAGCAAGTCGCCGCTGAACGTGTTGCATGGAGGGTAAACATCAGAAATGGAATAAAGACTAAGGAGAACATTATTGCAGATAAGTCACACACCGAGCGTGTGAGACGTAAGATGGTGCCTGATGGTGGTAATGACCATGTGTTCACATGCACCCACTGTGGACGAACATTTACAGCGTGAATGGGCCTTATCAGTTACATTCGCTACCGCCATGGGTAAAAGTTAATTAGCCTTTTTGAAGCACAAACTATCATCTGTCAAGACGGCAAGGTGCCAGTGTGTATATATACGAGGGTAAATATATATATATATATATATATATATATATATATATATATATATATATATATATATATATATATATATATATATATATATATATATATATATATATAATGATTACAGTGATGTATTGCTATCCTGTCCTAGTATGTATTTCTTTCCACAAGTGTGCATCTTCCTAGTGTAGGGAATCTCCGTTGTATTCTTTGTCACTAAAACTAAACTGAACGAGTATGCGAATCGTAAAAGAAAATCCAAAGATAGACCAGTTTCCATTGAGGAGTTTTGTTGAGGTGAGTTGAGCTAAGATCAGACATCACAGCACTCAGGACATATCCAGCCGCTCTCCGTCCCCTCGTTCAACAGTCAGTGAAGAGTATTACTACTAACCGTTTCCACCGCTATCGGACTGAAATGTCTTCTGGTCTTCCCTCTGTTTTGAGATGCTTCCACAATCAATGCCGATCCCCCGTAATCTCGTTCTTTAGACATATGGGTCCTCAATCTGTTCCCCTGCCTTTTCCACCTATTCCCACAAGCGCACGACCACCTCTCCTTTGTCCATAAGTAATCTACCACGAAGAGGAGCATTCACTGCCAGCCTGTCAGCCTGTTCATTTCCCCGCACTCCATTATGGTCAAGGCAAAAAAATAAAATCATACAATTTTAACAATGCGTGACCTCTGAAGTGAGTATAACTATTCCACACAAAACTTTCTCTACCTTACTAACCATATTCCTTGAGTCCATAATGAATACAATGTGTGTTGCAGTGGTCTCCTCTAACAAAAGGAATGCCGCTGTTACTGTTTCCGCTTCCATTCTCAAGCTGGAGGTCGTAGTCTCATATGCCGGACTCGCCTTTTTCAAGAATCGTCTATTAGCTTTCGCAATGAAACGCCAAATGAGGAGTTTTGTTCTCTTGACAAGGATCCCCCTTTTCTACACATACTTCATTAAGAACTATTTAACTATCCACATGGCCGGGAATGAAAGTTGCCAGAATCCCGAGTTTGAAACAAGAGGAATACCAAGTTGCTCTGTTGTTAGCTGTGTCTACTTTCTTCTGTCTACGTGTATAACGTCATTCCAGGAGATTGGAGACCTACTCGGTGACTCTGTTTTTCAGTTACTCCAGAGTTCGAACACCTACAGACATTATTCAACTTCAATCACCTTCTAGTGATGATATCCACATCCTGATAACATCAATTTTAATCAGAGATATTCTTCTCACGGAACACTTTAGTTATTCTCTTCAACTGTTATTCCCACGTTCTTCTGCTTATTCTTTATTTAAATTGTGTAGTTAAAATTGTAATATATTCTTTTGTTGAGTCACTAAGCGAGTATGAACTTGTGACGTGATTGATCTATCACACGTCTGATTCTGATCTTAATGTATGTGACTGTCAAAACTATTATCGTAATACACAATTCTCTAATCAATGTACAACAATCCTATAGATGATTGCATTGTTTAAACGTTTATCTGAGAGTGTAAAGGGTTAAGGTTAGTTGCATATCTTTACAGGACGTCGCAGTCTACCTCAGCATTTTGGCTGTTTGTGACAGTTTACGTTCAGTAGTTTGCCATTACTTTCTGAACGACCAGTACTCATAAAATTATATGAAAACTAGCTCAAAGCGGTCTGCTGCCAAATCGCCGCAGCTGTGTTTCCAACGCGGTATGCGGGATGATGTATTGCGTCCGTAACCTCTTCGCCACAGAGCAGGTTATGAAGGTTAGGTTAGGACAATGACCTTCCAGTCTATTGTATAAAATAGTCAACTATCCGGGTAGAGCATAAGATCACCTGAGATGGGATCTTATGACAGCTAGCAACATATATCTAATACGCTTGAAGGTCTAGGAAACGATTTCTTAATTTTGAGCTCAGAGCTCATGAGTATTTACTCACAGTGAAATATGGCAAATGTGGCTGACTAGTGCTGAGATTTACTATAAACATACCATGGAGCAGGTTTAGATTGTATATATATGTAGACAATTACAATACAATAGACAATGTAGACATTGCAATTCTTCCTCAGAGTGGGACGTAACTGCAGCATCATCTGCAAAATGCAACTCTCTTATCAGTACCCTCCTAATTTTGGTCATGGCGTTCAATCTCTGAGCATTGTAGAGGCCGCCATCTGAGCGTGAGTGAATGTATATACCACCATCCTGATCACGAAAGGCATATTTCAGTAGAAGTGAAAAGTATATTCCAAAGAGGGTGGGAGCTAGTACACAACCTTGCTTAACTCTACTCTTGATTTCAAACTCTTCAGAAGTTGCACCATCAAACTTGATTATACCCTTCATGCATGTGTGGAACGATTCCACAATGGACAGAAGAGTTTGTGAGCAGCCAATCTTCTTTAAGTGCCTTGAACAGACCCTCACGACTGACCAAATCAAATGTCTTTGTGAGGTCGATGAAGGCAATAAACAGTGGTTGATTCTGTTCACGGCATTATTCTTGCATTTGTCGCAATGAGAATATCATATCAGTGGTAGACCGGTTCCGTCGAAAGCCACACTGTGATTCGGGGTAGACTTGATCTCCTAGGACTTGAAGTCTGCGCAGATAAATTCAGGCAAGTTAGTTAGTTAGTTAGTTAGTTAGTTAGTTAGTCACGGTTCCAACTTCACAGCAACGGGTCGTCCCCATTATGCTCCGTTCCTGTGCCAGTGAATATCACACAAAACGCTCCCCACTGCCCAATGTGAAAAGTGGAAAAGACAGGAGTCTCGACAAACAACAGCCCACACAGATACACTGTGCATAATGCCGCCGCCAGAATGTCAACACAATAGTCCCCCACGAAACATCCAGTTTATCTCTGATGGAATCGGCAGTCATTTTCCCATCTGGATGTTTCCTAGATGTTCACCCACACAGTCCACGAAAATACAGTTCATCGTCGATGGCAGTGGCAGTCAACCAGAAGCCCAGCAGCCACGCATTTCTGCATAAGGCAAAACCGGTCAACTCTGGGACATAGCCAGCTGCCATCGCTCCGAACATGCAGTCACGTTCCAAAAAAACCTTAGGCAGATTCAAAAGCATTTCACACAAAACTCACAGCTCACAGATGTCGCGCCACGCACTCACTCAGTAGCAGGGCGACGGAACCATATCCTCCTTAGTCGCCTCTTACGACATGCGTGGTAGGCTACAGTGTTGCTATTCTTTGCTTCCCTTATGGGTCCCGGCAACACACTGGAGAAATTCAGGCATGAACTTTTCCAACAATACACAGAAGTGAGATACCCCTATAGTTGTTGCAGTCGCTCCGATCGCCCTTGTTCTTGTACAGTGTTATGATGCTTGAATCTTTGACATCCTGTGGGACTTGTCCTTCTCGCCAGCATAGCTCTATTAGCTGGTGGATCTGTAGAGTGAGTGTGTCTTGCCCACTCCTGATAACCTCTATTGGAATCCCATCCTTACCTGGAGCCTTGCCAGATGCAAGTTCATTTATAGCACACTTAACTTCTGTTATGGTGGGAAGTGTGTCCATGTGGTCAAGAGTTGGTAGAGCCTCTATGGCGTTGAGGGCATCATCCGCTAGTTTGGTCTCACTTGAGTAAAAAAGCACTCCAAATAGTGCTCTACCCATCTGTCCATCTGCTGTTTCTTATCAGTGATGATTTCTCCAGTCAAGGTTTTCAATGGTGAACATCTTTTGATCACTGGACCACAGGCTTTCTGTATTCCTTTATACATGCTTCTTATGTTTCCCTTATCACTTGCGATTTGAATGGACTCACATAACTTGATCCAATAATCATTTGCACATTGCCTGGTAGCCTTTTGCACATCCTTCCTAGCTTGCTTTAGCTCACTCAGAGTGTTACGCGTGGTCTTTCCTTGTTTCTTAAGAGAGCTATCTTCTTCTTATCAATCAAGGGCTGCAGAGTCTGGCTGTTTGCCGCAAACCAATCCTGCCTCTGATGATCCACAGTGCCGTAAACCCCTACGGAAGTTTTATAAAGAGTTTCCTTAAGTTGACCCCACTTTTCATTTACTGTACAATTTTCTGGTGTATCAGTGTAAGTGTCTTCAAGTTGCTGTTGAAACTTAAAGCACTTTTCAGGATCGTGAGTGTTAATAATATTAATCCTGGGGTTAGATTTGTGTTTAGCTGTGTAGATTCTCTTTGGTCTGAGTCTAACCCTTGCAACAACCAAAGAGTGATCCGTATCACATTCAGCACTGTGGTAACTTCGAGTCAATGATATATGGTTCAGATGTTGTCTCCGTGTGATGATGAAGTCCAGCTGGTGCCAATGGCCGGATCTTGGATGTTTCCATGTGACCTTATGCAGCTCTTTTGTTTTAAAAAAGGAGTTTGTAATACATAGGTCATTTCTGGTGCAATGCTCCAGCAACCTGTGCCCATTTTCATTCTTGCGACCGATGTTGTATTTTCCAAGGCACACTGGCCATGAATTCGAGTCCTTGCCCACACGAGCAATGAAATCACCGAGCATATAAATGTAGTCAGATTTTGGAACTGCCTTGATCACGGAGTCTAACTCCTCATAGAAGGAATCCTTCACATCATCAGAGGAATCGAGTGTCGGTGCATATGCAGTAATAATGGTGGCAAAACCATAAGAGGTTGCCAAGCGCAGGGATAATTGTTTTTCATTGCCTCCTGATGGAATTTCAATCATTCCCAGTAGCGAATTCTTCACTGCAAAGCCCACACCGTGTTGCCTTTTTTCTGCCTGCACTCTACCCTTCCAAAATAAAGGTGTAATTGTTTTCCCTGAATGACCCTTCCTCAGCGAGGCGAGTCTCCTGCAGGCCAGCAATATCAATGTTAAGACGATTGAGTTCGGCATCAATCACAGCCGTTTTTCTCACATTGTTAATATTTGTCAAGTCAGTGGAAAATCCTGGACACATGGTTCTCACGTTCCAGGTTGTAAGCCGTAGCTTGAGGTTTCTATTTTACTTTTTATTAGTACCTGGTGCATTGGTTTTACAGCCTGCGATTCATATTTTGCCCTAGCCCCAAGCACCCATTGAAGCAGGCAGGCTGTGGCGGATCAGCACCCAATTGGCCGGGGGCTGTCCAGCTTGAGGCGGGCGATAACTAATCAGTGACACCTGTAGGTGTCTCCCACCGTCAGAGGCAACGCGTGGCGCCCCATATCTACGCCAACTGACAGGGACTTATAACCCGTAACAGTTGCCTCTCGCTTTGATTCCGAGACCGGTTAAGACCAGGGATGGAGATATTGCCTCTCCATAGCACAAAGCCTGGGCTAAAATATAGAGATCATGTGTTGCCCATGCAGCATGATCCCTCTCTCGGCCTGCCTAGGTCACTCCAGAGGAGAGGTAACACCCCTACATCTGGAACAAGACAAGCTGCAGAAGCTGCCGGATCAGCAAAGCAATGCTCTAACTGTCCGCCTGCCGGAGCTTCGATCCTAGACCAGCCGCCAACCAAGGCTTAGGGCCTGGTCTGCCCTGCCATGACATTTTGTCTTTAGGTTGCATTTCATCGTACCAGGGTAAGGCTTGTACCCTCCCAATTGCACTCTTCCGCCCGAAGCCATTGGCACAATGTGGGGTGTCGGGTTTGGTAAGTGCCGCCCAACGTTCGGCGCTAACAGAAAGCAGGTAGTACCGTCTACTGTTATACGGTAGCTCAGTCATATCTGACTAAGACCTGACTGACTGCTTCTGTGTAGCAATCAGTATAAGGACCTTATTCATACATCTCTATTGTGATGTAAGTAATGTATTCTCATTTCGACAGTACAATGATTATACGGCCTGCTCTTTGGGATTTCCATCTGCCGAATGAGTTATGACCAGTAGCGGACTGCCAGAGTCACAGTTTGCCCCGGGGAAAGTAGGTCCTGTGGATCGCAGATGACGTGGGACCTTTTTAAACATTAGACAGTGTTATATTAGTATTGGGACTCTTCACTAGCTGTTGCAGATGAGGATGGAAGGAATGGAAATGTCCCGAGTTCTATAATGTCGGTTCTTGACTCAACTGAACTTGACTGTCATCGACCTTTTAGTAGCTTTGTCTTGTAGCCACCAATATTATTAGACCCAGTCCGCTATCACAGGGTCCGGACCTCACCGCTCCATTGCGGTCTAGCCGTAGTGACAAGAGTGCGCAAGCGAATCGGTAGACGTTCAGTTTTGGTTGTTGATAAAGGTTGTTTTCTGCCATGGCCAGTACTTCTTAAACGTTGTAGAACAGGTTAGGCAACTCGAAATTCATTTCAATAAAATGTAACCAACTCAATAAACCGGTAAAACAAAAGCCATCAAGTCTTGACGTAGAGTTTCGTCGTTTCTTTATTATAGCGAATTCATTTCCTCCGGAGAGATGTTGTTGATGTAGGGCATGACAATTTGGCGTTAATACAAACATATCACATCCCCGTTACGACCAGAAAAAGGTCAGTCATACAAAAATAAAGACCGTATCCGATTTGTTTGTCCAAGTACAATATACCTTTCATTCTCTTTCATCACATAAATTCCACTTGAATGCTTGGATAGGTGCCTCGTATTTTACTAGATGACCTCTTGATATTACTATAATTATCTTTCATCTCAAGATGGTACACTATTAGCTTCTTAGATGTAATCCAGTCCCAATTTCTTAGACTTCCTTACCACCCTACGTATTGCTCAGTTTTTCATTACGTCAGGGTGGTGACCATTTGGTGCCTTTTTGCTGGTGTTCCCATTTTGGGGAAACCCTGTTTAGTAATCCGTCTTCTTAATTTAGCCCCAACCTTCCTATCCCAGGTCCAATTGCCCGGTACCAGACGCTGTTACACCGCTACTGGTTAAGACGTGAGCGGCGTGCACACAAGTCCTCCTGTTCATGGTCTTGGAGTTCACCACCCCGAGACCACTACATCAAATAGGCTTCGTATACAGGCCCTTTACATATTCAAAAGAAGAAGTCACTAGTCTATGATCATGTGATGAGCAACCGAGGATACATTGAGCCGACTGGTAAGATGAATGGGAAAACATTGAAGACGGAATAGAGACAAGACAGTGTCAGAGTCTTGCGTAGAGCAAGATAAGTAGCTCGTTTTCTGGCAAGTGTGAAGCAGTATCAAACTATCAAATCACACGAAGTGAATATCCGAAACTGTTATTTACAAGCTTTATTTACGCGCTGCATTCATTATCGCACAGACATCGCGCAATGACAATCCATAGCAATCATTACGGCATGAACAATATCAATACAATACATACGGATACATGCAATCAATATACATATCACTTACAAGCCAAAATACTCAAGCGTTCGAACCAGTCTCCCACTGTCGCACAGGCTAGCTCTCAATGCAGATTCAAAACCACTCGCAGACTCATGCGACCTGTTCATACAAACACCTAACCCGGTCTGACTGGCCTTTCGTTCTACACGCTAGTCGGCGCTCAAGTCAGCTGGTGTGACCCCTGCAAGGTTCACGGGGTGTACCGCTGACCAGCGGTCGTTTAAGCGTCGCTCAGTTGCTGTGCTTGGCTGCTTATACGGGCGTCGTCGAAGACGCCGCATTCCCTCTGCAGTGTTTAACATCACTCAGGGTTGCGCGTTGTTATGTTGCCTGGCGTTGGTACAGACAACGCGTCGCAACCTCAGATGTGAGACTTTGACACTCTCCACACCCCTTTTTCATGAAAGGATTTCCTTTCATGTACAATATATATAGGTGTTATTAAACTTGTCAAAATCGAACATTGTATACCTTAGTAGTTATTATAAATATATACAGGTGAATAGTAAACAATATGTATACAACAATTATGTTGCACCATGAAGTACAACAGTCAAGTACAATCTATTTAATGGGCATTACCTCGCTGTGACACAGCTAGTCCGGTAGGTCACGGCTAAACTGGCCCCTACCTCAACAACCAAAAACAAAAATACTAAAATCATCAGGTCAAGCTGTGAGCATCTCCCTCTGAGATAGCTCCATCATCAGACCTCTGTTTAGAGTTTCTAATGAAGGTCAACAGTTTTGGCAATATATTGTCCATATATAAATGACGTCACATTGACTTGTTATCTATCAAGCACACATGTTAATGGTTACAATACATATTACACATCACCAAGAATTTAGAGTAATGTCCCCTGGTTATTATACAAAAAATTTAGGAACAATAATTTATCGACGTTTACAAGACATAAATTACTACTGCAAATTTATTTCTTAGTGTCATAATTTGATACTTATTGACAAATGTGCACCAAAAAGTCACGTTTGTAAAGAAGTAATCAAGTTACGATGCTGAGATTACATATTATAAATATCGACATATACAATTCCGTATATGGACATATTTTAAATCACATTTTAATACAATCGTCATAAATTTATAGACTTTTTAGCGTAGTCTGCTAACTTTTAAATTAATATGCAAAAAGTACCGGAAGTATACAGCTGTGCTATTTTACACATGTGTTGTGGTGTCATTCACACGACGTTGTTCCGTTCTGGATGGGTATTATATAAACGGAGTATTAGTTGTTGCTATCAGCTGTTGGATCGTTTCTTCCGCCTTCTGCTCGGATTGTAATGTCGCAGTCATCTTTCGTACCTTGTTAAAACGTCTTGGACACATCGGTCTGGATACATTCAGGATTACTTCACGTTGTAGTGGCTTGGTAAGTTCCTGGATCCTGTAGTGTTGTCCAGTGACACTTGTCTTTGTAGTGTCTGGTTGTTACAATATTTATGTATTTACAATAATAATCACATTCTTTCTCATATCTCACAGTTATACAACACATTAGTTTACATAATAATGATTCCATTCTTTCACATATCTCACAATTATACACGCATTCATTCGCATCATAATGATAGTAATAAGAATCCAAATATGTACATAAGTTATATACATCGGGAGATACAATCTACCCCATCACATTGTTGTACACAGCGTTACTGACACATTGTCACAATTGGCTGTGGTACTGAGCACTATCTACGTTGCAGTTTTATACACCCTCTGCACTGTGCTCTGGTGTTGACTGGGTATTAGGTTCGTCGTATGGACATCTCGACAAAAGATCTGCAAGACAGTTTTGGGAACCCTTTATATGGTTAATCTCATAGCTATAGTCCTGCAGAAGAAGGGACCATCTTGCCACCTTGCTGTTACTTGGCGTTCCTCTGGTAACAATTGTCAGCGGGCTATTATCTGTTTCAATAATGAAATGTTTACCTAAAAGAAATCTAGAAAGTTTACGTACCGAAAATACCATGGCAAGAGCCTCGAGTTCCGGCGTATTGTAATTTCGTTCGCTGGTGTTCAGTTTTCGAGAGACGTAGTATACTGGGTACAAGATTTGGTCGTGTTCCTGGAGAAGCACACCTCCAATGGCTACGGAGCTCGCGTCACATCTTAATCTAAAAGTAATATTCAAATTTGGCAATTTTAGAATAGGTGCTCTAGAAAAATATGAAAGAATCTTCGTAAATGCTGGCCTCAAACATTCGCTGTTTACAATCACATTGGGCTGTTTATTTGTTAGTAAATCAGTGAAACATTTGGTCAATTCAGCAAAATGAGGAATAAATTGTCTATAATAGTTTAAAAGACCTAACACACTTCGCAACTGTTTCTTAGTTGTCGGAAGCGACAATTTCAAAATTCTCGACATGATGTTATCGTCAGTTGATATAAAGCCATTTGAGATCTTATAGCCCAAAAATGAAATTTCCTGAAAGGCTATATCAACTTTGGAAGGTTTTACAGTCAGTCCATGATGTCTAATCCTGTCAAATGTCTGCTGTAGTGCTGTTATGTGATCTGTCATGTCCTTTGTGTGTATGCAAATGTCAGTCCATGTACCAAATGATGTTAGCAATGTCTGTCAAAAGAATTCTTGTCATTCTGACGAAGGTAGCCGGTGCATTGACTAATCCGAAAGGTAGTTTACACCATTCGTATAAACCCCACGGTGTGGCAAATGCAGTCAGATGTATACTGTCAGGATGTACAGCTATCTGCCAGTAACCTTTTGTCATGTCAAGTTTAGTAAAATAACGTGAGTCAGATAGTTCAGTCAGGATGTCTTCACAGTTGCTCATCGGTTCTAAATCCAACTGTGTAATGCTGTTGAGTTTACGATAGTCCACACAGAGTCTGATAGTTTTGTCCTTTTTCCGTACTAAAACTATTGGTGAACAGAAATGAGATTGTGAACGTCGAATGATATGATTTGCTTCTAAATCAATGATTTCTTGATGTAGTTTTTCCTTATAGTGTATAGGGATAGAATACGGTCTACACTTGATAGGAATGTCAGGATGTCAAGATGATTTGGTGCTGAACTAAATCTGTCTGTCCTGGGCTGTCAGAAAAGATCGTCCTGTACTCTTGTATCAGTTGTCTGCAACTGTCAGTCTGTGTCTGCGTCAGTTTAGGATTTACCTTAATGTCCTGTAAGTTGGTCGTCGTGTCAAGAACTGGTGTCGGTATCTCGTCAGTGTCGTTGTCGTCCGTCTGGTCCACTATGGTGGTGCTTGCTGCAGTTTCTACTTGGTCGTCTTGCCTGTGGTAATATGGTTTGAGCATGTTAATATGGAAAATTTTATGTTTGTCCCTAACTGCAATTTCGTAATCTACCGTCGAAATTTGTCGTAGTACTTTGAACGGTCCTTGCCATGAGTCAGTGAGGAGATGTCTATCACTTGGCAAAAGAAGAAGAACGTCCTGTCCTGGTGTCAGTGTAATAGTTCTATTTCCTCTGTTAGCATATTGTCGGTAGATAGCTCCTGATTTTTGGAGAGCTTCTTTAGCTAACACACATGATTTCATAATTCTGTCACGCAATGATGTTACATGTTCATATGGTGAAATGGGTTTAGGCAAAGTTGTACTTTCAGTCAACATAGATTCATACAGAGATAATGGGCCGCGTGGTTGTGCACCATATAACATTTCGAATGGTGAGAATCCCGTGCTGGAATGGGGCACTTCCCTATATGCAAACAAAATTGCAGGCATATAAGTATCCCAATCTTCAGGGTGTTCTTGGGTTACTTTAGAGAGCATATGTTTCATATCGCCGTTAATCTTTTCCACGATACCGGTCGAATGTGGGTGGTAGGGACTGTTGAAGCATTGTTTAACACCCAACATCTTGGTAAAGGCTTGTGTAGCTGAGGCAATAAACTGGCTACCCCGATCTGAAAGGATGGTATCAGGGAATCCTACCCTCGCAAAAATATGAAAGAACACTTCCATGATGTCTTTGGAAGTTATGTTCTTCATTGGAATCGCTTCCGGCCACCGACTACATAGATCAATGAGTGTTACAATGTACCTATTACCTCTTGATGTTACATGGTTAAGAGGACCAACTATATCGACCGAGATCTTTTCAAACGGTCTACTAGCCAAATCAGTAACTTGCAATTCAGCTTGTGGGTGTTTACCCTTTTTGACAAGCTTTTGACAGATGTCACACGATCTGCAATACTGTTTGGTATCGTTGCAAAACTTTGGCCAATAAAATTGAGTAAGTAACCTTGCTCTAGTTTTAGCATACGCCATGTGTCCTGCAAAGGGTATGTCATGAGCTAGATTCAATGCTTGCTTGCGGTTTTCTAACGGTAGCACTGTTTGTTCTATAGTGCTGGAACCTTTGGTGTAGTACCGTGTTAGAATTCCGTTCTTCAGAGCAAAGTACCATTGAGCATTCTTTGCTACTCTTGGCTTTTGGCCTACAAGTTTAAAATACTTTTGCAGAGATCGATCGGCTTTCTGAGATGTTATAAACTTCTCCCTAGTTGTCTCAGGAGATGTTACAACTGGACTTACTCGTTGTAAAGCCTCTGTCTGATCGATTCGATCTTGCATCTGTGCAGTAGATCTAGTTACTGCATTTATTACATCACAACGATCATTCTCATCACACGTTGATGTCACATTCACACAATTACATGTATGTTCTGGCGTAGCCAGATTGGCATTTGTACATTCAGTTACAGGTGGTAATACATCATGAATGGTGATTTGTGATGAAGGTGAAATGGTAGTATCAATATTACAAATGACAGTTGATGTACTACTGTCATGTGGCATGTCATTCACTTCAGGAAGGTTTCCAATGATAACATCGCAGCAAGGATTGGTTAATGCTGCGCATTTAACCTTTCCTGTAAGGAATGGTGTAGTTATATATGCCCATGCAAGTGGATATTTCTCTATGTTCCCTGAGAACGTCCTGCATGTGACATATTTACCACTATATTGTGATGGTAAAATGTAATCTCTCTTCACACCAATGAGAGTACTTCCGCTATCACGTAAAACTGTGGCAGCTCTACCATTAACATACCCCTGGTGGATGTTTAGTTTACCTTGGGAGTTTACTACAAAATTGGCCTCCTCATTGGTAACAGGTATAGAATGGCCGCATGTTAACACGCCATCCTCATGAAATTGATCACAAATGGTACATTTTTCATGATGGAACACATCAATGGAATGTGCTGAGTTTACTGGGTGATCTTGTACACTTTCATCTTCTGAAGAAGAACTGTCAAACATGGCTGCATTAGCCTTTCTGGTCATTGCCTTGCCTTTACAATCCTTACGCCAGTGACCAAAAGCCTTACAAAGATAACATTTGGTAAGATTTCTGTAGTTCTTCCTTTCTTTATCTTGCTTAGAAATGTAATTCTGCAAGTAAGCAGTGTACCCAGGATGTTGGTCACACATATCATTCTCACTGTGTGATAAGTGGCAATATCTGCACTGATAAAATTTCTCTGCAGCTTGTTTATAAGGTCTTTGTTTGTTATTTGACCCTGACTGATATTTGCCATATGTAGCTGCTGCTACAAAGTCTGTGCTGGTCAGACTACTAGAGAAACAATGCTTATTGGCTGCAAAATAACCAGAGCCACGACTTTCAATCTGTTGGACACTTTCACACTGACATTCCAACAAAAATTTAGAAAAGGGGGGTGGGAGAGATGTGATAATCTTATCTCTCAACATAAGATCAACTAATTTGTCATAACTTCCATTTACTTTGGCTGCTGACAGCCATTTAGAAAAAATATTCTGAATTTCTGAGATGTAATCAGAGAACGTGTGTGTAGGCTTAGGAGACAACTTCCTAAACTGTTCTCTATAACCTGATTCATCCAGTAGAAAATGTGACATAATTTTCGCTTTAATGTACAGATAATCTTCTTTCAGGTCATTTGGGATCGACTCTATGACTTTCAGAGGTTCCCCAGAAAGACTTCTTACATATACTATACCCCATTCAGGTTTTGGAATTTTATAATGATCCATGACAAATTCAAAATTTTGGGTGAATGCTGCTATGCAATCACCTGTGTTGTAACTTTTAATTAGACCTTGGTATTTCTTGTGAGGTTGATCTTTGTCTGTTTCTTTATTAGCTTTATCTTTAGAAGATTCAGATTTTAGCTGTTCAATTTTCAGTTGTGTTTCTTGCTCTTCTCTCTTACTTTGGGCTAAGATCTCAGCTTGCCTCACTGCCGCTTCTGACTGTTTTAGAGCAGCTTCTGATTGTGCTTGTTGAAGCTTTAGAGCAGCTTCTGATTGTGCTTGTTGAAGCTTTAAAGCAGCTTCTGATTCCTTTAGAGCAGCTTCTGATTGTGCCTTTACCGCCCTTTCGGCCGCTCTCTCATTTCGCTCATTAACTTGCTCCTGTTTCAAGAGATATTCTGCATATTTACTTTCACTCCATGCTCTCAATCCCTCACCAGACATATTCATTTTTAAACCCATTTCAATGAAATCGTTTAAAGAAGACATGATGAACAATACGTATGATGGAATGAATATAAACAAAATTACTTATGTTAGTAATTTACAAATATTTCTAGCACAGTTGATGTTTAAAGCCAGACTAACGAAAGTATAAAGAGGAATGAAAAAAAATTTTATACTCAAGTAATCCTTGGGCAATGTGCTGTTCAGTGGTGCTCGAAATCACACTGGAACGTCCTTCGGGTTGACGCACAAAAAATTTTTGAAGTTCACAAGGCTCAGGTCAAGTTGACACACAAAAAAACCTGTACTTTTGAAACTAAACGAAATTAGAACGTTTGTAAATGTATGGTGTATGTAATGTCACTGAAGTCTGTAAAGGTTTGTATGCTGTCAAGTATTATTGTTAGTCGTTACCACAATCAACAACTTTCACGCTCACACTAACCCTACTCAATGTCATTCAAGGGCACGGCCGCCATTTTGGATTTTAGTTCTTAAATTGGTTGAATTTGGCGATAAGTCTGAAGACGCCTCGGTTGGCTTCAAATAATGTCTTCACACTTATAATTTAATGAAATCAACACTATTTAACCGTTACTTTACCCTAATCTATGACTTGCGCACTTCTATCGACATCTTCACATTCGATTCAAATTCGGGCAAAAAAAATCTACAAGTTCGCATTCAGTTCAAAACCCGGACGAGAAGCCACCACGTTCGCACTTGTCAGAGTCTTGCGTAGAGCAAGATAAGTAGCTCGTTTTCTGGCAAGTGTGAAGCAGTATCAAACTATCAAATCACACGAAGTGAATATCCGAAACTGTTATTTACAAGCTTTATTTACGCGCTGCATTCATTATCGCACAGACATCGCGCAATGACAATCCATAGCAATCATTACGGCATGAACAATATCAATACAATACATACGGATACATGCAATCAATATACATATCACTTACAAGCCAAAATATTCAAGCGTTCGAACCAGTCTCCCACTGTCGCACAGGCTAGCTCTCAATGCAGATTCAAAACCACTCGCAGACTCATGCGACCTGCTCATACAAACAGCCTAACCCGGTCTGACTGGCCTTTCGTTCTACACGCTAGTCGGCGCTCAAGTCAGCTGGTGTGACCCCTGCAAGGTTCACGGGGTGTACCGCTGACCAGCGGTCGTTTAAGCGTCGCTCAGTTGCTGTGCTTGGCTGCTTATACGGGCGTCGTCGAAGACGCCGCATTCCCTCTGCAGTGTTTAACATCACTCAGGGTTGCGTGTTGTTATGTTGCCTGGCGTTGGTACAGACAACGCGTCGCAACCTCAGATGTGAGACTTTGACAGACAGTTCACTGTGTGACAGGCAGCAGTAGAGAAAGCCTATGCTGCTGCTGTTGTCAGTGCACGGTGGATAGCAGTAGGGGTGTATGAGCTGGGGTGTATGAGCTAGGAGGTACGTTCTTTGGTAAAATAGCATTAAACATACGCAATAAATTCGTTATAACAGTCAAGGGTGAATCTCCAATGTTGTTTAGTCTCGTTCCACAATCCAATTATGCCCTCTTACGTCATCAGCTTGTTTCGTGAGAGAATAATCCCCAGTACCCATATTGAGAAGTTCAATCAACACCAAATTCGTATATATTTCCTAGAAAATGTTTGTTACTCGTGCGCAGATACGTTGAATGTTTTTTAAATTGTTTTTTTTTTTTTGCGCTCGCTCGCTCGCTCGCTTTGAACTCAAGCATAGTCTATACAAACTACTTCTAGTAGTGTTGGACTGAATTTTGCGTGTGGATTATCTTACCTTATTAACAGTGTCCCTCGCCATCAGGCGAACCCACTCCGACTTCAGAGATACTTGTAATTTACGTCCACAAGTCAAGGACGATAAGTCAATATTTTAGTCTGACTGTCCCGTGTAGGGATTGAACCTCTACTTCGGAATCAGCACACCAGATGCTTAAGAACACGCGTTCTTATCCATTTGGCCATGCTGACCTACGATTCTTGATTACATATTTATTATTTCATGTTACCAATTTTAGTCTGGGTCGATCAGGAAGCCTGGGTTACTTAAACAATGCCCGTCTCGAATTGGAATTCAAATCTGTAACCACCAGTTCGGCAGACGAGCGTGTTAGTCACCGCTCCACTGAGGTCAAAGCCATATACAAGATGGGGGAATATACTTCCATAGTTTGGTATTGAACCAGGATGGCCGTGTTAGCAAGTTAGCGTACCATCCGCTACGCTACTACGTCTCGCGATAGAAGAATAGGTAGCCAAGAATGGAACTGATTACCTC
This sequence comes from Cepaea nemoralis, assembly GCA_014155875.1. Lineage (NCBI taxonomy): Eukaryota > Metazoa > Mollusca > Gastropoda > Stylommatophora > Helicidae > Cepaea > Cepaea nemoralis. The sequence goes on from JACEFZ010007380.1 coordinate 47,837, forward strand.
TCATGTAACGAGTTTACTTGTCATGTCTGGTTTATTGTTACTGTTCATGAGCAGACTGAAATTCGTTGCGTCTAGCCGTCAGTCATGAAAGCCACATTAATGTTTATTTCACAGTCGCCTCGGGGGAAGCATGACAGTTGCTTATCTGACTGGACTGATGCCATGTCAGCATTCTCGGGAAATCTGAATATTATAGTGATACTCATTATTCGCCTGATACACCCAGCTCGCAGGCTGCCTACTTGTATTTGATTACTTATTTCTCTCTTAATGAAGAAGTAGAAGATCTGACGAACGTGTATTTGATTACTTATTTCAATTTGCCAGACATATATATTTAGGTCATTCCGGAGATTAGAGCTGTGCTATCTGCGTTCTCACGGGAGCACTCGTGATTTGCAGTTTCTCTTGCATAATGTGGTGTTTCACGTGTATAATATCCAGTTTCTATCCATAATGTGGAGTTTCTCTTGCATAATGTGCAGTTTCTCTTGCATAATGTACAGTTTCCCTTGCGTAATGGGATTTTTCCATTTCACTATGTGCAGCTTTCATTGCACTATGTGCAGTTTACATTGCACTATGTGCAGTTTACTTTGCACTATGTGCAGTTTCTTTTGTATTATGTCCAGTTTCTCTTGCATTATGTCCATAACATACATATAAGTTTATTTTATTATCCCTTCTAATATTGTTGGGGAAAACTACAACTAAGGAGGGGTTGACGCAGTAGGACGACTAACTGCCGGCTCTGTTGTCAGGTGTTCGAATCCCTATCGAATCAGATTCTTGTTTAATTGCCTGGGCTCCTATGGTCGACCCATCATAGAATGAGTACCGTGAAATGTCACGGGGAGTGAAGGCCACCGACGTGACATGGACCACATCACCATCGAGTGCCATTGAACTTTCAAAATATTGGGCTTGCACCATATACCAACTCGCTCGTTTGTTGCCGGGTCCCGCAGGGGAAGCAAATGAAAGTAACACTGTAACCTACCATTGTTGTCGAAAGAGACCACTAAGAAGGGTTGGATTTGCGTTGGTTAGCGCATACAGTATAAATCTTTAGCTGCAAAATCGAAACAACTATGATAAGGGTAATATAATGAAAAGTATAGACTCCGCCAGTCAAAAGAGAAAAGAGACTCTTCTCCTAGAAGTGTGAAGCGGTGCACAGAAAGCTACAAGGAGTCTGGATTGTCGATGTACTTTCATTCACCTTGAAAAATCTCCAGAAATAGCACATGGAATGTGAGAATTACGTACGCATTAGGAAAGACAGCACTGGTGGAAAGAGACATGAAATAGACTAGGATTTGCATTTGGGGATTATACGAAACAATGTGAATCGGAGCAGGCAATAAGCTGCTAACACAGGTGAAACAGTGCTAATACCAGCTCATAAGCTACTAACACAGGTGAAACAGTGCTAATATCAGCCCATAAGCTACTAACACAGGTGAAACAGTGCTAATATCAGCTCATACATAGGAAAGTACTTCGCATGGTGTAGTTGTGGCCCCTATTCAATCTAAGGGGACGGAGAAGCACTTTTAGAGCAGGAAGTAGTGAGTTCTAGAATATCACCAGCGACTATTAAAACTACAATAAAGAAAGAAGACATGAACGTAATCCAGTGGAACGCAGCTACTAATGACAAGGATGAATCCAAGAATAAATGAGAAAAGCCTTTAAACTTCTGAAGGATGGAAAGACTGCTTATTCAGATCCTATTGGTGTCCTGGCAGGAAGCTATTCAAGTAAATACAAACAGCTGGACTGAATTACTTGACCTGTTATTCATATTTAGCGGTCTGATACACCCAAAAACCACCAACAGACTGGAGAGACAGATAGACGGTGAAGATGATAAAGGAAGATGATCTGCAGAAATGAAAAGTTATTGATTGATTGATTGATTGATTGATTGATTGATTGATTGATTGATTGATTTAGGAACCGGTATCACAGCATTCGGGACATTCCAATAAGCGCTCCGTCCCCATCCTCAGCAGCCAGCGAAGAGTTCCAACACTAATAGTACCAGTAGCAATCTGATTATGTGTTCGTCTCGCCTTTCCTCTGAGCGTCGATTGAAAAGTTATTGTTGAATGATAAATGAATGTCAGTTCTGGGGACAATATTAAGCAGTATCATTCTGGAGAGAGTAGAAGATGCCACTGACAAGCAACAACGGGATAAACAGGTAGGCATTTCACTGAACAGATTCTGCACTGACCAGATAGCCACGGTGTGTATAAAATAAGAGCACATCATTGAACTGAACTCGCCCTTTACATTGCATCTGTGTACGATGAACAGGATTTCGACAGCATTGGTACGGAATTCCTTTAGAAATTGTTGAGGCACGTTTGAATCTCACAACATCATGAACTTAATGTTTGTTTTTACGTTAATTGCATTTCTTTTACAGGACGCCAAGTCAACCCTAGTATTTTGGTTAATTGTGATTTCTTGGCAAGTTTACGTTCAGTAGTTTGCCATTACTTTCTAAAATACCGGCACTCATATCATTGTCAGAAAATCACCGCAAGGCGGTCTGATTCCAAACCTCCCGCAGCTGTGTTTCGAACGCTGTATGCGGGATTACGAACTGCGTCCGTAACACCTTTGCCACAGAGTCAGCTTAACTTAATACATGCAACTTTAAGAGACGGGAAATACAGATTTCTTCATAGTGGAAAAGCTAAAAATATATTAGAAATAAGAAGAGAGAGAGAGAGAGAGAGAGAGAGAGAGAGAGAGAGAGAGAGAGAGAGAGAGAGAGAGAGAGAGAGAGAGAGAGAGAGAGAGACGATGATGCCTTTAGTCAACTCTAATATTCTGACTGACTTGATTAGATATGAAGACAACACTAACCACCACCAGGAATGAGATTCAGTGCAATCTGACAGAGCAGAATGATGATTGGGAATTCGCTGATGAGATTCCTTCATGTTCCACACACGAAATCGGATGCAAGATAAACTCATCACACTTGATGGGAAGTCACAATAACTTTATCAGCGCAAGATAGAAGGATTAAACTGCTATGACAGAATCACGAATGTGGACAGCATGCAGATAAGCAAACACGCCAATGAATCATGAAATGGAGACAATAACCTGGTGCTGGTAGTGTCTTCTCCTTCTGCTTCTTCTTCTTCTTCTTCTTCTGCGGGATGTGTGTAAGTGGGGGATGTGTGGGTGGGTGCGGGTATTATGTGTGGGTAGGTGCAGGATATGGGAGTTGGCGGGAATATGTGTGTGTGGGTGTTGGATATGTGGTTGGGGGATGTGTGTTTGACTGAGTGGTTGGGGGTGTGTGAGTGGGTGGTGGAGGATATGTGGGTGGGTGAGTGTTGGTAGGTTATGGGATGGGTGGATGATGTGTGCGTGCGGGTTGGGAGATGTGTGAAGGTGGGGGATGTGTGGGTGGGTGATGGATGGGTGGATGCATACATGTGTGCCTGGGTTTGTGTGTGGGTTGGTGGGGGATGTGTGTGGAAGGATGTGTGGTGGGTGGGAGATGTGTGTGTGTATGGGTGGGGAGATGGTGTATGTGGGTGGGGAGATGGTTATGTGGGGGTGTGTGTGGGATGTTTGGGTTGGGGGATGGGTGGATGGATAGGGGCATGTATGTGCCTGTGGGTATGTGTTTGGTTGGGTGGTGGATGTGTGTGGGGGGGACACGCGGATGGATAGGAGATGGGTGGATGGGGGTTTTGTCTCATGACATGGTTACATGCATTGTTTATGTTTACAACATTCATTTGACAATGTTTTTTTTTCCTATGTGAATGCACTATGCACTGATGAACGAAAGATGAGTGATTTGAAGGGCCGATTGTAAGACGGGCCTGCGTACCCAATTTGTTACCCTTTGAAAATAAAGATTGTTCGTTCGTTCGTTCTTAGTACGCTTTCATGCGTCAACTTTATTATATTTAAAGAAAGCATCAGTCAACTTTAGGTTGTTGAAATCGCTATAGAGAAAGATGGTCCCCAAATGGAGTGGGTATAAGCCAAAGTAATTGTCTCTGTCATGCTTTTGTCAGACACTATTACAGAAAATGTTTCAACGTTGTTTTACGAATTCCACGGATACATTTATCAATATCTCCTATTTTTTAGTTTATTGAACAAGAGATATTCCAGCCTGTTACGTCGTGTGTGAATTCTGATCTTTGCTACTTGTTCACTTCTGTTGTGTTGGTACTATGCATCATCTTTCTGTTGTTCTGATTCTCTTGGCTCTATTGGTGCTTCTTATAGACCTCTTGGCTTCATTACAGGTTATGCCTATGTCAGGCTGAGGTAGTTGTCCGCCTTCTTGTGCACATTTATGCCTCTCTTCATTTCCAGATCTGTTGCAGTGTACGGTATCCATTGTATTGCAACAGGTTCTGTGGTCTGCTATCTCTGCACTACTAATATCATGTTCATCCGCTTCAAAACCTCCCAAAGCAAAGACCTAGTGCTGTACACAATCACTGCCTCCTGTGCAGGAGAATTTGGGAACCACCGTAAAATAATGGCTAGCACATTTGTCTGTCAGTCTGATAACGTGTGTTTGAATACTCTTGAGGTGGGGATGTTTGTCTAAAATTACCTGAGTTTCCAGGTCTACTCAGCTTAAGATGGTATTAGAAATCGTTCTGGGCAGTCAAGGCGACTGGTGTGGTATTGGCCACATCATCTATTAAGTGCTTTCAGTCAATTAACATATGGACTAGCACCACATATCACGCGGCATAGCGTGAACAGGGGTCTGTATTATACGAACAGAGCATTGAAATACTCCCACGGAGAAGAATGGCCTCTCTAATGTCTTTTATCACATGCTTCACTTACAGGCCTTCTGCCAGGGCACATACCTTAGTGTCGCAATTTCGTTTTGTTGAATAAAAGATATTAAATCTACAATGAGTGCTTCTCAATCTGTACTTTATCATTTAACCGTATATGTGTAATGATATTGCCCATCTCTTCTCTGCGTGACCCAGATATGTAAATGAGCCAGATATGTAAATCATCGCGATTGCAAACGAAATACTGTAAACTAACCCTAAGGAGGGGATTCTAGGTGTTTTCGTTGTGTCGGTTTGACATGACATTGAGATAGCGGGGATCCATGTAACAATATCAGGCGTATACGGGTTGCTACAGTTATATGCGTGAAGGAAGTGTCTGCATAATTCACAAGTTGTGGGTTGATAAATAGTCCAGTGACATTAAGCTCCCCAAATTCACTCTTTGAATGTGCATTCCGCAATTCTGTTGCTCTTTTCTCAAAATCACATGTGAATGTTAATCGCAACTTCTCTGTGTGTTTGTTACCCGTCCTTGTAACTGAGATGCTTTCATAAAAGATTATTTGCTAAGGCAAGGCAGGTCGATAACTGTCATGTGACTAATTTGTCCAGGGGTTACCCACAAACACTGTAAAACAGGGACAAGGAATGTCTGGCCCGCAGGGCGTATAAGGCCTGACAAGTAATTTGGCCTGGCCCCAGTCTGGAAGGACCCACAAGTCTTCCACGACACTTGAATATGCTAGTGAATGTGAGAAAGCAATAAATCATGTAATGAAAGATTCAGGGAGGTACAAAGAAAACAAATGGAATTAAAAATATTTGCAATACACATTCAGTGTGGAACCTGCTGATGAAACAGCTTTGAACTTTGAACGTACATCATCTGTTTGCAACGTTTAGGACAGAACATTGTGATTTCCAGTAGTCCTTTCCACGTTAAACTGTTAGTTGTCTGTACTTCACGGGTCGTCGCAATATATATATCATTAGGTGACAGCTACATCGAAATTTATATTCCCATTCGTCAGGTGGCGCTAGGTGTCGCATGAGCATGCGCAGCGCATAAACATAATGGTAACTATACTTACAGAGTGTACAACCAAAGAGCAACGTGCTGTTGTGCGTTTTTGTGGGCAAAAGGATAGCCTGCAAAGAACATTCATAAGGAAATGCTTCCTGTTTATGCTGGCAAATTTTTGTCCCGTAAACCGGTGTATAGCTGGGTAGAAAATGTTCTCAAGGACGACCTAAAATTGTTGATGATATCCGATCTAGTCGTCCCGTTGTGATTGCAACAGAAGCATCCATGCAGCGGGTGAAGCAGATGATTAGAGGTGACAGACGTGTAACGATACACTCTGTAGCATCTGCAATAGGGTGCTCACGTGGTTCAGCATACAGCATAATGTAATTCGAAGAAAACGTCCAGGGCTGCTGACTAAAGGAGTGTTGCTTCTTCATAAAAAATGCCAGACCACATTCGGCTCGATTAACTCAGGAGAAAATTAACCAACTAAGGTGGGAAGGTCTGGAACATCCACCTTACAGCCCCAACTTTACCCCTAGTGTTTTCCACCTTTATGGTCCACTGAAAACCCACCTTGGCGGAAGACATTTCGCGAATGACGCCGAAGTTGAATGTGCTGTGAAAACGTGGTTTAGGAAACAGAGCACGAAGGTCTATGTAACCGGTTTGGGAGGACTGATAAAACGATGGGATAAGTGCATCAATGTTGTGGAAATTATGTTCAGAAATAAAGGAACACTGTATGTATAAAAATAAACTGGTTTCAAGTTGTTATTATATTTAGTGATTTTTCTACGGTCATTTGTGACTTACTTATTGACTTCTCCTCGTGTGTGTGTGTGTGTGTGTGTGTGTGTTTTTTTTTTTTTTTTTAAAGAAGCTTTTATAGATGCAGAGCGTTATATAAGCAATCCAGTCGTTGTGACAAATAATAGTTCACATATATGGGGCAGCAAAGAAATATTTTGTAGGTAGGTTGTACAGCGTATAGACACATTAAGATGAGGCAAGTTTTGTACGCAATTTCAAAATAGAGCAACTCCTGGCATTGCTGTGTCGGGTTCTCATTAACAATCGTACTAAGGTTTGGGTCTCAAACTCAGCGCCACCGTAATTAAAACAATGTCGTATTTCAATTCATTTCGAGGACATAACTGTCCGGACAGTTTGTTAAAAGGAAATGGAATATATCACACCCTGATATATGATTTCTCCATTGTGGATCAGGTGAAGAGTCTTCTCGAGTATGGGTTCCTCAGCAGTTGGCAATTGTAAATGGTAGACCCTTGCAATTGTTCACAATGAGGAGATCTGTCCTCAGACATAGGAACACACTGGAACCACTGACAAAATTTGTAAAAAGTACGCTTGGTTATAATGTGTGAATGAAGTTCTGAAAACAGAAAATACTCAAAGCCAAATCCAAGAAGACACAGAAAAGAAGACAATTGCATCGCACTGGCTCGCAAGAACATCGGAATTCGGTCTCATGTGTAGTTGAGGGGTGGCAGGGAACACTAGAGTGACCTGACCAGAAGGCTTCACAACCGTTTCGTGACTGACTACCCTTATGGTGATGATTATCATCTTTATGAAAATGATGATGATGATGATGATGATGATGATGATGATGATGATGATGATGATGATGATGATGTTGATGATGATGATGATGATGATGATGAAAATTATGATGATGGTGCCCTACAACACAATAACCATATAGTAGTTATATTCTGGTATGCGCACATTGACATTCTCTCGGCGATGCAAAATTGGGTCATTAAACTGAGAGAGCAAGTATTTCTGAAAGACGTGTCACCGATGTAACATAACTGCTACGTTACTTTATATGTAATACATTCATGTGTAGTCGACATCACACTATCCTGCCGCACGCGAAATGGTTCGCCTTGTGTATATTAGCACGAGCACCGTCCATAGACCTAGAGAAACAAATGTGGGACTTCCTTCTTCTTGTCTAAGTTGTCTGGAGTTAGTTCTAGACTAGGAAGCAACAGCAACGTAAATAGGCACCGCGGCTTAGCTGAATAGAGGGTATAAATATTTTATTGGCAAGTGGAGGTACTCTTCCTCTTGTCGCTGACAGCTGCCGGATGTTGGGGCGTACTAGGGAGAGCTTGGCTAAACAGTGGATTCTAGCAGAAGGAAGTTGCCGCGTTATTTTAGCCAATGAAGATTGACTCTGCAAATTAAAGCAGTGACTTAAACAGGGTTAGGGAAGCGTAGGTGGCATGTGGAGAATAACAGGATTGAATGGGTTTTATACTGGGAATTGAATGCTGGGACTTAAGCCAGGGAGACAACACAGTTGAAAGAATTAGACCTAGACATGGTTTAAAATTAAATTTAAATGTTTGCATATCCTTTACAGGACATTGCTGTCAACATCAGCATCTGTCAGTTGATTGTTGATTTTTTGGAAAGATTACGCTCAGTAGTTTGCCATTGCTTTCTGAGCGGCCGGCTCACATACCCCGTAAGTTGACGACGCGATTCGAACCACTGCTGATTCTCACCGTCGTCACGTTACTTACGAGAGTATACGAGATGACGGAGAAAAGTCGCTAACCTCTAGGCCAGGAAGCCGGCAGTCATGGTTTAGCTAAAGAAAATCTTAGTGATGAGAATGTTAGTGTCAACGAATGCTGAGATTAATAGTGTCAACAATGAAGAGATTAATAGTGTCAACAATGATGAGATTAATAGTGTCAACAGGGACGCAGAGGTGTTTCCAAGGCACCAGGGCCGGGTTACATACTGGCCAAGACCTATTGACGCGTCCTCGTCGAGCGTCCTGGGCAACAGGTCCCTTCGGGGTCCTGGCTAAAGTCAGTAGGATCGCCGATTCCTCCGAAGTCGGAGAGTGTCTGCCTGTATGGCGAGGAACCACCAGTCTGCACACCAATAAGCCAGACATGGGACAACGGATACTCACGCAAAACTCAGGTCCTGTAAGACATCACACTGATGTTGGACACCAGGATGCCTTCATCCGAAATACAGGACTTCGCGTTGGAGCTCAAGCCAACGAACACAAGCAAGCAAGCAATAGTGTCAACAGATGATGAGATTAATAGTGTCAACAGATGATGAGATTAATAGTGTCAACAGATGATGAGATTAATAGTGTCAACAATGATGAGATTAATAGTGTCAACAATGACGAGATTAATAGTGTCAACAGATGATGAGATTAATAGTGTCAACAGATGATGAGATTAATAGTGTCAACAGATGATGAGATTAATAGTGTCAACAATGATGAGATTAATAGTGTCAACAGATGATGAGATTAATAGTGTCAACAGATGATGAGATTAATATTGTCAACAGATGATTAGATTAATAGTGTCAACAGTTGATGAGATTAATAGTGTCAACAGATGATGAGATTAATAGTGTCAACAAAGATGAGATTAATAGTGTCAACAGATAATGAGATTAATAGTGTCAACAGATGATGAGATTAATAGTGTCAACAGATGATGAGATTAATAGTGTCAACAGATGATGAGATTAATAGTGTCAACAGATGATGAGATTAATAGTGTCAACAGATGATGAGATTAATAGTGTCAACAGATGATGAGATTAATAGTGTCAACAATGATGAGATTAATAGTGTCAACAGATGATGAGATTAATAGTGTCAACAGATGATGAGATTAATAGTGTCAACAGATGATGAGATTAATAGTGTCAACAGATGATGAGATTAATAGTGTCAACAGATGATGAGATTAATAGTGTCAACAGATGATGAGATTAAGATTGTCAACAGATGATGAGATTAATAGTGTCAACAGATGATGAGATTAATAGTGTCAACAGATGATGAGATTAATAGTGTCAACAGATGATGAGATTAATAGTTTCAACAATGATGAGATTAATAGTGTCAACTGATGATGAGATTAATAGTGTCAACAATGATGAGATTAATAGTGTCAACAGATGATGAGATTAATAGTGTCAACAGATGATGAGATTAATAGTGTCAACAGATGATGAGATTAATAGTGTCAATACTGATGAGATTAATATTGTCAACAGATGATGAGATTAATAGTGTCAACAGATGATGAGATTAATAGTGTCAACAGATGATGAGATTAATAGTGTCAACAATGATGAGATTAATAGTGTCAACAGATGATGAGATTAATAGTGATAACAGTTGATGAGATTTTTTTTTTGCATATCCTTTTTTACAGGACATTGCAGTCAACACCAGCATTTTTCAGCTGCTGTTGATGTCTTGGCAAGTTTTACATTCAGTAGTTTGCTATTGCTTTCTGAACGACCGGCTCACATACCTTTCCATAAGAAACCAACGCGACGCTATCCGCTGCCGAATCTCGCGCAGCTGTGTTTCGTACGTGGGTATACGGGATTACGAACAGCGTCCTTATCCCTTCGCCAGGTAGACGGCGTGATTAGATTAATAGTGTCAATATATGGTGAGATTACTAGTGTCAACGGATGATGAGATTAATAGTGTCAACGGATTATGAGATTTTTACTGTCAACGGATGAAGAGATTTTTAGTGTCAATGGATGATGAGATTTTAGTGTCAACAGATGATGAGATTAACAGTGTTAAAAGATGATGAGATTAACAATGTCAACAGATGATGAGATTAATTGTGTCAACATATTTGATATTTGAACTAAGAGACTGGCTGTTAGTCAATAGTCTCTCATCTCATCATCCCATCCCATCTTGTTCCTCATGTACCTTGCGGTGTCGAGGTGAAGAATAAACAGCGGGAGAGTGCCCACTTATGGGCTTCATGTATCAATATTCCCATGGACTCTGCTGTTCATTGCGTCCATCGTTTTCTTGGTCTGCCTCTTCCTCTGCTTCCGTCTGGTCTGTACATCATTGCTTGTTGTGATATTCTGTAAGTTGGTAATCTAGTTCAAACCATTTGACCTGCTGCCTTCTAATAAAATCTAACGCTGCTATAACCCCTACTTTAGTCCTGATTTCTTACTTTCTGATCTTATCTCTTCTTGATACATTGAGTATTCTTCTCAGGAATCTCATTTCTGTTGTGATTTTTCTTTTCTCTTTTTCTGTCATTGTCCTGCGTTGGCATTGGTAGAGTAGAGTTGGTAAAAAGATTGTCTTTTTAAGTGCTTTCTTAATAAATATTGATACATGTTTGTTCTTTAGTATTGGTGCCATTTGTCCAATTAGTTGGTTTGCCTTATTGCATCTATTTTCGATCTCATCTTCTGATCTGCCATTTGATGATACTATACTTCCTAGGTACTTGAAACTCTTTACTTGTTTCAGGGGAAAAGGGGGGGGGGGGGGGGGGGGGGGGTCGTTTAGGTGAATAGTTGTTGATTTTTCTTCTTTGGTTATAGTCATTATCATTGTTTTACTTGTGCTAATGTTCATGTCATGTTCCTTACATATTTCATTTAGACTATTCACGTGGCCTTGTAATTCAGCTTCTGATTTTGCTATTAGTGCTTCATCGTCCGCAAATAGGAGTTCTTTAATGGTGTAATTTGCTGATGGTTCTTCTTTTGTGTTCTCGTCATACGGTCTCTGTTTGGTTAGTTTCATTGGCACAGCATATATATGTTGTTTATATAGGTTTTATTTAAGGATTTCCCTCAGCTGTTTCTATCTACTCAATCAAATGCCTTTATTTGGTCGACAAAAAGCTAAACAGAGTGTTTCATTAAATTTGAACGATTTTTCTATAAGTTGTTTAAGAGTAAAATGGTATTTGTGAATCCTTTGTTTTTTCCTAAATCCAGGTTGTGTTTCGCTTAGCTGGGGTTCTATGGTAGTTCGTAATCTTTTCTCAAGAATTTTGCAAAATGTTTTCCCTGTACGATTCAAATTTTTATTGTGTGCAGTCTCTTTTGCTGCCTTTGTTATTTTCCAAACTGTGATAATTATGGCGTTTCCCCAGTCTCGTGGTGTCTGTTGTTCTATCCAAACATGGTTAAATAGTCTATGTAGCCAGACTGCTCCTACTTCCCTTGCTGCTTTAATTAGTTCATTTAGTATTTCATCTTGCCCCGGTGATTTGTTCAATGGGGCTAATCTGACGGCTTCTCCAATTTCTTCTTTCAGTTTGTCTGGTTCTAATTCTTCAGTGGCATCTGTGTCGGTTTCCTTAATTCCTGTGGCATCTGATAGAATGTTGAGAAGTTGTTCGAATTACTGCTTCCGTCTTTTTATTAATCATTCCCGAAATTTCATTCAGCCAGAAGACCATACAGTTGTGCACACACAAACAACTAAAGAACTTGGGTTCACGCTAAAACAAAAATAAAACGCATCTCCTGTAAGAGCCAGTGCTTTTCGTCAGCCACATTCGAGATTTTGATGATGGCAGAAATGAAGTTCTCAAGTGAGATAAGCTGTCTTTCCTGAATTGGTGGCATCTTAACGTGAACAATACTCGTGAAACATATGTACAGCTCACCTTAATTTGGGAAGCTATTCGTTTTTACTTCTTCATAAATGAATTCGAAACGCTAAAAGTACACAATCGTCAGAAATAGATATTGCAGATGACGCAAAAAAAATTTTAATGCACACATATGGGAGATAATGGTTCATTTTAACACCACAGAAGTTAGAAAACACAGCAGCCAAGATTTCACCTGTACTTGCGGAAGACTGCAAAGAGAGAACATGTGTCCCTCCACGACTAGACTTCTTTATTGTATATTTAAAGTTTAGACTGTACGAAACGCTCACACATAATTCAAGAAAGAGGATATCGCTGCAAGGCGTGGAGGAAGGGCGCTCGTAGAGAATGTGCCAAGGGAAGGGGAAAGACGCGCACTAATGCGAACTAAAGGACGCACGCATGCGCAGGTTGCATTGAGTCACCACACATTGTAAGTGTGAAACCAACAAGATATTCATAACAAAACCACACAAGCTAGCGAAGAGAAAGCCCAGTGTCACCTCTCAGTAGAGCGGACAAATGCACACTGCGTTTTGTGTGGTCCTGAAGCCAGTTTGAGTCTGCCAGTCTGTGGTCTTAACAACCCCCCCCCCCCCCATCCCCCCACCCCCGGAAACTCTAAAATTCCCCCGTGTGGGTAATTCCCCTCTGGTTGAGAACCACTACAACCACTGCACTAGAGTACTTGTGAGAGGACTGTTTCTTCAACACAGTGTATCACATCAGTACTGTTGACATGTGTTTGGGGGCAGGGCTCATGCGTAGATACTTCAAGACATAATGCACACTTCACTGGCCTGGCCACAACATAAATGTGAACTTGTTTTGATCTCTGGAATTAAATAATCCGTTTCATATTTTACCTCCATTACAACATTAGAAACACTTTATCACAAAAATTATTAAATTTCGCTGGTATTTTCCCCAGTTGTCATTTAACGACCACTTATCAATTCTGACGTCATGGTATTGCCATCTTTCTTCCTTTCTCTATCACCCTGTTCTTCTTCTCTCCACGCTACCTGGAAGTGAAGGATTCACACAATCACATACACACACACACACACACACACACACACACACACACACACACACACACTCATACACACAACGCATAATACAGTGTGCAGATGTGGTATCAGTACAGTGGGTAAAACAAGGCAATTTACTGCCTGAAATATGACAACAGAATTAAAAAACGATCACATTGATTACAGGTGTGTCTTTGATTACACTGATAACATCGCTTGAAAGATGCTTTTACTACAGCAACAAATACGTTAAGCTAAAAATACAAATTGCACTCTGTTACATGGCTAATATCTACATCATTTCTGAGAATATAACGACAGTAAAAATGAATTATGACAAAAGTTAGAATCCATATTACTAAATGAATGTGCTTTATGGGCAGTCGGATTTCATACAAGGACATAATGTAGAAGTAATAAACATGACATATCTTAGTCGGATTTGGAGATCAGAGGTTATAAACACATGTAAAACACATTCGTTAGGAAACGAAATGATCTCTTAAGTGAGTTGGTATTGTAGACAGAACAGAAACAGAGATAGAGAGAGAAAGAGACTTAGAGGGGAGAGGGAGAGAGGCTGAGACATAGAGGCATTTAGTTATGATAATTAAAATGGTAGATTTAAGAAGGAAGAGTTTCGACTTTAATTTGTAACGTATTCTTATTCTATATCTTCTTCTTCTTCTTCTTCTTCTTCTTCTTCTTCTTCTTCTTCTTCTTCTTCTTCTTCTACATTCTCCTCCTCTTCTTCTTCATCTTCTTTTTATTCTTCTTCTTCTTCACGGGAATGATACGATATTTAGATGTCTGCCAGCTTCGTGATCACATCATAACTTTACGGTAACAAACTATTTAATTCATCCTGGAAACAAGATACTAGCAAATGTCGTCGGGTAAATGGGACATGTTACCTTGAGTGAAATTCATCTAAATGAATTATGTCTTCAATTATGCGAGTGTTTGATCATATCAGTTGTAAACAGATGATGTACCAGCGAACGCAGATCCAAGTCCCATCTTAATATGGCAGGCAAGGACACATTGTGCCTTAGAACAGGTGATGTGCATCAGCAACAACAGTACCTTGATATCTGCAACAATCTGTAGTCGCAACGTTAGCAAAGTAAAGGACCTTTGTACACGCTTTAAGGCACAGTGGGCATGTATTGGATGAACCACATTTGTATAGACCAATCGGCAGTAGGTGGGTGATGTGGCCAGTATCACGAGGACCGTCTTTACTTCCCCAGACAGTTCCTGGTACTCAGTTTAGGCTGGGTCGACCTGGTAGATTAGATCAATGTTTTACATTGCAATTTGCCTCCATGCCGAGAATTCGAGACCAAGAGGCCGGCATGTGAGCGTCTGGCCACCACGCTACCGCTAGTCTAATTGGAAAGCACTGAACTAGGTACTAAGTTCAAATGTTGCGGCTGACTTCGATGATTCCCACTAATTATTATAATTATTACAGTATCGCCTACAATTGTCACTATAATTATAATAGTCACTGTTACACTTGTAAACTTCACATACATTACTGACGTCTGTCGACTAGTGACCTGATTATGTCTTCCTCCACAGCATCTATTATGTCCAGCCCCTCCACAGATCCATCACGCGGGCCAGTGCGTTGTCATCGTCTGCGCAGGGCAAAGCGGAAGTCTCTACGGATGTCCTTTGTCATAGTCCTGACATTCATTGTTTGTTGGGCGCCATACTACATCTTCTTCATTTACATCACATTTCTGGAAAAGATTATCGACCCAGTGGTTTTCAACTGCTTTTCGTTCATCGGTCTGTCCAACTCCATGCTCAACCCGATGATCTACGGAGCCTTTCAGCTCTGCAAGGTGCAGTTGTATGTCTATAGATGTGTCCTGAAGTCATCCAATAGGAATACACTGTCCTAATGGGCGACTTTAGGCTTTTGTTGTCTTGTGTGTTTGTCATTGTGAAATCATGTTTGTGTGTCAGTAAATATCGTCTATATTGACTTTGAAGTGGCAATAACGATCAGACAGTAAATCAGACAGTAACGATATATAGGCTGTATTTTTCTTCTTCTTCTTTTCTTTCATCCGGAGTGTCTTTTCAGATGTGATTGCGGTGTGTCTGTTATGCGGCCGAAACCCGTAGGCCAACACATCGACTTTAGCATGCTTTTTTGACCAGGTAGCATACCTGGGAGACTCTCACTTTTGTGGTGCCATCTACAACCATGCTGGCCAAGTTGGAACGGTCGAAGACAACGGTCATCCCTCAAAGGAAGGCAGGGACAGTCCATAGCATTTTCCGCCATCCAAGGTTGCTTCCATAGTTGCAGGGCCGACACATAACGCCCTGGATCTGGGCTCACCGAGGGAAATCGTCACGTCCTGCTCATGGCTGCTTTAAATCCTCACTTCAATATATTGGTCATTTCGTTTTCCCCGGGCCATTCCCGCACATACCAGGCAGGTTTGCAGACGGTATCCACTCAGCGAGTTTTCGGACATGTGCTTGTCGTTGCGCCCGTCAGAGCTGTTCCAGGCACGACAGACATTCGGAAAACTACCTAGTCAGAGCTGTTCCGAACAAGAGCGGCATTCGGAAACTAGGTAGTCAGAGCTGTTCCTAGCACGAGAGACATTCGGACGAGACATTTCACTCGGACGTAATTGCGTAGTGTCAATTTTTAGTTTGCCACCCGTAGGACGACACTTCCGACTTCCGGCGGGCATTTTTTAATGAGGTTAGCCTTCCTCGGGTTTCGAGACTCTTGTTTCCGCTTCCACACAGCAAGCTTTCGCTTCGGGCTGCCACGTAATGGATTCGCAAGACAGGCGTTCCATTTCGTGTCAACGAGACAATTTTCCACCTTTGACTACACTCACTTCATGAATGTGTTTACAGACTATCGGACGTCTGCGAGACGTACGACCGAGGTGTTTTTCCACCTTTTGTACTCGCTCACGAGGTAGGCTACATGTGCTGCCGGCTCAGCACCTTACCTCCGTGCGTCTGTGGGCGAGTAACGGCCAGGCCCTTTCATCCGGGGATACCTCATATCCCCCAGCTAAGAGCCATCGAACGAATCTGCGCCGAGAATGTAGTGTTCTCAGCACATCATCACAATTTTGATGTAGGTTTGTGTCGGCCAGGCTCTCACTTCCGAGAGTTTATGGCTTAGAGACGTTCAGCCATACACCTCGGATGGGAGCCTTAGAGGTTATGTCCGGACTGAGATTTTAGGGATCGTTTGCCTGATTTTTACTGCTATCCTCAGTCTTACCTGCAGAGCAGCAGGTTGTGTCTCTCTTAGTCTGGTCCCTATCCCACGAGCCGCCCGATATGTAGTTTTCACCCATCGGCAAGCACATGGGGTCGATGGGACACGCAAGCTCCCCCACCACGGCAAGGTGGAGACACATCGGGGGAGGGCTGTATTTTTAATGACTGTGCAGTGTTTCAAAATTTTGCCAGTCTAAGTTTTGTATTCACACAATGTAAAGTTCATGCAACACAATAGGTAAATACAAAACTTGGACCGCCAATACTTTTTCAAACACTGCACAGTCATTATAAATACACCCTGTGTTAGAAAGGTTGAAGGTGTACTGTGTTTAAATATATGAATATATGACAAAGAATC
This sequence comes from Cepaea nemoralis, assembly GCA_014155875.1. Taxonomy (NCBI): domain Eukaryota; kingdom Metazoa; phylum Mollusca; class Gastropoda; order Stylommatophora; family Helicidae; genus Cepaea; species Cepaea nemoralis. Next base: position 64,822 of record JACEFZ010007380.1, read on the forward strand.
CAGATATTGTAAAGAAGGGAAATCAATATTATAACTTAAAGTAATGAGAGAGAAAGAATACTGTAACTACAAGTAAAGAGAGAGAATCAGTAGTGTAACTAAAAGTATAGTGTAACTAACAGTAAAGAGAGAGAATCAATAGTGAAACTACAAGTAAGGAGAAGAATAAAACGTTTGTTAGCCATAGTACGAGTAATATCTCAAGGACCGAAGTCTTCCGTTCACCAGGCTGTGGCAATTTGTCAACAGAACTAATCCAGTCAGGAGAAGCCAGGGTTCGTATCTATCATTCACTTGTTTTGAAGATCTGGAACAGTGTTGTTTGGCCCAAAGCATTTAAGATAATTGTCAGAAGTTGGGGTGCGGCACCGCCTAGTTGAATGTACTACCCACTGGCGAGCAACCCCAGGTTGTCAGAAATGACTTGGGACAAAATCTTTATGGCTTAAATACAGATTACGCCCCTGAATATCCCAGAACACAGCCACAAGTGGCTCGTAATTAACTGGTCTAAATATTCACCAAGGATTGGGAAGAATGTTAGATGGGCTAGATTTCAGTATGCAAATGACTACTAGCCCAGTGCAATGTATCCCCTCCGACTGTTTCCTCTCCCTGTTATGTAATTAATCCCCACCCAAGGTAAGCAAGGCAATTGCATCCTTTGGAAAACAAATGTATTACAACTGAACTATGAGTTAAAGCAACTATAATACCTTTTATTATCTATCATTAATAAGTTCACATATGATGGTTCACGATGATGATGATTAAACTCGATGTGTATGTAATACAACAATCATGTAAGTGAAATGATGAAAATAAAATACATAACTCTGGAGTTTCGTATCTGGATCTGTGTCCGGGCTCCCAATTGAGATACGCAAGAACAGCAGGACGGTGTTCCGAACCGTAGAGTTCCGTCCTGCGCCACAGGTCTCTCTCAGTCACGGGAAGACATGGGCTCCTGTTGAGTGCTTGGAAGTGATAATCAAGACTGTGTATTATCTAGTTCTACATCAGTACACTCCTAAATACTACATACATTCTATCACCCCCATATACAACCAAAATGAAAAGTCTGACAGTGTCTCTCTTCCAGCTTTGCTGCGCTCACTCTCCTACGGTCTAGTCTGGGAAGGACTTTTCAATCGTCGCACACGCCTGTAATTATAATTACTGTCATCCCTTATAACGTCCCGTCATGAGGAATGAATTTGTCCTAAGTTCATGTCACTAATTCAGACACTCAGTTCCTCACCGTTGATTTAGCAGATGACAGGGTCGGTAGTGATATCATAATAGTATCTGATCTCCATGCTTACATGCCGTGATCAGTCTCTGTGAAAGACTTCCGTGAGATACCGTGAACACTAGTTCACAACACACTGAAAGGGTTAAGCATCATATACCCTATACCAATTGTGGGGAATGTCTGTACCATTACACCGCTGCTTCAAATATAATCAATAGGCCCTATGCCAATGCGCGCTGGACATAAGAACAAAATAGCATAACTCCATTCATACTGGTTGGTTTGCATATGACATATCAATATATCCAACATATACTTAAACGTTATACAGATATTCCTACTTGAGTAGTATGGGTGCAAGAAAAGGTAGTAATATAATTATCTACAACAAACTGGGAAACTAATAGATTCCATAGACGTGACAAACAGCTGACAATACCAAATAAAGTCTTCCGAATTCATGTCCAGGGTGTAAAACAAATGGGTGCATATAAACATGATTAAAAACATGCCTAAAAACATAAGTTAAACATATGCATAGCATGATAATCTTTTTTTTTTTTTAGCATATCCTTTACAGGACTTAGCTGTCAACACCAGCATCTTTCAGCTGTATGTTGATCTCTTGGCAAGATTACGCTCAGTAGTTTGCCATTGCTTTCTGAGCGGCCGGCTCACATACCCCGTAAGTTACCGATGCGATTCGAACCACTGCTGATTTGAACCGTCATCACGTTACCTGACGAGAGTATACGAGATTACGGAGAAAAGTCATAACCTCTAAGCCACGAAGCCGGCATGATAATCTTACTTGATAGTAATAATATTGTACACATACAATATGAGACATATAAACATTAAAAGAATATTAAGGCGCATCGTGCTAGCATCATATATTCCTACGGGTATAGTAAGAATAACACTTATAGCAATATCATATAGGTGGTACCTGAATAATACGAGTTCACAGATCAGCAGCAAGAGAGACTGATAGTCTCACTGAACTAGCCTGTAACAGCCAACACGTGAAGGCTCCCGGATCTATAAGTTAGAAACTAATATTCTTAGAAACTTCTAACAGCACCAGACTCAGACATGTGCAGTTTAGACATGATTCGTTCATACCTGTTTCAAACATTTGCCGTATCTAGAGTGACCATTCCAATTCCAATTCCAATTCCAATTTTCGAAAGAAAAAAAATTCCAAATTCGGTCTCGTTCAACCTGCCTCCTCAGCGTCGGTTATTGTTGAGATCCGTGGTTGTGTGGACTGTTAGTCCTAGTTCCTACTGGTTTTATTGGTTCCGCTCTGTTCGTCGGATATATTTATTTTGTGCTATCTGGTTGTTTTCTTTGTCTTGTGTTGGTCCTGATAAAGACCGGTCCTTGGTCGGGCCTACTGGGGCCCGCTATTCTTTCGTTTGTTGGCTTCTTTTCTCTATTAGCACTGCTACGTGCTTGTCGCTTCTTGTGTTATTCTCATCGGAGGCTGGTCCCGGTCATGTCCAGTCCACATAAGGACTCGATGTAGGCAAAGGCAGAGCATTCAAGTGCAAGTCTCAAGTTGTCCCCCCGGTCAGCGGCCCGAACTCCTTTACGTTTGTTGTTGTTGTTTTGTTTTGTTTTTTGCGTGTTTTTTTTCTTCATCACGTGTGGGTGTGGTGTAGCAACAAGATGACCCGGTCTCCCTGTCAGCCTGGTTCCGGTGCCCTACCGGAGGAGCCAACCCACCTTCCTGCCATTCACTCCGCCATACTCAGCTGCCTATTTTTTAAATTTTTTTTTAAAGATACCTATGTACAGATATCTTTTTTGTCTTTTTAAACAACATAGAATCCTCTACTATTTATACAGCTGCTTATCTATTATTATCTGTTCTGATGGTGGGTTTTACTATCTCATTCTGTGTTTATTTCAGTTTCCCACAGTCTTGTGGTTTTAATTGCCTGCCTTGATCTGTTTCACAAATCATTCAGTCTGCGTGGTCGGTTGGACTTTGCATGTTATCAGTGACGGCCCCAGGCCGACTCTTTTTTTCTGTGTGAGCCAGTCAGCTAGGTCATGCCTGGGCGGTTTTTTTTTATTGCTTTTACAGTCCATTGAGTCTGCCATCCAGTGGGGTATAATTATAAGTTTGGCATTCCACATCCTGTGTTTGTTGAGAGTCGAGGGTCGATTTCCAGTAGCCACCAGACCGTGTCCCTATGCACAGGCCTGTATTTGTATGTCTTCTTGAATGTAGAGAGCACAGGTTATTCTTCTGTACTTTCTCTAAGTGGTCCATCAGATGTACCGAGACAGTATTCTGGGAGGTTAATGCGGCGTTCCGTGACAATAATCCACATCCCCCCTTTTCCCTTTCCAAAGAAAGGACATTTTAAAATGTGCACAAACTATAGTACTGCCGCTATAAACTAAAACTCTTCTCGTGAAACGTCATGAAGAGGATAATAACGTCTTTACCATATTAATTTTAAAAAAGTACAGACAGATTCCGTACAGCACAAAGGTAAAAAAGACCATAACTTCCATATGAGAAACATTTTTGTCTAGAAATGTGGAGAGAACAGTGTACATCTTCATGTTTGTTCCATAAACTACAGTAATAAATGGACTGTGCTCAACCTCGCCAATTGTGGAACATGGTGACAGGTTTCCAACACATTTGATCAGCCTGCTGGCATTATTTTATCAGAAACAACAAACAGCTGTGAGAGAAGATGGTGAAATATCACTCAGGTCTGAAGTGCAGATGGGAGTACGACATTGTTGCATTTCCCCCCATGCCTGCTCAACATCAGTGTATAAAATATAATAAGAAATATCGAAGCTGATTAAACAAGTGGCAACTTCGACTCATCATTCATAATTGACGGAAATCCAATTCCAAAACGGTTTCCTTCTCAGTCAATGCCTGCAGAGTTGAGCAGGTAACTATGTCTTTAAATAGACATAGTGAAGACCAAAACCTTATTTCTGAATATAAACAATACACAGAAAATATAGTAGACGACACCTCGTGTTTCAAACAAAAATTATAATCAACAATAACGAAAGCGAAAATCTCAGAATCTGTTAATACCTTGGCTCCCTAGTTAGCACTAGTGGAGGCTGTTTAAAAAACATTACAAGGAGTCTGGTCACAGCAGCCAGAATCCTGACAGCATGAAGAACCTGTGACACAAACAAGCAAACAAATAGGAAACGTTTTTAGAACATCTATCTGTCTTGTGGCACCATATACATGTGAATCAGAGACCATTGCAATCAATATCAGCCAATTAAGAGAGGTTTGAGGCTTCAGATCATTTTTCAGAAATATAGAAGATATGGAAGGAATCAACATTGGGGGACAAAACATCAATAACATGCGGATGATACAGTATTGATTGCAGACAATGAGCAGGATCTACAACATGTAGTAGATGCCATTGTTGCACACAGTGAATAACTAGAGTTAGAATTGAATTGTAAGAAGACACAGATTATAGTGGCCACTAGGAAGAAGAAAATACCACAATGTAATATACAAATAAATGGGAATATTCTTAAACAAGGGAATCGGTAAAATTATCTTGGAACAATCATAACATCAGATTGGAGAATACTTGAAGAGATTAGAACCAGAATTGCCATGGCGAAGGTAACCTTTTGCGACATGAAAAACTTACTGACCAATAAAAAGATGTCAATTGCAACGAGAAAAATAGTGTTTAGGTGCTACATAGAACCTGTACTTTTGTATGGATGTGAATCGTAGACAATGAGCAGACAAGCTGAATAACATCTGATGGCCGTGGAAATGTGGTTTCTGATGAAAATGCAAACATAAAAGACCATGGACTGACAGAAAAACCTATGAACGAGTACTTCGAGAAACAAATGAAGATCGTAAACTGATTAGAGACATTATACGTAGACAGTCCAAATTTTTTAGGCATATAATGAGAATACATAGAGCCTGTTCTTTTGTATGGATGTGAAACTTGGACAATGAGCAGTCAAGCTGAAAAGCATCTGATGGCTGCAGAAATGTGGTTTCTGAGGAAAATGCAAAGAATACCATGGACAGACAGAAAAACCAATGACCAAGTACTACAGGAGACAAATGAACATCGTAAACTGATTAGAGAAATTAGACGTAGACAGTCAAAATTTTTTGGACATGTTATGAGAAGAAATGGATTGGAGAACTTAGTGTCAACTGGCAAGATCGAGGGGAACAGACCAAGAGGAAGACCGAGAGGAAAATATCTGGATGGCTTGGCCACATGGCATGGACGAGACAGGAACACTGAGCTGATCACGACACTGGTGATCGAGTGAAATGGCGAGTCATGACCGCCCACGCTTTCCGGCATGGCACATGATTGATTGATTGATAATGAGAAGAATTGACTTGGAGAACTTGGTGACAACTGGCAAGAACGAGAAGAAGAGAACAAATGGAAGACAGAGAAGTAAATATCTGGATGGATTGGCCACGTGGTATGGTCGAGACAAGAACACTGAGCTGATCCACGACTTTAGTGATCAAATGAAAAGGCGAATCGTGACCGCCAACGCTTATTGGCATGGCACATGATGGATGGATGATGTTTTACGAGATCTGAACATCGCAGAAAACTGGCGTGTAAATAAAATCTTTTCTTAGAAACTAAAATACAGTGACCACAACACTCGTTGGAGTGGTTTAGGTGGAACGGTAAATGGTCGGGGGAGGGTGTCTTGTGTTCATGGTAGAAGAGATAGAGGAGGCCACGGTGGACACAGAACTTTAAAGTCAGCCTGGGAACAACCATGAGGCAGAGGAGCTGGGGAACCATCAAGAATCTCTGCTACCTAATCGTGATCGTCATCATATGACAAGCAGTGGCACTGCCCAATGTGTAGCCTTGGCGTGCTTTCTGGGAGGTGAGCTATCTATTTCCCTCAACTCCGTTAAGTCAAGTTGCGTTGATGTGAGCTGAGCTGAGCTAAGAAACCACATCACTTCACTCGGGACATTTTCACATGCGTCCCTCCCCTCGTTCAACAGCCAGCGAAGGGTCACACTGCAAATAGTTCCAACTGCCATCTGATTGAAAGCTCTCCTGGTCTTCCCTCTCACTTTGAAATTCGTCCAGAGCCCCTGCTGATCCCTCGCCATATCATTCTCTGCACATACTGATGCTCAGTCTGTCCCAGGGCTTTCTCAACTTGGTCCCACAGACGCCCGCCCACCTCTCCTTTGTCAATGGGCAATCTACCACCGAAAGTGGCATTCTCTGCCAGCCTATCAGCATGTTCATTCCCCGCACTTCCGCATGACCACAGCAGAATATCCACACAATTCTCACAATCTGTGAAGATTTGTTCAGTCACATCCTTAGAAACAGTGGCACTATTTATCATATACATCAGTAGTTGTTTGTGCGTTGGTAATTGTTGCATTGAGGTTTTATATTTATTTGAATTGGTTTCTCCATTCTATCGCCGTTAACTGGTCTTCGTCTCTAAGTTGGTTTTGATAAACTAAAGATATGAGACATTGTTAAATGTAATTGGAACTGATGAAATTACAGTTAAACTTTTGTTGCGCGAGTGTCCCTTATAGGTAGAACAGATAAAATATTTCAACCTACACCTGTTTCGTGTTAAGAAAGACATTAGATTTTATAGATTATTATAGTTGTTATTAAATTATAATAGTTAATGTTTAAGTGTCTTCCCACGTCTCATGCAGCTCTTCTCACGCCTCATGAAGTGTCTTCCCATGCCTCATGCAGTGTCTTCCAATGCCTCGTGTAGTGTCTTCACATGCCTCATGCAGTGTCTTCACATGCCTCATGCAGTGTCTTCCCATGCCTCATGCAGTGTCTTCCCACGTCTCATGCAGTGTCTTCCCATGCCTCATGCAGTGTCTTCCCATGCCTCATGTAGTGTCTTCCCACGTCTCATGCAGTGTCTTCCCATGCCTCATGCAGTGTCTTCACACGTCTCATGCAGTGTCTTCCCATGCCTCATGCAGTGTCTTCCCATGTCTCATGAAGTGTCTTCCCACGTCTCATGCAGTGTCTTCCCATGCCTCATGCAGTGTCTTCCCATGCCTCATGCAGTGTCTTCCCATGCCTCGTGTAGTGTCTTCCACGTCTCATGAAGTGTCTTCCCATGCCTCATGAAGTGTCTTCCCACGTCTCATGCAGTGTCTTCCCATGCCTCATGAAGTGTCTTCCCACGTCTCATGCAGTGTCTTCCCATGCCTCATGCAGTGTCTTCCCATGCCTCATGCAGTGTCTTCCCATGCCTCGTGTAGTGTCTTCCCACGTCTCATGAAGTGTCTTCCCATGCCTCATGAAGTGTCTTCCCACGTCTCATGCAGTGTCTTCCCATGCCTCATGAAGTGTCTTCCCATGCCTCGTGTAGTGTCTTCCCATGCCTCATGTAGTGTCTTCCCATGCCTCATGTAGTGTCTTCCCATGCCTCGTGTAGTGTCTTCCCACGTCTCATGAAGTGTCTTCCCATGCCTCATGTAGTGTCGTCCCATGCCTCATGAAGTGTCTTCCCACGTCTCATGTAGTGTCGTCCCATGCCTCATGAAGTGTCTTCCCATGCCTCATGAAGTGTCTTCCCATGCCTCATGTAGTGTCTTCCCATGCCTCATGCAGTGTCTTCCCATGCCTCATGAAGTGTCGTCCCATGCCTCATGAAGTGTCTTCCCATGCCTCATGAAGTGTCTTCCCATGCCTCATGAAGTGTCTTCCCATGCCTCATGCAGTGTCTTCCCATGCCTCATGAAGTGTCTTCCCACGTCTCATGCAGTGTCTTCCCATGCCTCATGAAGTGTCTTCCCACGTCTCATTTAGTGTCTTCCCATGCCTCATGAAGTGTCTTCCCATGCCTCATGAAGTGTCTTCCCATGCCTCATGAAGTGTCTTCCCATGCCTCAAGAAGTGTCTTCCCATGCCTCATGAAGTGTCTTCCCATGCCTCAAGAAGTGTCTTCTCATGCCTCATGAAGTGTCTTCCCATGCCTCAAGAAGTGTCTTCCCATGCCTCATGAAGTGTCTTCCCATGTCTCATGCAGTGTCTTCCCATGCCTCATGAAGTGTCTTCCCACGCCTCATGCAGTGTCTTCCCATGCCTCATGAAGTGTCTTCCCACGCCTCATGCAGTGTCTTCTCACGCCTCATGAAGTGTCTTCCCATGCCTCATGAAGTGTCTTCCCATGCCTCATGCAGTGTCTTCCCATGCCTCATGAAGTGTCTTCCCATGTCTCATGCAGTGTCTTCCCATGTCTCATGTAGTGTCTTCCCATGCCTCATGAAGTGTCTTCCCATGCCTCATGAAGTGTCTTCCCATGCCTCGTGTAGTGTCTTCCCATGCCTCATGAAGTGTCTTCCCATGCCTCGTGTAGTGTCTTCCCATGCCTCATGAAGTGTCTTCCCATGCCTCATGAAGTGTCTTCCCATACCTCATGAAGTGTCTTCCCATGTCTCATGAAGTGTCTTCCCATGCCTCATGTAGTGTCTTCCCATGCCTCATGAAGTGTCTTCCCATGCCTCAAGAAGTGTCTTCCTATGCCTCATGAAGTGTCTTCCCATGCTTCATGAAGTGTCTTCCCATGCCTCATGAAGTGTCTTCCCATGTCTCATGCAGTGTCTTCCCATGCCTCATGAAGTGTCTTCCCACGCCTCATGCAGTGTCTTCTCACGCCTCATGAATTGTCTTCCCATGCCTCATGTAGTGTCTTCCCACGCCTCATGAAGTGTCTTCCCATGCCTCATGAAGTGTCTTCCCATGCCTCATGCAGTGTCTTCCCATGCCTCGTGTAGTGTCTTCCCACGCCTCATGCAGTGTCTTCTCACGCCTCATGACGTGTCTTCCCATGCCTCATGAAGTGTCTTCCCATGTCTCATGAAGTGTCTTCCCATGCCTCATGAAGTGTCTTCCCATGCCTCATGCAGTGTCTTCCCATGCCTCATGCAGTGTCTTCCCATGCCTCGTGTAGTGTCTTCCCACGCCTCATGCAGTGTCTTCTCACGCCTCATGAAGTGTCTTCCCATGCCTCATGCAATGCAGTGTCTTCGCATGCCTCATGTGGTGTCTTCCCACGCCTCATGAAGTGTCTTCCCACGCCTCACGTAGTCTCTTCCCATGCCTCATGAAGTGTCTTCCCATGCCTCATGAAGTGTCTTCCCATGCCTCATGTAGTGTCTTCCCATGTCTCATGCAGTGTCTTCGCATGCCTCATGCAGTGTGTTCCCATGCCTCATGCAGTGTCTTCCCATGTCTCATGCAGTGTCTTCCCACGCCTCATGAAGTGTCTTCCCACGCCTCACGTAGTCTCTTCCCATGCCTCATGAAGTGTCTTCCCATGCCTCATGTAGTATCTTCCCATGCCTCATGAAGTGTCTTCCCATGCCTCGTGTAGTGTCTTCCCATGACTCATGCAGTGTCTTCCCATGTCTCATGCAGTGTCTTCCCATGTCTAATGCAGTGTCTTCCCATGTCTCATGCAGTGTCTTCCCATGTCTCATGCAGTGTCTTCCCATGTCTCATGAATTGTCTTCCCATGCCTCGTGTAGTGTCTTCCCATGCCTCGTGCAGTTTCTTCCCATGTCTCATGCAGTGTCTTCCCATGTCTCATGCATTGTCATGCCCAGATTGTCTCAAATGGTATGTTTTCCACCTTCGTATTAATTGACGCATACCTCTTCTTCCAGAAACAATATCCTCTAATACTGTTCTAAGCCACAAGAACGTTCAATAAGCCACAAGAACGTTCAGTAAGCCACAAGAACATTCAATATGGCCAAAGTATGTCAGTTTCCGAGACAGGTTGATGTTTAGAAGGCAATAGTCTTCGGTGTTCACATATAGCAGACTGTCGGTATTGTCGCTTCCTCTTGATCCACGTTATTAAAGGATTTGTCTGTGATATTTAAGCTCAACAGCCCCGATTTTCATCATTAGCTGTTGCGAAATGTCTATCACGCACGTTCACAGATTGCCACAGAGAAGATGCATGTTCTCAATAGTGTTACTTTAATGTGTATGCTCATGCTGTGCTATTGGCTATTAATACTGTTCAATATCGGCCTTGACATAGTCAGCCTCCTCCCTCCTTGTGTTTACCATCTTTCGTTATATTTAATTAAGTATCCTGGGAATTTCCTGTGTCTATTCCAATCAATTTTCAGTAGACAGAAAGAATTCCTTATAAATTTGCGATTACCATAGCTATAACAAAAGCTTCACATTTGAACATTATCAGTGACTGTGTTTTAAGTATTTTATTTGGCCTAAGTATAATTCATCTATTCACTTCATACGATATATAACTCTGCAGTGCGTCGTGACGATTTGCAGCGAAATACGCTAGGCAATAAATAGTCAAACAGTAGTTATAATCCACTGGCTGGCCAGCTCTGTAGATGTGGTTGAATCATCACATAAGCAGGGATTATTTTCTCTGATGGCTAATCCTTGCTTGTCACATTGATACCAGTGACTCTTCTAGAACAACAAGGCGGAGGGAAGCGGGTACTGAGATTGAGTGACTAAGTTAAGTCTCACTAAATAAACAAGCGAGTAATAGTAAGGGCACGTGAACAACTTTGCTGAAACCTTCACTTCGCTTGTGATCATATAAGTGAACAGTTTAGTGATAACAGGAGCACGTGAACGCACTGAAACTTTCTAAGACAAAATCTTCACTCGCATGCGCGCGCGCACACACACACACGAGAACGCTTACGCATGCGCGTACAAACACCTGTACAAACTTCAGTTACACGTGGCCACTTACAAATGAGGCAACAGCGGTGGCGATGTGGCTAGGCCCAGTGGTATGGGTTCCATCCCCATCGAAGTGGACGGGAAATTTTTTCAGTGGACTTGAGCTCCAGGTCAAGTACAATTTGCTCTGTGCGATCCAAGACGTATAAATGATCCCTGTACTATTTTGTTTCATATCCTTTTTAACAGGACATCGCTGTCAATATCAGCATTTATACTGCTGTTGTTGATGTCTTGGCAAGTTTACATTCATTAGTTTGCCATTGTTTGCTCCCATTCCAATTCGTTAAAACCCTGCGTCTGCTGCCAAATCGGTCGCAGCTGTGTTTAGAACGTGGGTAAGCGGGCTTACGAATCTCGTCCGTAAGCCCTTCGCCATTCCTTTACTTATTTACTGATAAATGCGAAGGCAATTAATAATGGGGTGGGTGAGAACAACTGTAGTGATGTGTACTAGAAATGAACAAAGAAGATCGACAACGTGTAGGAGACAACTTTTATTGCGAGGGTAAACAGGAACAATAAATCTGCACCGTATACTAGATAAATGAGCGCGCAAAATGTATTATACAGCCTGTGCTGAACGCGAGATTGTTTGTCGGCGCTAGAAACGGCATGTTTCATTGACGTTACAGGCTAGCTTGCGTGTGAGAATACGTCACTACAATATCTCACAAATGGCACATACAATCAATGTGAAGAAAAGCGGAAGAAGGATGAACTGTTGACATGATTCACAAAGAATACCAGATTAAAACTGCGTTGTTGTCTCCGTGTGTGTCATATTGTGTCATGATAAACATAAAACCATCACATATACTTTCTAGGCGTGTGAAGTAAAGATACCCTGTTATACTAGGCCAGTACTTGATGAGGGAGGCGCCCTAGGGTAGTATCTAGACATTCGCCAGACGGTCAAGGGATTCAAATCGCATCGGGACGGATTCGAATTTTCGTAATTGAACATAGGCTCCCGGGTCAACCCAGCCTGAAACATGTACCAGGAAATGTCTTGGGAAGTCAAGGCGGCCGGTTTAATGCCGACCCATCAGCCACCGTGTACCGAGTGGTCTACAATGTGTCCGAACTGATTCAGTGCCAAACAAAGAGTCAGTTTGGTGCATAATCAAATCAACCAGTATGATCATGTACATTACCATTCACAGAGATTGAAATTGCGGAAGATGATATGTCGCCATTCTAGGGTGACCGTGTTATTCGTATTGTTTCGTGGTATCTTCCGCAGTCAAAATGGAAGTCACATTTGGAGATATGCTAACCTCGGCACTAAATCACTTAAGGCGCGTAAATGGGTCCTCAACTCACATACTTAGTACTTTATGACAGAGGTGTCCAGATTGCTCACTTCTATTTCCCCGCTTCAGACATTATGAGAGGGATGTCCAGATTGCTCACTTCTATTTCCCCGCTTCAGACAGTACATTATGAGAGGGGTGTCCAGATTGCTCATATCTATTTCCCCGCTTCAAAGAGACACTCTAATATTGAGATTGTCAGGGTGGGTTGACCCATACCTTATATTCTGATCGGAAACATATCTTTCAGCGCAATGTAAAACGTGACCAGAACACAATGAAAACAAAAATAGACGTAAAAGTGTAGGAAAATCGCGCCAGTGTTTTTTTTTTGTTTTTTTTTTTATTCACATGATAGTCACTGCTGGACATGACTGATTGGGCCTGTAGGTGTCCGTGACTGTTACACAAGAGGAATTATGGCTGGACTGGCTGAGGTCTGGTCTCACAGACGGTTCAACGAGTAAAGCGGGGCCGCAGGGTTAAAGTACACTCATTTTCTTACCCAGATTACGTTCCGTGCTTGTCACTTTGAGCAAGGCAACAAAAGAGTTCGTTATTTGCTGGAGCTGGAAGACTGCACCAGTGCCGTGTTGGGAGAAAGCTCATTTAGCTTAGCCCGGTTTAGAGTGAATCTAATATAACATTTGAGCGATTGGGTGGGATCTGGGTGTCGGCATGTCCTCACTATAGTATGCCACGTGACAACTGGCACAGTTTCCGCTAGTTGCTAACACGTACCTACGTCATGCTTTCGAGTCCCGGGCAGTCTGTAGGGCTGCGATAGCTTTATGTGTCGATACTTATAGGCCTCTTCTTTAGCTAGATTTATACCACTCTAGTCGCCCTGATCTTCTCTGGTGTGGTTTTGTCTAAATTCTTTAACTTGGTCTGTACCAGACAAGCCGCTTATTTCCTACGCAACCAACACATTTTAACTTTGTTTAGGACAATGAAGAGCGTTAAACCTGCACGTGTTGTTAATTGCCAGTAAAGAGTGAAAAGTTAAGTCATGGTCACCGTCCATAGTGGGAGCCACTGTGGCCTAGTGGTTAGGCGCTCGCTTACCGGCCGGTGGATATGTGTTCGATCAGCATCGGGATATATACTAATTTTGTATTAATTGACCTGACGTCTCAGGTCGACCCAGTCTAACATGGGTATCAGGAAATGTCTAGAGAAATACAGGCGGCCGGTGGGATACTGACTACATGACACACTGAGTGAATACAGGCGGCTGGTGGGATACTGACTACATGACACACAGAGTGAATACAGGCGGCCGGTGGGATACTGACTACATGACACACTGATACAGGCGGCCGGTGGGATACTGACTACATGACACACTGATACAGGCAGCCGATGGGATACTGACTACATGACACACTGATACAGGCGGCTGGTGGAATACTGACTACATGACACACTGATACAGGCGGCTGATGGGATACAGACTACATGACACACTGATTAAGGCGGCTGGTGGGATACTGACTACATGACACACTGATACAGGCGGCCTGTGGGATACTGACTACATGACACACTGATACAGGCGGCCTGTGGGATACTGACTACATGACACACTGATACAGGCGGCTGGTGGGATACTGACTACATGACACACTGATACAGGCGGCCTGTGGGATACTGACTACATGACACACTGATACAGGCGGCCGGTGGGATACTGACTACATGACACACTGATACAGGCGGCCGATGGGATACTGACTACATGACACACAGAGTGAATACAGGCGGCCTGTGGGATACTGACTACATGACACACTGATACAGCGGCCTGTGGGAAACTGACTACATGACACACTGATACAGGCAGCCGATGGGATACTGACTACATGGCACACTGATACAGGCGGCCGGTGGGATACTGACTACATGACACACTGATACAGGCGGCCGGCGGAATACTGACTACATGACACACTGATACAGGCGGCCGGTGGGATACTGACTACATGACACACTGATACAGGCGGCTGGTGGGATACTGACTACATGACACACTGATACAGGCGGCCGATGGGATACTGACTACATGACACACTGATACAGGCAGCCGATGGGATACTGACTACATGACACACTGATACAGGCGGCTGGTGGAATACTGACTACATGACACACTGATACAGGCGGCTGGTGGGATACTGACTACATGACACACTGATTAAGGCGGCTGGAGGGATACTGACTACATGACACACTGATACAGGCGGCCTGTGGGATACTGACTACATGACACACTGATACAGGCGGCTGGTGGGATACTGACTACATGACACACTGATACAGGCGGCCTGTGGGATACTGACTACATGACACACTGATACAGACGGCCTGTGGGATACTGACTACATGACACACTGATACAGGCGGCTGGTGGGATACTGACTACATGACACACTGATACAGGCGGCCTGTGGGATACTGACTACATGACACACTGATACAGGCGGCCGGTGGGATACTGACTACATGACACACTGATACAGGCGGCCGATGGGATACTGACTACATGACACACTGATACAGGCGGCCGATGGAATACTGACTACATGACACACTGATACAGGCGGCCGGTGGGATACTGACTACATGACACACTGATACAAGGCGGCTGGTGAGATACTGACTACATGACACACTGATACAGGCGGCCGGTGGGATACTGACTACATGACACACTGATACATGCGGCCGATGGGATACTGACTACATGACACACTGATACAGGCGGCCGATGGGATACTGACTACATGACACACTGATACAGGCTGCCGGTGGGATACTGACTACATGACACACTGATACAGGCGGCCGATGGGATACTGACTACATGACACACTGATGCAGACGGCTGGTGGGATACTGACTACATGACACACTGATACAGGCGGCCGGTGGGATACTGACTACATGACACACTGATACAGGCGGCCGGTGGGATACTGACTACATGACACACTGATACAGGCGGCCTGTGGGATACTGACTACATGACACACTGATACAGGCGGCCGGTGGGATACTGACTACATGACACACTGATACAGGCGGCTGGTGGGATACTGATTACATGACACACTGAGTGTTAATTGGGTTATAAATTCTGGGTCTAGAACCATATGCCCGATGCGCTTTGGGGCGTGTAACATAGATCCTCTACTAATTTACATTGTCTAACGCATGGTTTATTAGTTGGTGTAACATAGGTCCTCTACTAGTTTACAATGTCCAACGCATGGTGAGTTAGTTGGTGTAACATAGATCCTCTACTAATTTACATTGTCTAACGCATGGTGTATTAGTTGGTGTAACATAGGTCCTCTACTAGTTTACATTGTCCAACGCATGGTGAGTTAGTTGGTGTAACATAGATCCTCTAATAATTTACATTGTCTAACGCATGGTTTATTAGTTGGTGTAACATAGGTCCTCTACTAGTTTACATTGTCCAACGCATGGTGAGTTAATTGGTGTAACATGGATCCTCTACTAATTTACATTGTCTAACGCATGGTTTATTAGTTGGTGTAACAAAGGTTCTCTACTAGTTTACATTGTCCAACGCATGGTGAGTTAGTTGGTGTAACATAGATCCTCTACTAATTTACATTGTCTAACGCATGGTTTATTAGTTGGTGTAACATAGGTCCTCTACTAGTTTACATTGTCCAACGCATGGTGAGTTAGTTAGTGTAACATAGGTCCTCTACTAATTTACATTGTCCAACGCATGGTGAGTTAGTTGGTGTAACATAGATCCTCCACTAATCTACATTGTCTAACGCATGGTGAGTTAGTTGGTGTAACATAGATCCTCTACTAATTTACATTGTCTAACGCATGGTTTATTAGTTGGTGTAACTTAAGTCCTCTACTAGTTTACATTGTCCAACGCATGGTGAGTTAGTTGGTGTAACATAGATCCTCTACTAATTTACATTGTCTAACGCATGGTTTATTAGTTGGTGTAACATAGGTCCTCTACTAATTTACATTGTCTAACGCATGGTTTATTAGTTGGTGTAACATAGATCCTCTACTAATTTACATTGTCTAACGCATGGTTTATTAGTTGGTGTAACATAGATCCTCTACTAATTTCCATTGTCTAACGCATGGTTTATTAGTTGGTGTAACATAGATCCTCTACTAATTTACATTGTCTAACGCATGGTTTATTAGTTGGTGTAACATAGATCCTCTACTAATTTACATTGTCTAACGCATGGTTTATTAGTTGGTGTATTATAGGTCCACTACTAATTTACATTGTCTAACGCATGGTTTATTAGTTGGTGTAACATAGATCCTCTACTAATTTACATTGTCTAACGCACGGTGAGTTAGTTGGTGTAACATAGATCCTCTACTAATTTACATTGTCTAACGCATGGTTTATTAGTTGGTGTAACATAGATCCTCTACTAATTTACATTGTCTAACGCACGGTGAGTTAGTTGGTGTAACATAGATCCTCTACTAATTTACATTGTCTAACGCATGGTTTATTAGTTGGTGTAACATAGGTCCTCTACTAATTTACATTGTCTAACGCATGGTTTATTAGTTGGTGTAACATAGATCCTCTACTAAGTTTACATTGTCTAACGCATGGTTAATTAGTTGGTGTAACATAGATCCTCTACTAATTTACATTGTCTAACGCATGGTTTATTAGTTGGTGTAACATAGGTCCTCTACTAGTTTACATTGTCCAACGCATGGTGAGTTAGTTGGTGTAACATAGATCCTCTACTAATTTACATTGTCTAACGCATGGTTTATTAGTTGGTGTAACATAGGTCCTCTACTAATTTACATTGTCCAACGCATGGTGAGTTAGTTGGTGTAACATAGATCCTCTACTAATTTACATTGTCCTAACGCATGGTTGAGTAGTTGGTGTAACATAGATCCTCTACTAAGTTTACATTGTCCAACGCATGGTGAGTTAGTTGGTGTAACATAGATCCTCTACTAATTTACATTGTCTAAAGCATGGTGAGTTAGTTGGTGTAACATAGATCCTCTACTAACTTACATTGTCTAACGCATGGTTTATTAGTTGGTGTAACATAGGTCCTCTGCTAGTTTACATTGTCCAACGCATGGTGAGTTAGTTGGTGTAACATAGATCCTCTACTAATTTACATTGTCCAACGCATGGTGAGTTAGTTGGTGTAACATAGATCCTCTACTAATTTACATTGTCCAACGCATGGTGAGTTAGTTGGTGTAACATAGATCCTCTACTAATTTACATTGTCCAACGCATGGTGAGTTAGTTTTTGTAACATAGATCCTCTACTAATTTACATTGTCTAACGCATGGTGAGTTAGTTGGTGTAACATAGATCCTTTACTAATTTACATTGTCCAAAGCATGGTGAGTTAGTTGGTGTAACATAGATCCTCTACTAATTTACATTGTCCAACGCATGGTGAGTTAGTTGGTGTAACATAGATCCTCTACTAATTTACATTGTCCAACGCATGGTGAGTTAGTTGGTGTAACATAGATCCTCTACTAATTTACATTGTCTAACGCATGGTGAGTTAGTTGGTGTAACATAGATCCTCTACTAATTAACATTGTCCAACGCATGGTGAGTTAGTTGGTGTAACATAGATCCTCTACTAATTTACATTGTCCAACGCATGGTGAGTTAGTTGGTGTAACATAGATCCTCTACTAATTTACATTGTCTAACGCATGGTGAGTTAGTTGGTGTAACATAGATCCTCTACTAATTTACATTGTCCAACGCATGGTGAGTTAGTTGGTGTAACATAGATCCTCTGCTAATTTACATTGTCTAACGCATGGTGAGTTAGTTGGTGTAACATAGATCCTCTACTAATTTACATTGTCCAACGCATGGTGAGTTAGTTGGTGTAACATAGATCCTCTACTAATTTACATTGTCTAACGCATGGTTTATTAGTTGGTGTAACATAGGTCCTCTACTAGTTTACATTGTCCAACGCATGGTGAGTTAGTTGGTGTAACATAGGTCCTCTACTAATTTACATTGTCCAACGCATGGTGAGTTAGTTGGTGTAACATAGGTCCTCTACTAATTTACATTGTCCAACGCATGGTGAGTTAGTTGGTGTAACATAGGTCCTCTACTAATTTACATTGTCCAACGCATGGTGAGTTTGTTGGTGTAACATAGATCCTCTTGCAATTTACATTGTCTAACGCATGTTGAATTACTTGGTGTAACACAGATCCTCTACTGATTTACATTGTTCAACGCATGGTGAGTTAGTTGGTGTAACATAGATCCTCTAGTAAAGTTGAGTTATTTGGTGCAAAATCAATAGCGTTTCATCACAAGACTAATACTAGTCACTAGTCAACAATGGATTTCATTGTCTCTCCCCTACTTATGTAGATCACTTTACTATGGAAGTCACCACAGACATACAGGCATCTCTTCCCGTCGCCATTATTCCACTTCTTCATTATCATCATGTGCCATGTTCATAAGCGTTGAATGTAACGGTTCGCCACCTCACACGACCAAAAACTCTGTTTTGGTCCTTTTCTCGACTATGCCATATCGCAAATCCAGGTAGTTATTTCTCTGTCTTCCCCTTGTATTTCGCTGACAATGATAAATACAGTTAATAAAAGAGTTTCGTTGTATAAATCATGGTAGTCAGTGAATAAGTGCATACAAGCCTGTTTATGAGTTAACTTTTCATTAATCACTTAGTGAACCTGTGCATACAGAAGGATGGATATGTGTTCAATGCCATTAAACGTGGCAATTTGTGTACAGGTGCAAGGGGGCGGCCATGTATTGGCTAGCATGAATGTAATAATCAAATGAGACTACAGGAGGCTCCAGCATTTTTACTGCATTATTTGTATGCAAGTCTAACATTTTACTTGATCATAGTTTAGTCTGGTAAGTTCGAATATATCCGCTTTATTCATTAACGTGTTCAAAAGCGTTACAATACACAATATTATCTGTAGAGACCCTGTTTTATCTGTATATAAATGTTACCATACACAATATTATCTGTGGAGACCCTGTGTTATCTATATATGTAAATGTTACCATACACAATATTATCTGTGGAGACTCTGTGTTATCTATATATGTAAATGTTACCATACACAATATTATCTGTGGAGACACTGTCTTATCTATATATGTAAATGTTATTTTACACAATTGTGTCTGTGTCAAGCATATGATACAAATCAAATTACGCTTCGTATATTGAAAACACGTGATAAGTAGTGGTCTGAAGTGTTCATATTGCGTACTGTAAGTGAAGTATGTTGGTGCCAGTACCTCTGGTTGACAGAGGGTTGCCTTCATTGCCTTCTAGAGCCACATAGCATCATAATATGTCGGTGACACTTTCCTTGGCATTCTAGTGAGTCATTCTAAGGTAGAGTACTCTGTCATCATAACTCCTTTGGTCAGTGTTTTAACAATAATTCCCTCGTGATTTGCGTTTTATAATCGAAGCAACACGCGTTGTTTTAATTCTTGCTTCACAAAATATGAAATAACAATAGAAAGGAAATGCTTAATACATTCAAATATTTGGGACATTCATAACATCAAATGGAAGTGGTGTGAGAGATATTAAAAGTAGAATATGTCAAGCAAAGAATGCATTTTTAGAAAATGAAAAGTATCTTATGAAATATGTACTGTCATTAAATGTCAGAAAGACTGCACTGAAATGATATATAGAATCTGTACTTCTGGTCCAATATGGCGGATAGGCTGTTGGGCTGTCAAAGCCTCTGGGGTGTTTTTACTTCTGGATACGGTTTGCTTATACACTTTCCTCATATAGGACTGGTAGTACATAGCAGTTACCTTGCCCAGAGATTACAGACAGACAAAGAATGGTGGGGTTCACTTCTATGTCATGTACAGGATATGCAACTAACCGTTGTACTTGCTCTAGGGAGTCGATGTAGCTCAGTGACTAGCACACTTGCCTACCGACCTGGTGGTCATGTGTCCGAACTCGCATCCAGGCGGATTTATCCAATTAACCTGCTTCCCCAGGTCCACCCAGCCTAAAGGGGGCACCTGGACATGTCCTGTCACGACTGCTGAGATAATCACATCACCCAACGAGTGTTGATTAGTCTGTACAGATGTGGTGCCCTCACTACACCGACCACAAACTAAGGCATGGAGAGAGGATGGTTTCATCTGGCCTGACCTGTTTTTGCTTTCTTCATAAGTTTGATAGTGTCAGCATTCTCTACTTGTAGAATAGGTGGATCTTCTAAGCTACTTTCTTCTACTAACTCTGCGGTTTCTCCATCATACAACCCTTACTTCTGTACTTTGCTGACTTCGTCTGGATACTCCGGTACACCAGTATTCCAGAAACGAATGAAACACGCGACGTTATGTCAGAACTAGTGACGGTTGCAGCCAGCATGTTTTTCCAATATGTATATTTGTGAGTATTTGTGTGCACAATTCGTCTGTGTCTGTGTACATAGACACGTGTGTACCTAAATGTGTGCGTGTGTGTGCGCGTGCGTGCGTGCGTGCGTGCGTGTGTGTGACTATAGCTGAGTCTGTCTACACTAATGAATCTATTCGTGGATGACATAATATGACACCAGTAAGTAGCATTTCCGCCGCTATCATTGTCTCGGTTAGTACACCATCTTGGAGACGGCCTTATCTGCCACTGGTTCAGTAAATAGATACATTTAGCAGCCTCTCCAGCATAGATCACATCAGATGTTTAACACAATCATTTATTTCCGGAATCAATCACATCACATGTTTAACTAACCAATGTGTCTATTTATAGAATAGATCACATGTTTAACATTTATATTTGATTGTTTCCAGGTTTTTTATTTTAAATGTTGCATATCCTTTACAGGACGTTGCAGTCAACACCAGCATTTTTCAGCTGCTGTTGATGTACTAGGCAAGTTTTACGTTCAATAGTTTGCCATTGATTTCTGAATGATCGGCTCCCATACTATAACACAACGCGACACGGTCTGCTGCATAAATAGGTCGCAGCTGCGTTTCGAACGCCCGGTAAGCGGCTCACGAACCGCGTTCGCAAGTCTTTGGCCACGGAGACAGCTGCATGGTAGATACATCAAATGTATAACGCTGTCATGTGTTTGTGTTAAGAGTGGAACACATCTAATGTATAACTCAATTATTTGTTTCTTTCCAGTATGTATCATATCACTTGTTTAAAACAATCATTTGAGTCCAGCATGGATAACATCAAATGTATAAGGCAGTTTGTTCATTTTTCGAGAATAGATAACGTCACATGTTTAATGCAGTAATGTGTTCCTGTCCAGCGTAGATCACGTAATAATAACTTATGCAAATAATATTTTTTTCAGGATAGATCACATATTTGATGCAATCATTTATTTGTTTTCAGGATAGATCACATCACATGTCTAATGCAAACAGTTTTTGTTCCCTGGTTAACGCAGTTTGTTGCGTGTAGTCCCGCTTGTGTACAAAAATGTGGAATGAACACATTGATCACCTTAGCGTTTCCAAGAACAATTCTTTACTAAGCATCTGACATTTTTATTGCCTACACTTGGAAAAGAAGGTTTCCTTAGGACAGTCGTGGACATTAGCAAGACTCTTAAAACCGGTTTGATTGCTTTCCTGGCGCCGGCTGAGGCTTGGCATAGCGGCTGAGGCTAGAGAATTGGACTTGGTGACATGCCGTCCGTAGTCATGGTACTCAACAATAGTCAGAGAAAGTCGCCGCGACGAAGTGATGGATTGGTGGCCTTCCTTATCAAAACAGCGGCCACAGTTCAATTTCCAGTGGTAACCGTATTAGTTTTTCTGACGATTAGAAATCTGAGGTCGACTCATTATTGTTAAATGCACTCCGGATAATTGTCTTTTGTCTAGAAATATAAACAGGAAGGGCGGTGGAGAGGGGGAAGTGATCATCCCAACATTCCGTGACCTAGTGTATAAGATTGGCCTTACATTTTACATCACTACGGCAGTGTCTCCCGTGTGATAACCCTCAACTTTCTGGAAAATAAAGACAGAAATAACTCCTGACGTTTTATTATTTAACGTTT
The DNA here is from genome assembly GCA_014155875.1 of Cepaea nemoralis. Lineage (NCBI taxonomy): Eukaryota > Metazoa > Mollusca > Gastropoda > Stylommatophora > Helicidae > Cepaea > Cepaea nemoralis. Next base: position 87,304 of record JACEFZ010007380.1, read on the forward strand.
CCTCAGAGGGCAAAAATACTAAATCAAAATAACTATAGCTACGGCATATTGTACGGTCTTGGCTTGAAAAGTTCCTTCGATTCCAGTAATATAGATCTCTTGCATAAGCAGTCTAGCGGGCGCATCGGTGTCGTCTTTAGGAGGTCACGATAAAATTGTCATGAGCACTATCCGACCAGTGTTCAGAGCCTGCATTTGCCTCTCGCTACGGGAAGGAAAGACAAACCACCCTAACACTCCGTGCGCTTAGGCCTAAAAATGTGATGATCCTAATGCATCGCATACCAACAGCTGCACAGCACAAGCATTTGCACCAGTGCACGGTCAGGTTAGGATTGTTGTTTCACGGCTATCTCTCTCTCTCTCTCTCTCTCTCTCTCTCTCTCTCTCTCTCTCTCTCTCTCTCTCTCTGTATATATATATATATATATATATATATATATATATATATATATATATATATATATATATATATATATATATATATCTTAGTCAGATATGTCTGAGCTACCGTATAACATTAGACGATACTACCTGCTTTCTGTTAGCGCCGAACGTTGGGCGGCGCTTACCAAACCCGACACCCCACATTGTGCCAACGGCTTCGGGTGGAAGAGCGTAATTGGGAGGGTACAAGCCTTACCCTGGTGCGAGGAAATGCAAGCTAAAGACAAAATGTCATGGCAGGGCAGACCAGGCCCTAAGCCTTGGTTGGCGGCTGGTCTAGGATCGAAGCTCCGACAGGCGGACAGTTAGAGCATTGCTTTGCTGATCCGGCAGCTTCTGCAGCTTGTCTGGTTCCAGATGTAGGGTTTTACCTTTCCTTTGGAGTGAACTAGGCAGGCCGAGAGAGGGATCATGCTGCATGGGCAACACATGATCTCTATATTTTAGCCCAGGCTTTGTGCTATGGAGAGGCAATAACTCCATCCCTGGTCTTAACTGGTCTCGGAATCAAAGCGAGAGGCAACTGTTACGGGTTATAAGTCCCTGTCAATTGGCGTAGACATGGGGCGCCACGCGTTGCCTCTGACGGTGGGAGACACCTACAGGTGTCACTGATCAGCTACCGCCCGCCTCAAGCTGGGCAGCTCCCGGCCAATTGGGTGCTGATCCGCCACAGCCTGCCTGCTTCAATGGGTGCTTGGGGCTAGGACAAAATCTGAATCGCAGGCTGTAAAACCAATGCACCAGGTACAAATAAAAGAAAAATAGAAACCTCAAGCTACGGCTTGCAACCTGGAACGTGAGAACCATGTGTCCAGGATTTTCCACTGACTTGACCAATATTGACGATGTGAGAAAAACGGCTGTGATTGATGCCGAACTCAATCGTCTTAACATTGATATTGCTGGCCTGCAGGAGACTCGCCTCGCTGAGGAAGGGTCACTCAGGGAAAACAATTACACCTTTTTTTGGAAGGGTAGAGGGCAGGCAGAAAAAAAGGCAACACGGTGTGGGCTTTGCAGTGAAGAATTCGCTACTGGGAATGATTGAAATTCCAGCAGGAGGAAATGAAAGACTATTATCCATGCGCTTGACAACCTCTTGTGGTTTTGCCACCATTATTACTGCATATGCACAGACACTCGATTCCTCTGATGATGTGAAGAATTCGTTCTATGAGGAGTTAGACTCCGTGATCAAGGCAGTTCCAAAATCTGACTACATTTATATGCTCGGTGATTTCAATGCTCGTGTGGGCAAGGACTCGAGTTCATGGCCAGTGTGCCTTGGAAAATACAACATCGGTCGCATGAATGAAAATGGGCAAAGGCTGCTGGAGCATTGCACCAGTAATGACCTATGTATTACAAACTCCTTTTTTAAAACAAAAGAGATGCATAAGGTCACATGGAAACATCCAAGATCCGGCCATTGGCACCAGCTGGACTTCATCATCACACGGAGACAACATCTGAACCATATATCATTGACTCGAAGTTACCACAGTGCTGACTGTGATACGGATCATTCTTTGGTTGTTGCAAGGGTTAGACTGAGACCAAAGAGAATCTACACAGCTAAACACAAATCTAGCCCCAGGATTAATATTATTAACACTCACGATCCTGAAAAGTGCTTTCAGTTTCAACAGCAACTTGAAGACGCTTTCACTGATACACCAGAAAATTGTACAGTAAATGAAAAGTGGGGTCAACTTAAGGAAACTCTTTATAAAACTGCCGTAGGGGTTTATGGCACTGTGGATCATAAGAGGCAGGACTGGTTTGCGGCAAACAGCGAGACTCTGCAGCCCTTGATTGATAAGAAGAAGATAGCTCTCTTAAGAAACAAGGAAAGACCAACGCGTAACACTCTGAGTGAGCTAAGGCAAGCTAGGAAGGATGTGCAAAAGGCTGCCAGGCAGTGTGCAAATGATTATTGGATCAAGTTATGTGAGTCCATTCAAATCGCAAGTGATAAGGGAAACATAAGAAGCATGTATGAAGGAATAAAGAAAGCCTGTGGTCCAGTGATCAAAAGAAATGCACCACTGAAAACCTTGACTGGAGAAATCATCACTGATAAGAAACAGCAGATGGACAGAGGGGTAGAGCACTATTTGAAGCTTTACTCAAGTGATACCAAACTAGCGGATGATGCCCTCAACGCCATAGAGGCTCTACCAACTCTTGACCACCTGGACACACTTCCCACCATAACAGAAGTTAAGTGTGCTATAAATGAACTTGCATCTGGCAAGGCTCCAGGTAAGGATGGGATTCCAATAGAGGTTATCAGGAGTGGGCAAGACACACTCATTCTACAGATCCACCAGCTAATAGAGCTATGCTGGCGAGAAGGACAAGTCCCACAGGATTTCAAAGATTCAAGCATCATAACACTAGTACAAGAACAAGGGCGATCGGAGCGACTGCAACAACTATAGGGGTATCTCACTTCTGTGTATTGTTGGAAAAGTATTTGCCAGAATTGTTCTGCGCAGACTTCAAGTCCTAGGAGATCAAGTCTACCCCGAATCACAGTGTGGCTTTCGACAGAACCGGTCTACCACTTGATATGATATTCTCATTGCGACAAATGCAAGAATAATGCCGTGAACAGAATCAACCACTGTTTATTGCCTTCATCGACCTCACATAAGGCATTTGATTTGGTCAGTCGTGAGGGTCTGTTCAAGGCACTAAAGAAGATTGGCTGCCCACCAACTCTTCTGTCCATTGTGGAATCGTTCCACACAGGCATGAAGGCTATAATCAAGTTTGATGGTGCAACTTCTGAAGAGTTTGAAATCAAGAGTGGAGTTAAGCAAGGTTGTGTACTAGCTCCCACCCTCTTTGGAATATACTTTTCACTTCTACTGAAATATGCCTTTCGTGATCAGGATGGTGGTATATACATTCACTCACGCTCAGATGGCGGCCTCTACAATGCTCAGAGATTGAAGGCCAAGACCAAAATTAAGAGGGTACTGATCAGAGAGTTGCTTTTTGCAGATGATGCTGCAGTTACGACCCACTCTGAGGAAGAATTGCAATGTCTACTATCTGCATTCTCCAATGCTTGTTCTGAATTTGGTTTAACAATTAGCAAAAAGAAGACACAGATTATGTCACAAGGTGCACATGGGGTACCATCAATCTTTATTGACGACGCCGAACTAGAGATGGTAGACCATTTTACATATCTAGGATCAGTGGTAAATAGCAAATTATCCCTAGATCAGGAAATCAACATCCGGATTGGTAAGGCAGCAACAACAATGAACAGGTTAAGAAAAAGAGTCTGGGAGAACAGGAAAGCTTACTGCCAAAACAAAAGTCCTTGTCTATCAAGCCTGTGTCCTTAGTACTCTTCTTTATGGCAGTGAAACCTGGACAACTTACTCACACCAAGAGAAACGTTTAAACAGCTTTCATATGCGATGTCTGCGAAGAATTCTTGGTATCAAGTGGCAAGACAAAATCACAAATACTGAAGTATTGGAAAGATCAGGTTGTGTGACGGTTTATTCCATGCTCAGTGTTGACGTCTTACTTTGTCTAGGTAACTTAATGGGTTCACACAGGTGTTAATTAATACAAACAATAAATACGTTCGCTATGATATAGCCGATTTATTGTGGCAATCTACAGTTGGCGCAGTGGGTTAAACAGCCCGCGCTTTACATCATCATCATATCACAGATTATAGAACATCAAACATTTCATATAACAAACTAGCACACTATCTAGCCTATGTTCTATCTCTATACAAAGAGCTAACGAGTCCCTCTCAGGCAGACACTTGTTGCCTGGTCTCAGTCCATTTGTCCTCTGATGGTTTTCCGCGTGTCGCTATTCGACGGGCGGTAACCCTGTTCGAGTTCCTCGTGGACCCCGCTTCAGGCGGGCCACATTAGTGTCCACGGACCCATGAACTCGAGGGTTGACCTTCGATAAGGTTCTGGACTTTTCTTAGTCTGAGCAACTCGGTTGTCTCTCTTGGGCTAGAGTTGCAGCCCTCTAATTCTATCTTTAGGTGAGGTGATGACAGGATTCCCCTCTCCCCTCCTGATCTGGCTTGTTATTGGTCAATTAGATTTAATCTAATTCTGTCATCGACTCATCTAAAGTTAGGGTTTGTAGTTTGGTGGACAGTAACTTGGTAAACTACCTAATGGCATTAGTAACTCATGTATTCTACCATACACTACTTCTCTGATTTGCTAAAGAGATCACTCTGTCTCCTGTGTCCTTAACAATGCTTATCAGACCGAAGTTACGTGGCGTTTTAATAGTTGTATTGACAACTCGCCCTTCTCACGCACCCTATTGGTGCCCAGACAATTAATCTCTGGTTAAAGAGAGTTAACAGGACCGAAGTCCTGGCTAGTTAAGTACACTTTCAAATCTTGATTCGTGAGTGTATTTTAATACACTTTTACTCTCGTATGTCATCCAATGCTAAATATGTAGTTACGATGTTCTCTTATCCCCCTCAGACTACATGTGTCCCTGTTGGCTTGTTAGTGTGTTTGACTAATAAGTTGATGTCTCTAATAAAGTGACTGTATTTTAAATTGAAAGTGTTGAGTTTTCAGGTTTGTGTATGTGCTGACTGGATGGTGTATTTCCAAGCGTCACGAGTTGGGATAACCTCAATCATGAATCCTTGCACTGTGTGCACTACATGATCCGGCATTCCAAGTAGTGATGCTTAGTTATATCCTAAATGCTAACCTAAGTATGTTAACTATTTACTAACTAAGCTAAATCCTAAACTAAGTTCTATATATGTATTCACAATTTAGACAAGTTATGTACTTTTACATCAAAAACGCAGACAAATTACAATAAATACGTGTTGCGTACAATTTGTCCGCCAAGTGTATCGTTCTCTTATTTAATCCTTTCACACATTCATTCATTCGTCTTTCAAACACAATAGTATTCGATTAAAATATATAATTTAAGTTAAGGTAAATGTTATTGCCCTTGGAAACAATGGGCTAGGCGATATTCGCCCTTTAAGAAAAAACGTACTTTCTGTACGATGAAGGAAAAGTAGGTTATAATTTAAATAGAGACAATTGTATAGGACGGGTTTTCTTAGCCTCTGAATGGCACCGCCTGTAATATTAAAGTAGAATATGTACAAATTACAGGTTAACACAATTTATATACATCAATAATGGAAATATAATACATATTTAATTAAATTAACTAATTAATTAACTCCAACGATGATGTGCGTGTTGCCGTCCTGTTGTTCCTGTGTTTTGCTATAAATGTTAAAGTTCGTATAGCTGTCTCTTGCGTGTTGTAGTTGATGTCGTACTATTTCGGCTGTTTGCAACGTTTGTAGCAACAGTAAATTATGGGTTCTTTTCCATGTTTCGTATGAAATATTACAGTGTTCATGGTTTGTTCTGGTTGATCTTACTGGTTGAAATAAACACATTTACTGTTTCTTGATGGTCTAGTAATAGAGTTTAGGCACTTGATGGTATAACTATTGAAGTACCGTGTTCATGGGTGTTGTAATAAACTAATCACTAAGAGAACTTAGGCGGTGTATAGGTACACTTATATGAAACGGTATAAAAGTATCACAGTATATAATATGGCTAGTGGTTGACTGAGTAGTGTCCATCTACTGGCGCATTTGACTGGCGTGATAAAATGTCGGCCAGAATATTATCGGTGCCCTTGATATGGCGTATTTCAAAATCATAATCTTCCAGCAATAAACGCCATCTTTGTAACCTGTGGTTCTTGGGCGACCCTTGGTTAAGGACTAATAATGGTGAACTGTCGGTGAGAACCAGGAAGTGGCTCCCTAAAAGGAACTTCGAGAGCCTCAGTATACAAAACAATAGGGCTAGACACTCCAATTCAATTGTTGCATATCGAGTTTCAGCCTTCTTTAGTTTCCTGCTCACGTAGAGAATAGGGTGTCTAATTCCGTCGACTTCCTGCATCAAGCAACCTCCTATAGCTATGGCGCTTGCATCTGTGGTTAAGATAAAAGGTAATTTTATGTTGGGTAATCGTAACACTGGAGGATTTGAAAAAATATGTTTCAATCTACACATTGCATCATCTAAGCTGGTACTTTTACAAATTTTCGATGGATGATCTTTAGTTAACATATCAGAAAAAATTGAGGTGAGTTCTGCCCAATGTGGAATGAATTTGGAATAATAATTAATGAGACCTAGTAAACTCCTAATCTGCTTCTTTGTAGTAGGTACTTCTAGATTCAAAATCTTGGAAACAATTTTCTCATCAGTCAATAATTTACCTTGAGAAATTCTATGACCGAGGAAGTCTATTTCTGTATAACCTATTTCAACCTTGGAAGGTTTGATAGTAAGTCCGAAAAGAGAAATTTGGTTGAAGATTTGTTTTAGGGTAAGTAGATGGGAAGTGAAGTTAGATATCATAAAATGCAATAAGTGGTTTAATACCAGGATAATACAAGGTTTGTTAGAAAGGATAGGTTTGTAGTTATCCAGGATAGGCAAATTGTATTGCCGTTGTCGTTGTGTTAATGTGTCACTGATATGAATGTCGTCAATGCTCCCGTCGTTAGTCATGATTGGTATAGGGACTTCAGTATCGTCTATGTCCGTCTGATTTATCACAGGTGCTACTGTTTGTAAATTGTCTTCAATGTCGTTGTCGTCGTCGTCAAGGTAAACAGTCAATATGTCGTCAGTTTTGTCGTCGTTGTAGCTAACACAGAACGTCGGTAATGTCCATATGTCTTCGTTGTTTATGTCGTCAAATTTGTTGTCGTTGTCGATATCACAGAATGTCGGTAATGTCCATATCTCTTCGTCGTTTTTGTTGTCGTGAGAGTGCGTCGTTAACGATGCTTCGTTTGTCAAAGTGTCATTCTGTCGGGACATTGTTGTCTTGTCTTTGTCAACAGTTTGTTGCGTCTGTTCATTTGTCTCACTGTCATGTCTGGCATAGGACGGACTGTCATTCAGTTGGGTGATTGTCCTTTTGTTTTTGTCGTCAGTTCGTTTCATTTGTCTACTCGTTTCCGTGTCTTGTTTAGCATAGTCTGGTTTCAACCCATTTAAATTGAATATGTCCACTTTTCCATGTATTGAAATTTTGTACTCAAGTCCAGAAATTGTTCTGATACTTTCAAGAGATCCGTGCCAAGAGGTTTCAATACAATTGTTACATAAAATATACAATAATAATACAAGCAATTTCAATCTGTGACATGGTTTTGATACAAATGTTTTTGAACATTTCTGTTCTTTTCCAACATTGATGTTAGTTGAGTTGGGTGCGAATGTTTCTAATGGTTGTTGTAGTTGGTCCGTGTTGGTTTTGTGGGTTGTCTGTCGTGTAATGGCGTTTGTGTCGTGTGTGTTTTGTAACACATTTACAGGTTTGGTACTTTGTAGCATGGGAGTGACCTCAATTCGAGGTTTTAATTCGGTCGTCTCGTTAAAAGATTCGACCGCCCCTGCGTTGTACACCTCGGTAAATTCTTTTTGAATAACCTCAGTGTTTGTCTCCCTTGGTATTTTGGCAGTTTGAGACAAATTAACATGGTGTTTCTCTTTAATATCGGTATTTGTGTGGTGGATACCGTGTTTTTCTTCCCAGTCTTTAATTTCTTTGTCAGAGCATGGATGGATGTTAGGTAAATTCCCAAGTATGATATCTGCGATTGGGTCTTCAAGGACAGCGCACAAAAGTTGTCCTGATATATATGGTGTTTGAATTTCGACCATCGCAAGGGGGTATCTTTCTATCGTACCTGAAAATGTGCGACAGTTAACATGTCTGTCTGTGTAGTCTGTGGTGTTGACTAATGTTTTCTTTACCCCACAGAGCGTTGCCCCGGTATCGCGGATTAATGAGCACTTTTTCCTGTTCACGAAGCCTGTCAAAAATGTTAGCTTCCCTGTGGCTGACAAAGCAGCGTTGGCTGTCTCATTTGCAATAGGTATCGTGTGGCCACATGGTAATGATGGATCTAGTTGGAATTTCGTGCAAGCGTTACATGTTTCATCTACAATGGTGTTAACTATATGTACAGCATTACCAAGCTCGCTTTCATTGTCATGCTGATTATAACCTTCAATCAGTGAATCCGTCTCATCATCAGAAGACGTTGCTACTAATGCAGCGTTAGCTTGCTTCAGTAACTTACGACCTTCACAATATCGTGAATAATGTCCCCAGCTTCTGCAAAAGTAACATTTTACAGCCTTTTGGTACGCGTTACGTTTTGCTTTCTGTTTATCCACCATCATTTTTAGGTGGTGGGGATAGTTCGGTGACTTGTCGCACATTTCGTAAGCGTTGTGTGTCAAACTGCAATACTGGCATTTTGCTACTTTATCACTGTTGGATCGCGGTTTAAATTTGCCTTGTGTTTGCTTGGAGTACTTAGTATTTATTACTGCAGCTGCTGTGTCATTGTGGCTAATGTTGAGTTGAAATATATCCCTGTTTGCTGTGTAGAATGCATTGCCTTTGGATTCAATTTCTTGGATGGTTTTGCAATCCATCTGTTTTAAAAATTTTGCAAACGGTGTGGGGATGGTGCTCACAATTTTATCTATGATGATTAGTTCTTTAAGTTTATCGTGGCTATTGTTGGTTTTCGCCGAGTTTATCCATTTAGTGCATATGTCTTGTACTGTACTAACATAATCTATGAATGTTTGGTTTGGTTGGGGAGCTAATTTTGCAAATTGTTGTTGGTACCCTGCAGTGTCTAACGAAAAATGTTGGAGAATGCGTTGTTTGAGGTATTCGTAGTCTTTTCGCATCTCTTGTGGTACTGTTTCTATTACTTTAAGCGGCTCGAGAGCCAGATTTCTCATGAGTATAAAAGCCCAATCTGCCTTAATGATTTTATGGTAGGCCATGAGACATTCGAAATTTTCTAAATAGGCGGAGATGGAATCTCCTGCACAGAAACCCTTAACGAGGCCTTTATATTTACTATATTTCTGTTCCTCTTCTTTATTTCTTAATTTGTTTATTGATATCTCTGTATTGGACTCTATTTCCATCTGTTTCAATTTCAACTGTGTATCAGCGTTCAATTGGGCCTGTTTGGCCGCTGCGTCGAGCTCCATTTGCAATTTCTTTTCCGCTGCCTGTAGTTGCTTTTCTTCGGTCTCTCTTTGCAATTTTCTTTCTTCTGCATCTTGTTGCAATTTTCTTTCTCTGCTTCTCTTTGCAATCTTTTTCTTCGGTCTCTCTTTCTTGTTGCAATTTTCTTTCCTCTGCTTCTCTTTGCAATCTTCTTTCTTCGGTCTCTCTTTCTTGTTGCAATTTTCTTTCCTCTGCTTCTCTTTCCTCTCGCAGTTTCTTTTCCTCTCGTTCAATTGCTCTTTCCTCACGGGCAATGTTATCTGCATGTGTTTTCTGTGCCCATTCTGACAGTTTCTCTTCTTTATAGCCTAATTTTATTCCCTGCTCAATGCATTTATCTAAGCTTGACATTTTGGATTTTATTTATTAGTAATGTTTATAGAGTTATTTCCCTTATCAAAAACTTTGGTGTGTAGAAAAATTTGGTTGCCTACCTTGCTTACTAATGTGTAAATCAAAATGCACGGTTATAATGGTGGCAAGGTCATGAATATACAAACAAATAAATATGAAATACAATAATATATTGATGATAATGAGAATGGGAAGCACAGCTTAGACTTTACAATGAGTATGATCTGAAACTTAGCTCTGAATAGTAGCGCTCGATGTTGTCGTTCTTTCGTCACTGCTGGGAAAAGTTACACTGCGTTGCACGCGGTCCTCTCTGTCACACAACTTAGTGGCTTGAAAAAATCACATGTGTTGCCCACGGTATTCTTTGCGGCACAATCTGCTCGTAGAGCAAGAAACATTAGTCACGGTCAACGAAAAAAAAAAACAAAAATGTCATAGTTATGTTAAACAGTTATACATCGTTAACAGACCACTAATATTGTGGTGTAAGGTATGGACTTTGTTTTGAGACTGTTGAGGGACTCTGCTTATTCTACTTATTCTTATTTATTTTTATTCTATTGCTAGATAGCTACTAAATATGTTGAACAATTTATGGTTAACAATTTTCTTCTATTGTAACCAAACAATGTGATATGAATAAATAATTTTACATGACATTTCACAGTTATTATGTCAAAACCGGTACTAGCCCCCAAAAACCTGTTGACGTCTTACTTTGTCTAGGTAACTTAATGGGTTCACACAGGTGTTAATTAATACAAACAATAAATACGTTCGCTATGATATAGCCGATTTATTGTGGCAATCTACAGTTGGCGCAGTGGGTTAAACAGCCCGCGCTTTACATCATCATCATATCACAGATTATAGAACATCAAACATTTCATATAACAAACTAGCACACTATCTAGCCTATGTTCTATCTCTATTCAAAGAGCTAACGAGTCCCTCTCAGGCAGACACTTGTTGCCTGGTCTCAGTCCATTTGTCCTCTGATGGTTTTCCGCGTGTCGCTATTCGACGGGCGGTAACCCTGTTCGAGTTCCTCGTGGACCCCGCTTCAGGCGGGCCACATTAGTGTCCACGGACCCATGAACTCGAGGGTTGACCTTCGATAAGGTTCTGGACTTTTCTTAGTCTGAGCAACTCGGTTGTCTCTCTTGGGCTAGAGTTGCAGCCCTCTAATTCTATCTTTAGGTGAGGTGATGACACTCAGTCTTCTTAGACTTAGATGGATAGGACATCTTAGCAGGATGGATGATGGTAGAATACCAAAGGACATCTTTTTTGGTGAATTACAGATGGGTAAGAGATCTCAGGGTCGGCCTCTACTACGATACAAAGATGTGTGTAAGCGGGACATGATTGATACAGGCATTGATAATGGACATTGGGAGCAAGTCGCCGCTGAACGTGTTGCATGGAGGGCAAACATCAGAAATTAAATAAAGACAAAGGAGAAAATGTATTGCAGATAAGTCACACACCGAGCGTGTGAGACTTAAGATGGTGCATGATGGTGGAAATGATCACGTGTTCACATGCACCCACTGTGAACGGACATTTACTGCACAAATTGGCCTTATCAGTAACATTCGCTACCGCCATAGGTAAAAGTTATTATGCCTTTTTAAAGCACAAACTATCGTCTGTCAAGACGGCAAGGTGCCAATGGTATGGTATAAGTCAGTTAAGGGGTCAGTATCACGCCTGCCGACCTAATAATAATAATAATAATAATAATAATAATAATAATTCTTTATTTTCAAAGGGTTAAGAATTGGGCACGCAGGCCCGTCTGACATTCTGCCCTTCTTCTCTATTTCCTCTCATACATTCTTTCATTCAACATCACTTATGAAGCAACTTTTGACAACAAAAGAACATTAAAACGCATGAAAAATAATCAATAACAAATGACTCACTGAGGCAGTGTTTAACATGGGCATTATAAATACCTAAGGAGGGTGTAACGTGCCATACATAAGGGAATGTTTTTTGGCTAGTTGTCGTTTGAGATAAGTTACCATTATTGTCTTTTTTGTGTTGTTTGTTATGGGGGCATGTAGTCTGTACTAAGGTAGTCTTCAAACAGGTTGCGAATGTATGTATCATACGTATTTGGACATATTGTGCTGGACCCATGTTTTTGTGCATCAGTCGGCACTCGGCTGGTCATGTGGTCATTGTCACACCTCATCATTTGCTTTCCAATAAATTTCTTGGTACCCACTTTAGACTGGGACGATCTGGCGACGAGATCATTTGTAAAACTTTGTACATACCCCTGTGTAAATCAAACCCATGAGCCTCGGGCCGGTGTCTAGCCACTAGGCTACCACCGCTGCCTGCAGAAGACGGCCAGACATAAAAATGAACAGCTTGGAGCTCAGCAATAAGACATGCTCTTACGAGGCTAAACATGGCAAATAGTGAACACTTGTAGTATCAACAAAGCACCACTGTTAATAATATTGGAATCAATGAAAACAAAAGCTAGTGAGTGCACCATAAGCACGTGAAGTGTAACTCTACAAGAACAGACAACTAAGGATACTAGTCTGATAGGTGTCACCTGTGTTTTATTGGAGAACATAATGGGAATTCTGAAGCCATTCAAGTCGCTATTTATGTAAATGTAAAAGTTTGCATTCCTCGGTAAAGACTTACATATCATGTTACACACAAACAAGAGAAAACTGTTCTTTATGGGTAGGAAAGGCGGAGGGGAAGGAACTATCCTCCAATCTCATTGTACATGACCTAGTATTTGAGAAGGATTATCATTCCAAGCATTCCAGATGATTACATAAGTATCTGCCACAAATGTATCTGATGTAAAGTCGCGATTCTGGCCTGAAAAACTACCTTGAGAACAGTTTAATTCAGCTGTGCTTCCAAAGTCGCCGTTTTGGCACACGTGTGGTGACCGCACTTTCACAATCCCGACATACAGTGTGCGAAATCAGACGCTTTGCATTAATTTTCAGAATGGGATGAGCTTCAGTCGTTCAGAAAGCAATGGTAAACAACTAAGCGTAAAATTGACTAGACAAGCACAGTCAGCTAATGCTGGAGTTAAAAAAAAAAAAAACAGGCAACTGACTTAACGTTTTCATAGATTACCTACTCTCACCTTCAGACTCAAGGACTTATAAGCCAACAGAACAATGCTATCTCACGAAACGTGAATGATCATGATCGCCAGCCCCGCTCAGCATGGCATATGATGATGACTTATTAATTCCATGCATAGTATTGCTTTGGCTCAATAACAGACACGCTTGGGTGCTAATTTGGGGGGAGTAGGGGGCCGGGGTCTGTACTTTAATCTGATAGCCACAGTGACTACTGTGCGCTGACAATGGGGTAACAGACTCTTTCCAAACACCGGTCGCTTGGAATTAACCGTTGACTTATCGTTTAGTAAGCAATGGCAAACTACTAAGTGTAACCCTGCCTAGAAGATCAACTTGGGGTTGATGGCAACCTCCTGCAAGGACCTGTAACATTTATACCAATTCCTAGTGCGTATATTCTTCCAAGCCGAGTAGAGCTATGTCAAGAATCGACATCACGGCACCCTGGACATTTCTATAGCATTCAGTCATCATCTTCAACTTCCAGCGAAGAGTCCCAGTACTAATGGTACCAGTTACAGCCTGATTATGTGTCCATCTAGTCTATCCTCGGTGTACTGAGTATCGGCCAGATCCTCTTCCCTGCCTGCTGTAACAATACTGGTACAGATGATCAACAAGTAAGTTCTGATGTATTCATTTTAAAACAGGTTTATTGGTTCATGATGGCCGATAAAAAATCCAGAGACCACTAAATATGATGTTGTCTTGTCTCGTCTCGGCTTTAGCGGTAACTACTCAAAACAACCTACGTCACGACTTGAGCATCCTTCTTACTGTTCTATCAGGATGCTCAAGCGTGCTCTAATCTTGCACACCTAAGCCAATAACAGATATGGTATTCATTCTGCTACACCTCCCTTTCTTTAAAAAGACTTTTCTTCTTCAAAAGTCTTAACTCCTAACCCCTTTATTCTACACCTTCTCTCCTTCCCCCCATAATTTCTCTAAGCCCCAAACTAACTCTACCTTAAGTAAATATTTCCTTCTAATTGTACCTCATTCCCGTGCCACATAGCAAACCACTATGAAGTTATATTTCTTCTTCGTTTCTGGCTCTTCAAAGTTTCTTTACAAAATTTATATATCATAAGAATGGCTCGTAATAATCGTTAGTATACACTTGACATTATGAAATTTCTCATTCTTTCTCCACACAACACAGGATAGACAGAAAAAATGTAGTTAGGAAAAAAGGGTAAAGAAGGGGTGCGCACCCAATTTATGAAAAGTATAAAGAAATAGTCAACAACAATCACATTTACCTCTCTTGCAAACGAAAAAACTTTTATATAAAGTTTTTCAAAAATATATCTTATGAAATTACATCTCTGTTCATTATAAATTAAGTTGATCCAAGTTTTCTTTTATATACTCAATATCTATATTGCCATCCACAACCTTGTCTATATTTCACTTATCTCACCTTCAACCATGAAACAATGTTCATATTCCATGAACATTTTAAATTAATTAACGCTGTTTATCACAGCTCCTATATTTTGCCCCCTCACATCCCATGACACGCCTCCTTGTTTATCTAACCCATATACCTAACCTTATGCACTGCCATTCACAGCCCCCTTTTTATCCAACTTCTTATATTTGTTTCACTATCACAGCATCTTTAAACGTTATTCACGTATATAATATGGCATCCAATCTATATATATTCAATCAATGCTGACTTTAATGCAGCTCCTATTTTTAACTTCCCCATAACCATTTTACTTGTGTAGTAACCCCGGCATATGTTTCCAACACTTCATAGCCATATCATCAACTCATCAACCTCTCTATGCTGATTATCACAGCAAACTTGCTAACAGAATATACCCATGAACCTATTATTCACAAAGAGAATGTGTCTCTCTACTAGACCTCAGTAGTTTATTAACTATTTTCTGAACGAAGGGCTCTATATAAAGCCCCGTGTATTGTTTTTATACTGGACAAAACCATAACTGTTTGTAAATTAAACTTAACTTAACTAATTTCTAACATATTTATAAACAAGGTAATTCTTATTCAACACACAAGACAATTCACTTAAATTATGAGTTAAGCGAAATAAAATCACAACAGGACATCATACCCCCAGCCCCCCCCCCCCCAAGTTTTTACACATCATTTATCTTTCCTTTTATATCAAATAAAGGCATCAACTCATTCAAAGAAAAACATATTTCAGAATAATATAACATACATCCTATCCATTGTTAGTCTCTTTTATGGACTAACAATAACTTATTTATCTATTTAAGAAAACTCAAGAAGTCAAATCATAAAATCAATTGGCAATAAAATTACAGTAAAAATATACCACACTCGAATTTACATCCATATTAGCTATCTTAATACCTAAATATATAGTGTCATGTTTAGTTACACTTTTCTTTTAATAAATTAATCTTTATTAATTTTTAGAAGCAAGCGTTGTTGAATATGTTGCGTTGGGGGAGAATGAGAGGGGGCATAGTACGACAGTGAGAGAGTGATAGGAAAAGGTGTCCATGGGATGATGGAGTGTGTTGGACGAAAGCTGGTGGATTCTCCAGGATATTGATAGGGGAAAAAATATTATAATGTGGGTGTTGACTCCCCTCACTCCAGGGACGACATTTTAAAGGAAGTCACGACATTATTGGGGGATCGTCCTGGATCTTTGGACAGCGGGATCTCTCGTAAACGGGATCTTTGGACAGCAGGATCTCTCGTAAACGTGATCTTTGGACAGCGGGATCTCTCGTAAACGGGATCTTTGGACAGTGGGATCCCCTGACAACGGGGTCTTTTGACACGGGATCATTAGTTATAAGACGGAGATATCATATTGGAGAATCCAGCTAGAGTGAATGTGGATAGGGGTTAGGACAAATATCTTAGCTGTTCACACTTCACACGTCTGCATAGGTCTGTGGTCCTGATTCTACTCTTGTCACTGAGTGAATGTGCTGGGTGTGGTAATATCTAGATTTATAGCACTTGTTCATATATCCGTATATTAGTTTGCAGTAATATTGTACTCAACCTGCTAGCTTACCTCTCTGTAATGGCCACTCCGAAACTAACCACTGCAGAATTAAAGGCAAAGGGTAAATAAATGGGATTGTCGAGTTCTGCTCTAACGGATTACATACAGGAAATGGAGAGATAGTATCGTCAAGCAGAGAGGGAAGATCGATGTTGTCTTTCGTTCTTAGCATTTGAAGAAGGTCTATAATACGAGGTCTTTATATGGTTTACATTCAAATCTTTTATTAGCGTTTCAAATTTCTTGTTCACAAATTCTTTACCATTATCCGTGAGTACGATCTGTGGGCAACTAAATCTTGGTATGAATTCCTGTAAAAAAATATTAATGATAGTATCTGCTGCTTTTATCTGGGATTGCATAAACTTCCGGCCACAGACTATTAGATATCCACAATATGAATTAAATATACGTTCCCCGATAGTGTTCTAGGGTGAGGACCTGATATATCTAAGCTGACTTTTTGCATAGGAAACTGAGGAATATCTGTATCCTGTAAGGGACATTTGATTGTTTTCATATTTCTTAATCTACATTTTTCACACGTATCGACATATTTACAAGCAGTTTTAAATAAATTCGGCCAATAATATTTATTCGTAAGTGCTTTCACTAACTTATCACGACCGAGATGACCATTCTCATCATGATACGCCTTTAAAACTTCACTTTCCAAATGTTTTGGAATATATTTCCTTAACTGTTCGTTTCTTTCATTCATGTAATATAACTGTTCATCATCTTGCAAAACTAAATAATTCTTCTTATATTTGTTCTTCACCCGTTTCCTTCAATTTCTGTTTTATTTCTAAAACTTTTGGATCTAATTCTTGTTCTTCTTTCATATTAAATTGTATTAAATGTGGGTCTTCTGCTCTAGGTTCAGACTCTTGATCCGACGGTAAACTCTCAAAATCTTCTCTATTTATTATGGCAGAATCTAATATATTTACTTGCCAGTTTCGGTCGTCTATTTCCGGTTATGCTTCGTCTTCCGTGTTTCCTGATGACTGTGGATACGGGATTCTGGACAATAAATCTGCACATGTATTGTTCTTACCTGGTACGTATTCTATTCTAGTATCATATCCCTGTAGATTCAACGCCCATGTCTGTATTTTTCTGTTCTGCACTGGAGCTTCTAACAAAGATTTTAAAGGCATGTGGTCAGTTCTAATGATGAAATTTGCGTTATGTAGATAATAATTAAGTTTCTGAAGAGCATAATGAATAGCATAAGCTTCCTTCTCAATAGTCGACCATTTGCGCTGAGACTTGCTAAGTTTATGTGACAAAAAATAGATTGGTCTTTCATTTTTAACTCCTGGTATCCCAGATTCTTTTCCTTCATATGGTTGAACCAAACATGCTCCTATAGCATTATCTGAAGCATCTGTATACAATATTAGCTGTTTATTCAAATCTGGATGTGTCAATAGTGGCACTACTGTTAAGCTATTTTTTAAAAACTCAAACGCTTTTTGACATTCATCATCCCACTTAAATCTAGCGTATTTGCCAGTCAGGTTAGTGAATAGGCTCCCGCTATCTTTGAAAACCCTGGAATAAACCGACGATAGTACCCACATGTACCGATAAAAGCACGAACCTCCTTTACGTTAGTTGGAGTAGGTAGTTCTCTAATAACCTTTACCTTATCCTGATCTGGTTTAATTCCGTCTCTATTAATGATGTATCCCAAATACTTTGTTTCTGTTTTTAAAAACTCACATTTGCTGAGCTTCAATTTAACATCATGTATTCTTAATCTGTCAAATACTAATTTTATATGCTTCAAGTGATCTTGTATATCTCCTGCTGTGTAGATCAAAATGTCATCTATGTATGCCAATGCAAACTTTTGCATGCCCTCCAATACTTGATTTATTAATAGCATATAATGAGAAGGCGCCGTACGTACTCCAAAAGGCATTCGTAAGAATTCGTAAGAACCTGCGTGTGTACAAAAAGCACTCTTCTTTTGGGCATCTGGGGACATAGGTATACACCAAAATCCTGATCTTGCATCTAGCGTGGTAAAGAAAGTAGACCCATTAAGTAAGCCTAAAATATCGTCAATCACCGGCAATGGGTACGCTACATTTTTAGTGATTTTGTTCAACGCCCGGTAGTCACAGCAGAAGCGATGACTCCCGTCCTTCTTGGTCACAATTACTATCGGAGATGACCACTCTGATTTAGATCTTGTTATGATTCCCGCTTTTAACATATCTTCTATTGCTTTTTCAACAATTTCTCTATTCCTTAGAGGAGTTCTGTATGGTTTTAAACTGATTGGTGGATGATCTCCAGTATCTATTTCCATCGTAACTGTTTTTGTCCTTCCCAATTCTAAGTCATTAATTGCAAACACATCCTGATTCTCTTTTATAAGTTGTTCTAATACTTTCTTATTTTCTGGTGGGGTTTTTAACTGTGCTAATAATTCTTGTTCTCTTGTTGTTTTGTTTACTGAATATATTTGAGGTGTATTTTTCCTGAATGGATGGATCAATTCATCATTCTGCATGTTCCATTTTCTCCCACGTCTATGTCTGTTATTAATTCTTTCCCTAGGAGTTTCTGAATAATTTACTCCCGGCATTTCTACTTTATTTTTACCTGTTGCTAATATACTGTTAATCTCATGTTCTATTTTGGCTATTACACACCCTCTGTACAATTTAATTTCTCTACCTGTGTTGTTAATAACCATTACTGGAAAAGTTAAGTGTTTATCTAATGATATTATTCCATCCGGAACTTCTAGACCAGGCTCATCAATTACCTCCCTTTGCAATTCAGTGACTCTAATTGTGTGTCCTACTAAATAATACGGATTTCTTTTACCTTTGCCTGTATCAAATTAACCGACTGTGGTTTTAACGTCGTAGACATTTTAACTCTAACCAGTGCTGATATATGCATGTCCTCCTCTAAATCTACGTACACGTCCTTGAATTTTAATTTATGCAGATCAAACAAAAGTCTTACACCGTTTTTTATTAAAAAATCTCTACCTATAAGCATATTTCTATTTAAATCTTTCACTACATGAAAAAGATGTCTTACGTTGATTCCCCCTAATTTAAGATTTATTATTGTTTGCCCAACTACTTGTAAATTTTGTCCTGTAACAGAGTGAAGATTATTATGACTCCTAAATATTTTGCAATTTCTCATTATTTTGTATAGAAAACTTTCTTTAATTACACTAACCTGAGCTCCCGAATCAATTAATGTACGAATTCTATACTTCTTTATTTCTATTATACATGAACTGGGATCTGTTTCTGTTTTATTTACTGAAAACTGTTTGATTTCATCTAGTTGAGAGCACTTCCTACTCGTCCTGCTATAGCTGTTATTAAAATATTCTTTAAATCTTGGGACCTTATTATCTTCCCTCCTACCGCAGGTCCTATTCAATAGGTGGGACGCCGGTTTTCCTGCGTTCTTGGACTTGTAAAACTTCTGTGTCTATCCTCCAAATTCCTATTTAATCTGCTATTGACATTTCTATTTTGTGTGTTCGACTGGACACACCTGTTACCACGGAAGCGAAAAATGTGTCCCCGTTGGCCACAACCCCAACAGACTATATTTGTGTTATTTGTGTTACCTACCGTCTCACTTATAGGATTTCTCATTTGTCTTCTTCTATCATAAGCATCTTCATTACTTGTTTGTAACGTCTGTATTCCTCTTCTCCTATTCCATCCGAACCTTGTTTGTCCTATTTCCATGGGCTCTTCAATCCTGTCTTCTCGACTAGTTTCTATTTCTCGTCCTACTCTCAATCTAAATCTTCTCAAATTCTCCTCTTGTACAGCTATATCTACAGCTTGTGATAACCTCACTGGGTTTTCCCTCATCAATTTAAATTTCAGTCCATCTGACTTTATACCATCTACAAAAATCCCGACCAACATCCGCTCCACTTCTTCTCCTCGTACGTTCTGTCCCAGGAATGCTTCCTCAGCTAGGTTGATCAATCTATCACTAAACAATTGTACAGTTTCTCCAGTGTTTTGCTTGGATTGTCTTAACACTGAAAACGCATGTTGTGGGTCCGTGATTTCAGCGTACTTATGGGCTAGATCGTCCTTGAACTGCTCCCATGTCTCATCTACCCTAGCTTCTAATTTTCTTCTGATATGATCAGAAACCGGTTCTGTCGCTGCCTGATAAGCAAGTTTCATTTTTTCTTCATCTGATGCTGACACCAAATATGCATACTTCTCTATTGCAGTTATCCACTTCTTAAAGTCCTTCGCCTGTCCACTAAATTTAACAATTTCAGCTGCCATTCCTTGTTGTTTCATGACTGTGTTGAGTTTACCTATTACCGTCCCTACCCCAGTCAAAGTGAACTTTGTTCTTCTGCCATTTTGCAATGTGCTGAAATATCAATTTATATAAGCAACTCACAGTTATAACAATTTAGATATATGATCGTATTTAAATTACGTAATTCCTAATTATTAAATGTTCAATCAGTCAATGGTATCTAAAATGACGTTTAAACTTTAACTAATTACCGTTAGCTATTTCTTCTCTTGATCCACGATGAAGGTGAATCCACGTACGTCAGCCGAGAATCTATTTGCCAAGGGTCACGTATAAACCAATTCTGGAGTCTGTGTTATCTGAAGGTGTCTGTATTTCTCCAACCGGCGATGCGATTTCAGGTATCTACAGCGGAAAGAATGGAAGAATGCTTCTACTTTCACCCTTGGATGGGCCCCACCAGCCTTGCGCTTTCTTTTCACCCTAAACAGGGCCCTTCAAGGCGACGACTTGAAAACGGCTCTCGTGAGCAACAGAGCCCAGAAATGATTCGACAACGGCTCTCATATGCAACAGAGTCCAGAGATGATCTGGCAGCGTCTACAAGACATGGCCCAATCGATAGATCAATGAATTATTCAACTGCCGCCCTGGTTGGCCCTTGATAAAAAAAATCCTTTTCTCTAAAACAATTTAGTTGCAACAGGACTCAAAAAACTTGTTGACGTTATTCAATTATCAGTTTCTTCACAGATCTTAGATAAGATTTGATAAAACGGCTGTCTAAATTCATCGCCATTTTGAAAAATTTTCTGATTCGAGATGATTTAGTCTTAAACTTTTGACTAAACCAAGTTAATAGCTGGACTTGATTGACCTCTAAAAATTCGATTCACCTGAGGCAACGGTTAAACTTGATTGACCTCTAAAAATTCAATTCACCTGAGGCAACGGTTAAACTTGATTGACCTCTAAATATTTGACTCACTTGAGGCAACGGCTAAACTTGATTGACCTCTAAAAATTTTACTCACTTGAGGCAACGGCTAAACTTGATTGACCTCTAAAAATTTTACTCACTTGAGGCAACGGCTAAACTTGATTGAGGTTCAGCGCTGTCGTGGCTTCTGAGTTCGCCCCAGGTGAGCAAGGTTAAATATAAGGAAGATAACGGCTCCTTCGGAACAAAATCTCCAAACATATTGACGTTCAAAAAGAAACAACAGCAGCCAGTTTCTCAAAGGTGTAGCATAACAATGGCAGTTCTGTCTCAGCAATTTGTACTTTGTATGGCGGTTGTTTTCAAATTTTTAACGAACTTCAGCCAACTCCATCGTAAAAAACTTGCCGATTCCTTGTTGAGTTCTTAACAACACGACTTCAAGATGACTTGTGTCCGCGACGACTCGGATCCTGGTCCGGGCATCAAAAATCCTCCTGTAACAGTACAGGCACAGAGGATTATAAACCAAGTCCTGGGGTGTTTCTTTAAAACAGGGTTATTGAATCATAACAGGCCGATAATAATACAGAGACCACGAGATATGATGTTGCCTTCTCTCGACTTTAGTTGTAACTAACCCAACCAAAACAACCTACGTCACCGCTTGAGCATCCTAGTAACGTTCTTCTAGGATGCTCAACCGTGCCCTAAGTTTGCACATCGAAGCTAATAACAGAGATGGTACTCATTCTGTTACAGAGACTCTGTGAAGCCATTTTAAATTGTTAATTAGGTCATGGCACATCCTATCAAAAAATTAATATTTTGTCAAGTTAGGCCTCACCACCCCGGACACAATGATATATGGCACTACGTTGTCCTATTAAAAATAAACAAGCTACAGTAATAGAAGGCAAATAATATACAATTGGTGGCCATCTTAAATTGTTAATTAGGTCATGGCACTTCCTATCGAAAAATGATATATGGCACTACGTTGTCCTATTAAAATTAAACAAGCTACAGTAATAGAAGGCAAATAATATACAATTGGTGGCCATCTTAAATTGTTAATTAGGTCATGGCACATCCTATCGAAAAATAAATATTATGTCAAGTTAGGCCTCGCCGCCCTGGACACGATGATATATGGCACTACGTTGTCCGTTTTAAAATAAACAAGCCACAATAATAGAGGGCAGAATTTATCAGCTTCCAATTTAATGGGCCGCAATAAAATCTCCGTTATCTCTTAGATCATCATTACACTTCCTGGTATTAAATTATGTCACCAAAAAATTCGTAACTCTGCTTAGAATTAACGTACACTCTTCGTTGAGATACCGTTGGATTCGTCTTGTCAAGCTGTATCTAACTGGTATGATTTCATAAGTAAACACTCAATTTTTAAATATTGACCAGAATTTGCTGTCATTTTATTTTAGTAATTTTACTTGAACGGCCTTTATCATACTTTATGATAGAGCGAAATAAGTGCATGTATTTTTTGCCCATGCCAGATTTTGTCTTGATCTTGTAGTTATTTCATAATATTAATATACAAACTAAACTTAAACTATCTTACCTTTTGTGAAAAATGTGAAATATATTTTCGAGAAATAAATTCCTGACCGCTTACTGCCATGAAACGTGGAGTAATAACCCCTTGAACAAGCGTTAAAGTTGTTGTTCACGTTTATCGCGCTATGGTTTCGCATTTATCGAATTAGATTATGGACATGGAGCTGTTCTGACCATAAGATCTGAAATCAGATTGATTACATTCTCATCAACAGAAGATTTCAATATACCTAAAAAGTTATAAAAGCTATACCAAGCGCAGACTGTTACAATGACCATAGATTAACCGTAAGCTATATACTTATAATGTTAAAGGGGGCCAAACATGCACTAAGCAACACAAATTTGAACTATGTGCATTGACGAGTGTTGAGATAAATTATAAATTCAACGAAAATGTAAAGAACAGATTTTATGCATTGTCTGATATGGAAATGTTATTTTACAGCAGTCAAACCATCCAGCCATCATGTACCATGCTGATAAATGTGGACGGTCATAATTCGCAATTTCACACGATCACCAGAGCCTCAGGGAGTAGATGTCATCACTGGAACAGGTCCCGAGTAACACACTATAAGTCAACTCGATTACAGCCTCACCACATATATCCAGCCACCGACCAGAAATCGCCTTCTCAAAGTTGACATGTCAGTGATTGTCTCGAGCAACTCGTACTGGGAACCTCTGGTCTGTGATGATATGGAAGACCGGCCCACACCTTTCATGTTAAGTCCAAATGTCTTAGGTGTGGCCGAGGATCTGAGACATTTCGTTGAACAATCACAAAGTATCAGGTAGACTGCTGGAAAAGTGAGAGGTCTCTATCTCACTCACTGCTGGTTACAGTCCCAACTGTCACTGATATAGTAGCACTCCAGCAGAATGATAAGCCAGATTGGCCAGGCACTTGGTAAAGATGACATCATTCTCTAGCTGGCGGTAAGTCAACAGTCTTTACAGCTGGGACAAGTACATAACATCAAGGTACTTGCCTTACGTTGAATAGCAGAGTATGACTAACTGTAAAGGTCATGGTGCAAGATAAGTTTGTGAGTGGATGCATGTCCTTTGTGGGATGTTGCAATCAATCCTGGCCCATGTTGGCTGTTTGTGATTCACTGGACAATGTGCATTCGGTGGTTTGCTATTGCTTTTTGAATACGTGAACATTTTAAGCGCAACTGTCCAGCATGTGGAACGAACCTGCTTCACTGCTGGGCTGAATGAACGAACAAACAAACTTTATTTTCAAAGGGTTAAGAATTGGGCATGCAGCAGGCCCGTCTAACATTCTGCCCTTCTATCACTCTTTTTCATACCTTATTTCATTCACACATCATTCAAGGCTAACAGAGAACAGCAACAATATAAAAGATATGCATTATAAAGGCATGGGCAAAATGCGAACATCAAAACTACACGACACAGTAATATTAGATAATGGTCTGACACTTGTTATTAGCCATGTGGAATATACTGGCCTACCAAAAGGTGACTGGCTGTTATACTAGGGTGTTGTTGTTATTATTATTATTTCTATTATTAACCCTTTACAGGGCAGACGCTTGTCCGTTTTGTAGCCCTGAACGGGCAAGATTTTTTCAGGTTCTGTAAAATTTCGGGTCGCGTTAGTAAAAACATCACAAATAAGGTGTTAGTCAACCGATTTTAGTAAAATAAACAACACAATGAAGGGAAAAGCATGCAGAATATGTTACTTACGTGATTGTTGCCAGTAATCCATATATGAACACAAATATTTACGAAATACGGCATGTTGTTTGTGATTTTCCGTCATCTATACGGTAATTTACAAACACATTTTCAGTCACGACTGCTAATGCAAAGTAACGCTTTGCACTGATATCTAGCTCCGATTAATAATCAACTTCGTGCCCTTTAATGTCATTTAAATTGAACAGAGCGAAATCTCGGCTATCACTTGAAGAATCGCCGAAATCCATTTTGAAAAACAGCGTAAAAATCCCGAAAACTATCAAAAAAAGTCCGTTAAAGTCTGTTCAAAGTCATTGTAGCGCGTTTACAAATGGCGGCCACGTTGTCAAGCTATCGGCGAAAGTGAAAGTAGCGATCGGAAGTGTCGGAAAACCGAGAGATCGCATTTTTAAAACGACTAGTCATCAAAGACGCGATTGGGCGCTACGCCTGTTTAACGCATCGAACGCTATCAGGCGCTGTGCCTGTTAAAGGGTTAAGGGGGAAGGTAATCCGTACTGAGATAGTGTTAAAATAGTTTGCGATTATATGAATAGGGATTGGTGATGTCTTTGATTTCTTGTGGAAGATTGTTCCACAGCTGAGCTGTAGAGTACGTTAAGCCTGGTTTGTATAAGTCAATCCTAGGCTTCGGAATGTGTAATATATTTAAACGTTTACTGTGTCCAGCATTGTATTTAAACAATGGCCAAAGGTAATTTGGGGCATTCCGATGTAGGATTTTGTGAATTAGTTTAACTTTATTGAAAAGCAGGCGTGTGCGGAGTGGTGGTAACTGAAGGCATTTATACAGGCTAGGATTGTCAGATAAATGTTTGCTATAAATTAGGCTCATAGCCCGTTTCTGGAGTGAGTAAAGTCTCTTGGTGTTTGAATTAGAACAACCGTCCCAGATTGTAGAGCAGTAGTCAAAGTGTGTCTGTATATGAGAAGTAAAGAATAGATTCCTTGTGTCCTCATCAAGGAAGTTTTTAATTTTGGCGAGTTGGTAGACTTTTTTCGCTGTTCGTTTAATGAGCGCTTGAACGTGGGAATTAAAGGTTAGGTTTCTATCAATAATTAGGCCTAATGTTTTGTGCTCAATTACACTTTCTACTGGCATGTTATCGATGTGAAGTTGAAGTGATGTGTGTGAGCTTAGAGTTTGAAGTCTTTGTCTGGTTGTTAATAACATTGATTTTGTTTTAGTGATGTTAATTTGCATACAATTTGAATAGCTCCACCTAACTACATTATTTAATTCTTGTTGTAAAGACGACTCCAGTAAAATACAGTTTTCAGCTTTTGTGTACACTGTACAGTCGTCTGCAAATAGATCGCAGGACAACGAAAGATGCAAAGGTAGATCGTTAATATAGAGGGCCAAGAATAGAGCCTTGCTGAGTGGTCTTGAGGTATGGTGTCCGCCTCGAGTGCTGGAGGTCTAGGGTTCAAGCCCCGGTGAGGACGGGATGTTTTCACGTGGACTTCTAGTAACAAAATTTTCCCTGGTCTCTGGGTAGTGAGATCGGGCGCCCGTGTGTATTGTTGTGGACGTAAAAAAATCCCTTGGCAGTTGGAATTAGAAAAAAAGAGTAACCTAATGGTGCTGCCTGGGCAAAATTTCAAGTTAAAAATCTACCCAAAGTATTTCAGGATCCTCGCTGGTGCTGCAGAGTTTGTGCACTGAGCTGAGTTTCTCCGGACTCAGGCTTGAGTTAGGAGTGGAACGAAGCGCTTATGGGGTACACCCATATGCCGTGATGCTGATCGGTCGAATAAATAAAATTAAACTTATTTATTAAGAATGGGCAATCTCCTCGACAACAGCCAACCGGATCATCACTTGAATTTTAAAATTACGTGTCCTTTGCAGGACGTTGCCATCAACCCAATCCCCGGGTTCATTTTCATAATTCTTGGCCATTTTTTGAATGAGAAGTCAACGGTGAACTTAAAAGTCTAAACTGATGTGTGTAGGAAACGATTGCGCTATCACGTCAGCAGTGTACCAGAAGGTTTAACGCTTGAACGCACTCTTAGTTCACAATATTATCATCATTAAGTGCCTATGCTGGCTGGCATAGGCATTCATGATTCTCCACAGATCTCGGTCTTTGGCATTCTGGATCAACTCCGCCATTGATATTCCTCCATACCACCGTCTCAATCCATCCAGCATCATTTTTCTTGGTCTGCCACTGCCTCTCTTCCCCTCGACCTTTCCAGTTGTCACAATGTTCTCCAATGCCTCTCGTCTCATCACATGACCAAAAACAAGTTGTTTGCCTCTTTCTTATTGTTGTAATTTTAGGTATTCTATTCATGATTTTCAAATAGGGTATTTACTCATGAGATCACCACAGATATGCCTTGAAAAACCAAATCTAACGGTACCTCAATCATACGTGTATCTCAATGATAAGTGGAGTTATTCAAATTTGAGTGTCGTGACCTTTGACGAAAATTTTCTCAGGGTTCCGCTGTCTGAGTTGAGTTGATTTTAGTCAGGCCAAGTCAAAGTGAGAGCTCTCATGATAAAAATGTAGCACTTTTAGATAACTTTTTTGTTTTTAAATGAACATCTTAGCAACCATAGACCATTGTGATTGGGGTAGCGAGGCCTAACTGCTCATGTCTTAGTGCTGTATATAATGTTCTAGTTTCATTAGCCTGTTTCAAGCAATCGTCAGATACTCTGACAGTCCAAGGAATCTGCAACAATCGTCTCAGGAACCACATTGCTCATGCTTCCAATATCTTCCTAATTTGTTTATTTATATTCCAAGATTCACAGTCATACAGCAAACATGTTCTATATAGCACTTGAGCACTCTTTATCTTACATTCAATGATAGTTGTAGCGTAGCGTCAGCTACGATGATAAGGAATCTATCAAAGTGCTGTGGATAGACTTTCTACGAATAGAAAAATAGGTCACTGGAGAAGACAAGACTGAATAGCTCGTAATTCTAGGCGGAATAAAGGTCCCAGAACAAGTCTAATCTTCTGACAGTGTTCAGGCAGACAGGAATGGCGTACGACTATACTGGTTTGATACAGACAGTCTGCCAAGGTTTTCTAGCTACGTTGCCTGAAATAAAACAAAGCTCGAGCCCCCAACTCTAATCCCTCTCACCGACACGGAGACAGACAGAGTAAAATATATAACAGAGACAAACTTTCATATCTTCTCACTCTACTATGACTAAGGGTAATTAGGTAACAACTAGTGGTTGTAAAATTTAAGAAACTACCAATGTTTCATTTAATCATAGAATATGGCCTGACAAAGGTTGGTGGTGGTGGTGGTGGTGGCCAACGGTAAGTTTGGCCACTTATCTTCTGGTTCTCCGGCTTACACAGTGCGTGTAAACTCTAGTTAGTAGGCATAAGTGAGATGGTGAGTGATGCTCCACAATGAGTGAGTCACACAGGTTGGCGCATCTAAAGCTGGGCGCTGAAGGTGTCAAATCTGTGAAATATAGTGAGAGTACGTGACTCTTCTGTCGAGACATGTAAGCATCGGCCCTGGATTGTTCCTGATGGCCAATTACATCTCATACACATTGCAGAAACAAAATAGCATGAGCTATCTGTCCCTGCTCCCTATTATTCCCTATCCTAGGATAAATAGAAAATCACTGACTTAAGGAAAACAGCTAAATAAGATCATTCTATGTTTCCTTACAAATGAATATAATAATTATTCAATAATAATTAAACATATCATCATATAATGCATATCATAATTATATTATTAAAATACAATAATTACAAAGTAATCTAGAGGTAGATACATATAGAATCTATTAAACAGATTACATATTATAGATATTTATGTTCAAATTCTGAAGCTATATTTCTAGCATATAATTAATAATGATTCTATATAACGTATATTTTAAAATACACACAATTTATGAAATTATCATAACAGAATAAGATAAGCTGAAAGTTAATGGAGTGGCAGACAAGAACAGGACTCAGAACAGAAATCACCGTTAAGAATTAACGAACATGCCTAGGATCTACCACGCTAGTATTTGACATTAGTACGTGTTTAGTAACATTTCTTATTTTCACGGCATCGAAATATTCATTATTATCTCTAAGTATTCGCAATCCTATCACATCCTTGAAATATCACCACTATAAACGGCCTCATGTTATTTCCTAAACTAACTGCTCGATTAGTATGGCCTAGTCTACTGCTATACGGACTAATCGAAAATTGGGTTCTATCCGACTTTATCAAGTTTACAACTATCTCCCATCGTGTACACCTCTCTAAACCTCATGTAAAGGTAATTTTCTACACAGTTATGTTTTACCCTTTTCCCTGTGTGCTTAGTAAACTACCTGTACGAAGTATAATATAAGCGATCGAGTTTAGTCGGTAAAATAATTATTATGGTTAATATTTAGGTAAAATAACCTAGTATCGGCGGTTTCCAACTTTAACTACACACGGAAATCTCGGGCGCACATGGCAATATATTATATTGATACACATAACTATTCCTTACCCTTCTAATCTACTGACCGAACTTGTCAGGTACAAAAACTTTGCTCTAGGTATCTCTCTAATATATTGTAAATATATTTATGGCCGTAATACGTGCCAAAGATAAAACTCTTAACACTTTATAAGTATTTTATAGAGCCTAGCGACTAGCAGATGTTTTTGCACCGACGTCTAGATTGCGAAAGAACGACTTTAGTATTTTTCTCCTGACCGGAAGTGGTCGTGCCAGGGAGTTCGTTTCCTTTCCTTTATCCGACCAATTTGTGCAATAGTCGTAGCCAAATTTGTAGATTTGGCTTTGTAAATTCAGCCTCTCCCCCAATCCTACTATAACGTATTATTTCATATTAAACTAATACCGTCAATTAGCAGTAGATTTATGCTATAGATAAGTCAGGTCTTAGTCAGATATGACTGAGCTACCGTATAACAGTAGACGGTACTACCTGGTCTCTGTTAGGGCCGAACGTTGGGCGGCGCTTACCAAACCCGACACCCCACATTGTGCCAACGGCTTCGGGCGGAAGAGCGCAATTGGGAGGGTACAAGCCTTACCCTGGTGCGAGGAAATGCAAGCTAAAGACAAAATTGTCATGGCAGGGCAGACCAGGCCCTAAGCCTTGGTTGGCGACTGGTCTAGGATCGAAGCTCCGACAGGCGGACAGTTAGAGCATTGCTTTGCTGATCCGGCAGCTTCTGCAGCTTGTCTTGTTCCAGATGTAGGGGTGTTACCTTTCCTCTGGAGTGAACTAGGCGGGCCGAGAGAGGGATCATGCTGCATGGGCAACACATGATCTCTATATTTTAGCCCAGGCTTTGTGCTATGGAGAGGCAATAACTCCATCCCTGGTCTTAACTGGTCTCGGAATCAAAGCGAGAGGCAACTGTTACGGGTTATAAGTCCTTGTCAGTTGGCGTAGACATGGGGCGCCACGCGTTGCCTCTGACGGTGGGAGACACCTATAGGTGTCACTGATCAGCTACCGCCCGCCTCAAGCTGGGCAGCCCCCAGCCAATTGGGTGCTGATCCGCCACAGCCTGCCTGCTTCAATGGGTGCTTGGGGCTAGGACAAAATCTGAATCGCAGGCTGTAAAACCAATGCACCAGGTACAAACAAAAATAAAAATAGAAACCTCAAGCTACGGCTTGCAACCTGGAACGTGAGAACCATGTGTCCAGGATTTTCCACTGACTTGACCAATATTGACGATGTGAGAAAAACGGCTGTGATTGATGCCGAACTCAATCGTCTTAACATTGATATTGCTGGCCTGCAGGAGACTCGCCTCGCTGAGGAAGGGTCACTCAGGGAAAACAACTACACCTTTTTCTGGAAGGGTAGAGGGCAGGCAGAAAAAAGGCAACACGGTGTGGGCTTTGCAGTGAAGAATTCGCTACTGGGAATGATTGAAATTCCAGCAGGAGGAAATGAAAGACTATTATCCCTGCGCTTGGCAACCTCTTTTGGGTTTGCCACCATTATTACTGCATATGCACCGACACTCGATTCCTCTGATGATGTGAAGGATTTGTTCTATGAGGAGTTAGACTCCGTGATCAAGGCAGTTCCAAAATCTGACTACATTTATATGCTCGGTGATTTCAATGCTCGTGTGGGCAAGGACTCAAGTTCATGGCCAGTGTGCCTTGGAAAATACAACATCGGTCGCATGAATGAAAATGGGCAAAGGCTGCTGGAGCATTGCACCAGTAATGACCTATGTATTACAAACTCTTTTTTTAAAACAAAAGAGATGCATAAGGTCACATGGAAACATCCAAGATCCGGCCATTGGCACCAGCTGGACTTCATCATCACACGGAGACAACATCTGAACCATATATCATTGACTCGTAGTTACCACAGTGCTGACTGTGATACGGATCATTCTTTGGTTGTTGCAAGGGTTAGACTGAGACCAAAGAGAATCTACACAGCTAAACACAAATCTAGCCACAGGATTAATATTATTAACACTCATGATCCTGAAAAGTGCTTTCAGTTTCAACAGCAACTTGAAGATGCTTTCACTGATACACCAGAAAATTGTACAGTAAATGAAAAGTGGGGTCAAATTAAGGAAACTCTTTATAAAACTGCCGTAGGGGTTTACGGCACTGTGGATCATAAGAGGCAGGACTGGTTTGCGGCCAACAGCGAGACTCTGCAGCCCCTGATTGATAAGAAGAAGAAAGCTCTCTTAAGAAACAAGGAAAGACCAACGCGTAACACTCTGAGTGAGCTAAGGCAAGCTAGGAAGGATGTGCAAAAGGCTGCCAGGCAGTGTGCAAATGATTATTGGATCACGTTATGTGAGTCCATTCAAATCGCAAGTGATAAGGGAGACATAAGAAGCATGTATGAAGGAATAAAGAAAGCTTGTGGTCCAGTGATCAAAAGAAGTGCACCATTGAAAACCTTGACTGGAGAAGTCATCACTGATAAGAAACAGCAGATGGACAGATGGGTAGAGCACTATTTGGAGCTTTACTCAAGTGAGACCAAACTAGCGGATGATGCCCTCAACGCCATAGAGGCTCTACCAACTCTTGACCACCTGGACACACTTCCCACCATAACAGAAGTTAAGTGTGCTATAAATGAACTTGCATCTGGCAAGGCTCCAGGTAAGGATGGGATTCCAATAGAGGTTATCAGGAGTGGGCAAGACACACTCACTATACAGATCCACCAGCTAATAGAGCTATGCTGGCGTGAAGGACAAGTCCCACAGGATTTCAAAGATTCAAGCATCATAACACTGTACAAGAACAAGGGCGATCGGAGCGACTGCAACAACTATAGGGGTATCTCACTTCTGTGTATTGTTGGAAAAGTATTTGCCAGAATTGTTCTGCGCAGACTTCAAGTCCTAGGAGATCAAGTCTACCCCGAATCACAGTGTGGCTTTCGACAGAACCGGTCTACCACTGATATGATATTCTCATTGCGACAAATGCAAGAAAAATGCCGTGAACAGAATCAACCACTGTTTATTGCCTTCATCGACCTCACAAAGGCATTTGATTTGGTCAGTCGTGAGGGTCTGTTCAAGGCACTAAAGAAGATTGGCTGCCCACCAACTCTTCTGTCCATTGTGGAATCGTTCCACACAGGCATGAAGGGTATAATCAAGTTTGATGGTGCAACTTCTGAAGAATTTGAAATCAAGAGTGGAGTTAAGCAAGGTTGTGTACTAGCTCCCACCCTCTTTGGAATATACTTTTCACTTCTACTGAAATATGCATTTCGTGATCAGGATGGTGGTATATACATTCACTCACGCTCAGATGGCGGCCTCTACAATGCTCAGAGATTGAAGGCTAAGACCAAAATTAGGAGGGTACTGATCAGAGAGTTGCTTTTTGCAGATGATGCTGCAGTTACGACCCACTCTGAGGAAGAATTGCAATGTCTACTATCTGCATTCTCCAATGCTTGTTCTGAATTTGGTTTAACAATTAGCAAAAAGAAGACACAGATTATGTCACAAGGTGCACATGAGGTACCATCAATCTTTATTGACGACGCCGAACTAGAGATAGTAGACCATTTTACATATCTAGGATCAGTGGTAAATAGCAAATTATCCCTAGATCAGGAAATCAACATCCGGATTGGTAAGGCAGCAACAACAATGAACAGGTTAAGAAAAAGAGTCTGGGAGAACAGGAAGCTTACTGCCAAAACAAAAGTCCTTGTCTATCAAGCCTGTGTCCTTAGTACTCTTCTCTATGGCAGTGAAACCTGGACAACTTACTCACACCAAGAGAACAATTTAAACAGCTTTCATATGCGGTGTCTGCGAAGAATTCTTGGTATTAAGTGGCAAGACAAAATCACAAATACTGAAGTATTGGAAAGATCAGGTTGTGTGACAGTTTATTCCATGCTCAGTCTTCGTAGACTTAGATGGATAGGACATCTTAGGAGGATGGATGATGGTAGAATACCAAAGGATATCTTTTTTGGTGAATTACAGATGGGTAAGAGATCTCAGGGTCGGCCTCTACTACGATACAAAGATGTGTGTAAGCGGGACATGATTGATACAGGCATTGATAATGCACATTGGGAGCAAGTCGCCGCTGAACGTGTTGCATGGAGGGCAAATATCAGAAATGGAATAAAGTCAAAGGAGAAAATTATTGCAGAAAAGTCACACACCAAGCGTTTGAGACGTAAGATGGTGCATGATGGTGGAAATGACCACGTGTTCACATGCACCCACTGTGAACGGACATTTACAGCGCAAATTGGCCTTATCAGTCACACTCGCTACCGCCATAGTTAAGAGTTATTATGCCTTTTTAAAGCACAAACTATCGTCTGTCAAGACGGCAAGGTGCCAATGGAATGGAATGGAATTATGCTATAGCCATGGACTATCTATACATAGATATATAGGAATAAAAACGCAATTAAATTCTTCTATAATTACATAAGGGGTTTACAAGGATTCTTCCCCAATTTAAGCAAAAGATGATGGGGAAGCTGGAGACTTCGTCACAATAGTGATTTATTGCAAAAGATAGTCTTCATTTTCTGAAATGTGGCTTAGCTTGCCGTGTTCAGACCATAATCTCTGTTGTGCATCTTCCATCTGATGTTATAAATGCGCCTAGGTATTTAAAACTACCCACTTGGTGAAGAATGTTCCCTTCTATCTCTATTTCATATTTTGGTGTCACTTTTTTCTTTGATATCATCATTGTTACTGTTTTCTTGATATTCAAGGAGAGTCCTTTCATTGCACTCTCCGTTAGTGCAATGTCCAACAATTGTTGTAGATCTTTTGCATTATCTGCCATCAATACTGTGTCATCTGCATAGCATATATTGTTTATATTATAACCTCCAAATATTATTCCTGGCTTCTCTTTGATCTCTCTAATTATTACTTCACTGTATAGGGAGAAGAGACCCGGTGACAAAACACATACCTGTCATACTCCCAGCCTTATGTGTTCATTCAGTATTATTATTATAAATTACAATGATCAAAGCCAGAGACTTTGGCTTAGAGGTTAGCTAAATCAGTTTCACAATTTCCAGACTTACCAGATCGAAGGTTCGGAATCAACGCAGGCAATTTTTAAATACATAACTTTTAACTTTATGAAGTTTTTGCATGGTATTTAATGATAAGAGGCTTCTGTTGTTCAGAAATCAATAGCAAACTACTGAAAGTAAATTGCCTAATCTATTAGATCACAAACAGATAAGTACTGGATTGGGAGTAACATCATGTAAAGGATATGCAGTTAGCTTTAGTTAGTTAGTTAGTTAGTCTTTCCTCTTGAGCCTAAGACGGCGCATAGGGCAGAAGTCCTGTCTCTCCATGCTTGGCGGTTCGCTGCTACCTGTTGTATATCTTGGATATTTACTTTAGTTAGCTTTAGGAATGGTGAAATCACTTTCATAAAATAATATTACTTTATTATGTTTTTCAACAACAATGCATTATTGTATATAATGCTGACAATTGTGAAAATATTTAATTTTTTACGTTTATTTAAACTGGCTTAATAATAATAATAATAATCACTCACTGGCACCTTGCCGTCTTGACTGACAATAATTTTTTTACATTGTGCTCTAAAAAAGGCATAATTACAACCTACAGCTGGGACCAGTGATGGAGTTATATATCTCCATAGCACAAAGCCTGCGCTGAATTGCAGAGACCATGAGTTGCCCATGCAGCATGATCCCTCTCTGCCTAGTTTGCTTCAGAGGAAAAGTGACACCAACACATATGGAACAAGACAAGCTGCAGAAGCTGCAATGCTCTAACTATGCCAGGCAAAAAATCATGCAACATATTGTTAGTGGCTTCTTCATGCCGGTAAGCATGGGCAGTCATGATTCGCCATTTCATTCGATCACCAGGGTCGTAGATCGGTTCAGTGTTCCTGTCTCGACCATGCCATGTGGTCAAGCCATCCATGTATTTACTTCTCTGTCTTCCCCTTGTTCTCTTCCATTTGATCTTGCCAGTTGTCACCAAGTTCTCCAATTTATTTCTTCTCATAACATGTCCAAAAAATGTTGACTGTCTGTATGTCTAATCTTTCTAATCAATTTATGATTTCATTTGTTTCTGCACAGACATACCTATAATGAGGCAAAAAGGTTATAAAAAAGCATTATAGAACCCAAATGGGAATCAGAGCATCCAGGCCACCAGAAGGATGATGCATATTACAAACTCGACTGAAGAGAACAAGTAGCAATCTTCAGACTCTGCACAGGACACAACAGGCTGAAACACCACTTGTTCAATAAACTAAAGATAGGAGATACAGATGAATGTAATTGTGGAACTGTAAAATGACGCTAATACATTTGCTGCAGGAGTGCCAAATATATGCAGAACAGAGAAAGATATTCTGGCCCACGCCTGCTTCATTTGAGGACAAGCTCTATGGAGATATCAACAAGCTCAAGTTGACTACAGCTTACTTTAACTACATTCAGGTTGACATCTAAAGGTACATGAAGATGTATTTAGACTGCCACACTTCATACTACAGGTATGTCAGTAACAAAAGTACAAGCTCTATGTAGCATCTCAACACTCTTTTTCTCGTTTCAATTGACATCTTTTTATTGGTCAGTATGTTTGTCATCTTGCAAAAGGCTACTTTCACCATGGCGATTCTTGTTCTAATCTCTTCAAAGCATCTCCCATCAAATGTTATGACTGTTCCGAGATAATTGTACTGATTCATTTGTTGAAGAATATTTCCATTTACATGTATATTACAATGTTGTATTTCGTTCTTTCTAGTGACAGCCATAATCTGTGTCTTCTTATAATTTAATTCTAACCCCACTTGTTCACTGTATGCAACAACCACATCTACTAATTGTTGCAGATCCTGCTAATTTACAATCAATACTGTATCATCTGCATATCTTGCTTGCTTGCTTGCTTGTGTTCGTTGGCTTGAGCTCCAACGCGAAGTCCTGTATGTCGGATGAAGACATCCTGTTGTCCAACATCAGTGTGATGTCATACAGGACCTGAGGTTTGCGTGAGTATCTGCATATCTAATTTTATTGGTGTTTTGTTCCCTAATGATGATTCCATTTATATCTTCTACATTTCTGAAAATAATTTCACTGTACAGAGAAAAGAGTTAAGGAGACGTAACACATCCCTGTCTCACACCTCTCTTAATAGGCTGATATTGACCCACTTAATTATCAATCCTTATGGCGGCTTGTTGCTTCCTATATGTTTTTTATAGGTCTAATGTCCTTCCCATCAATTTGTAGATCTGCAAGCATCTCTACCATGTTGACTTGTCTTCCTCTATCAAGCCTTTGTTTAGTCAATAAAGCAAAGATGTATATTCAGTTACTGTTTGCAGCATATACACAGCATTTACTGTACCCTTGCCTTGTACAAACCCACATTGTTCTTCCTCTATTTCAGGTTGTATTTTCTTCCTAACTCTTTGCATGATGATTCTTAGCAAAATCTTCGTGATGTGACTCATTATATTAATTGTTCGACATGATCACATTCCAAGACTCCTGATTTCTTTGGGATTGCTATAAATATAGAATTACTTAATTCAGAAGGTATATGATAAATACCAATGAAGAAATGTGCAACACATGGAAAGAATATTTTATTGAATTACTAAATTGTGAAGCTCCAAGTAAAATTTTCCCACAGGAAGAGGTTCTAACATGCGAACCACAAATTGAAGAACCTACATTTGAAGAAATCCTATATGTAATCACACGACTTAAAAACAATAAGGCAACTGGGACTGATGGAATTGCTGCTGAATTTATAAAGGCAGGTGGCCATGCATTACATCTAAAGCTATACGAACTAATAATAAAATCTGGAGGACAGAAGAATTACCCCATGACTGGAAAGAGTCATTATTGATACCTATCTTTAAGAAAGGAGACAAGTTCCAATGTGGAAATTATAGAGGAATATCACTACTGTCCACAAGCTATAAGATACTATCCGCAGT
This sequence comes from Cepaea nemoralis, assembly GCA_014155875.1. Lineage (NCBI taxonomy): Eukaryota > Metazoa > Mollusca > Gastropoda > Stylommatophora > Helicidae > Cepaea > Cepaea nemoralis. The sequence continues at coordinate 124,492 of JACEFZ010007380.1, forward strand.
ATTACTAAATAGACTAAAACCATATTCAGAAGACATATTAGGTGACTACCAGGCGGGTTTTAGACAAAACAGATCAACAATAGATCAGATATTTATCTTACGACAAATAGCCGAGAAACATTGGGAATATAAAAGAGATCTCCATAACATTTTTGTGGATTTTAAAAAGGCTTATGATAGTGTCCATAGGAATAGTCTATGGAATGTTATGCAGGAATTTGGAATACCAAGGAAGTTAATTAACATGACCAAACTATGCATGGAAGATACTTATAATATAGTAACATATAAAGACAGGAAATCAGACCCCTTCCAAATAACATCTGGCTTGAAACAGGGTGATGCACTATCGCCGCTACTCTTCAATCTGGCTCTAGAGAAAGTTGTAAGGAAGGTAAAGGAGGAATGTGATATTGGAGGAACATCCAAGCTGCTTGGTTATGCAGATGATATAGATATTATAGGACAAAGTGAACAAAAGACATTAGAAATATTGACTCACTTAAAGGAAAAAGCCCAACAGATGGGGCTGGTTATCAACCAAGATAAGACAGAATATATGGTAATTTCAAGAGACGCAATGGCTAAAAACTCTGGCCACATACAAATAGATAATATGGACCATTAAAGAACGGAAACATACAAATACCTGGGTACAATCTTCAACTGCTCCAACATCATAAGGGAAGAAATACAAACTAGAATCAACTCTGGAAATAAGATATACTATGCACTACAACATCTACTAAAATCAAAGGCGCTATCTCGTAACACCAAAATCACAATATACAAAACACTGATCAGACCAGTTGTGCTGTATGGCTCTGAAACCTGGAGTACAACGAAAGGAGACGAAGCCTTGTTACAAACCTTTGAGAACAAAATTTTAAGACGCATCTTTGGACCCATTAGGGATACACAAAGTGGAGAGTGGAAAAGAAGAAGTAACAAAGACATTTATGATTTGTTTAAGTCCCCGCTAATCACTGGTATCATGAAGGCTAATAGACTACAATGGCTGGGGCATATAGAAAGAATGGAAGATAATAGGGAAACAAAACTCGCTTACACTCAGGAAATAAATGACCGTAGACCCCGAGGTAGACCAAGAAGGCGGTGGAGAGATAATATACATACAGACCTACAAGCACTTGGAATCAACGACTGGCAAGAGAAGGTCCACCAGAGAGACGAATGGAGACAGATTGTATTTGCAGCAAAGAACCTCAATGGCTCGGAATGCTGAAGAAGAAGAAGAAGAAGGTATATCTCTGGTATCATATATTGTGTTCAGCAGTCTGGTGACTTGATCTATTCCATATTTTTCTAAAGTATTAATCATTTCTGTTGTGATGTTATCTGAACCGGGGGTCTTGCCAGTTTTCATATGGTTAAGAACATTTCGAACCTCCATCTTTGAAATTGGTGGCCTTCATTGTTAATTTGAATATACTGTTCATCTCTGTTATCATCATAATGGTTTTTCACATAATCTGACCATACATGTAGAATCTCATCATTTTCTCTTATGATTTTGCCATCTTTTATTCTATAGATATCCTGCTGATGTACGTGTTCTTTTATTAGTAAGTTCCTAAATTCTTTTGTGCATTGATTTGGTATTTTTACTGGTGTGTTGTTTTTCAATTTCTATGCAATGTTTCTCAAGCCATGCTTCTTTTGCCTCGTTACATAATATTCTGACTTGTCTGTGAATTTCTTCATATTTGGCAATATTATTTTTGTTGAGTCTTCTTGTTTCCATTAGTTATAAAATGTCTTCAGTCATCCATTTCTTACGATCCACATTCTTTAATTTTGGAATAGTTGTTTCTGCAGCCAAACTGAATTCTTCAACATTTCTCATTGATCATCCACATCTTGAAATAGGATCTCGAGATCAGACAATATATCAGATCTGTTCTACACCCATCAGATGTTATATATATTTAAATTTTAAACTTGTGTAGTCCACACATGTGCTACTAGTAGTTACTACTAATATATTGTACACTGGATTGATTTTGCATGAGGATTAACTTTCCATATTACCAGTGTCCCTGCTATCATGTAAACCCTATCTGACCTCCGAGGTACATGTGATTTACTTGTCTAAATCAGAGATGAGAAATCAACATTTAAGTCCAAATGACCAGTTTGTGGAATGAACCTGCCGCTGTGCTACAGTCATAAGAGAAAGTTAAGCCTATTAAATCTCTCAGAGATGCTGACCTACATTATTATTTTTATTGTTGTTAATCTGATTAATTTTAGTGTTATATTTTGGGATATGATTTGTATCAGTCATCAAAAACAGATATTGAGCAAATTACAAAATGCTGTCTGGATAATCAATTCACAGAGACTTCATCGACGCTATCACACTAGGAACTGTGAAAAACTGTTGATGTTGTGAGGCACTATCACACATTTTTCCCCCCCGCATTTCCGTCCTGTTTCAGGATATTGCGGTCAACACCAGCATCTTTCAGCTGTATGTTGAGTCCTAGGCTAGATTATGCTCATCTTATGATGATTATGCTAGATTATGCAAATATACTACACATTCCAAAGCCTAGGATTGACTTATACAAAACAAGCCTAACGTACTCTGCAGCTCAGCTGTGGAACAATCTTCCACAAGAAATCAAAGACATCACCAATTCCTATTTATATAATCGCAAATTACTCGAACACTATCTCAATACGGATTACCTTCCCCCTTAATAATAGAGATAATAATAATAATAACAAAACCCTAGTATAACAGCCAGTCCCCTTTTGGTAGGCCAGTATATTCCACATGGCTAATAACAAATGTCAGACCATTATCTAATATTACTGTGTCGTGTAGTTTTGATGTTTGCATTTTGCCCATGCCTTTATAATGCATACCTTTTATATTGTTGCTGTTCTTTGTTAGCCTTGAATGATGTGTGAATGAAATAATGTATGAAAGAGAGTGATAGAAGGGCAGAATGTTAGACGTACCTGCGTGCCCAATTCTTAACCCTTTGAAAATAAAGTTTGTTCGTTCGTTCGTTCATCAGCACGCCATGACTTTCTGAGCGACCGGCTCCATACTCTCATAACTCACTGGCGCGACTCGAACCCCTTTAAATTCTTATGCGCTCACTTCACCCACGAGAATATTCGGGGTTACGGAGAAAGCTGCTAATCCCTCAGCCAGGGAGACCGGCACTATCACATATGGAACTGTGAAAACCTATTGATGTTGTGAGACACTAGTTTTACCACATGATACTTTTGCAGGGAAAGAAGTACTGAAATGTAGAATATATTCTGAAATAAACCATTAATGTGTTTGCATATAAGTAGACTGTTCAGGATTCTGTATTCCCTAATGCAAATTGCAATAGTGTTCTTTTGTAGGGTTAATCATTAATAGAGTAGAATGAGTAGTAGAGTTAATAATTATCACAAAAAAGCAGTTGCAACCTTTGTGCTCCTATTGTTGATTATAATTAGTGCCATTGATCACAGTTAGTGAAACCATTGACAGACAAAATAATAGTCATCATAGATCACAGTTAGTGAAACCATTGCCAGACAAAATAATAGTCATCATAGATCACAGTTAGTGAAACCATTGACAGACAAAATAATAGTCATCATAGATCACAGTTAGTGAAACCATTGCCAGACAAAATAATATTCACCACAGATCACAGTTAGTGAAACCATTGCCAGACAAAATAATATTCACCACAGATCACAGTTAGTGAAACCATTGCCAGACAAAATAATAGTCATCACTAGATCACAGTTAGTGAAACCATTGCCAGACAAAATAATAGTCATCATAGACCACAGTTAGTGAAACCATTGCCAGACAAAATAATAGTCATCATAGATCACAGTTAGTGAAACCATTGCCAGACAAAATAATAGTCATCATAGATCACAGTTAGTGAAACCATTGCCAGACAAAATAATAGTCATCATAGATCACAGTTAGTGAAACCATTGCCAGACAAAATAATAGTCATCATAGATCACAGTTAGTGAAACCATTGCCAGACAAAATAATAGTCATCATAGATCACAGTTAGTGAAACCATTGCCAGACAAAATAATAGTCATCATAGATCACAGTTAGTGAAACCATTGCCAGACAAAATAATAGTCATCATAGACCACAGTTAGTGAAACCATTGCCAGACAAAATAATATTCACCACAGATCACAGTTAGTGAAACCATTGCCAGACAAAATAATAGTCATCATATAGTCATTGATGGGAAAGACATTAAACTTATAAAAAACATATATTGGAAACAACAAGCTGCCATAAGGATTGATAATGAAGTGGGACAATATCAGCCTATTAAGAGAGGTGTTAGGCAGGGATGTGTAATGTCTTCAGATCTTTTTTCCCTATACAGTGAAAATATTTTCAGAAATGTAGAAGATATAAATGGAATCAGCATTGGAGGACGAAACATCAATAACATTAGGTATGCAGATGATACAGTATTGATTGCAGACAATGTGCAGAATCTGCAACAATTAGTAGATGCAGTTTTTGTACACAGTGAGCAACCGGGGTTAGAATTAAATTGTAAAAAGACAAAGATTATGGTCATAACTAGGAAGAACAAAATATTGCAATGTAATATACAAGTAAATGCAAATATTCTTCAACAAGTGAATCGGTACAATTATCTCGGAACAGTCATAACATCTGATAGGAGATGCCTTGAAGAGATTAGAACAAGAATCGCCATGGCGAAAGTAGCCTTTAGCAAGATGAAAAACATACTGACCAATGAAAAGATATCAATTGAAACGAGAAAAAGAATGTTGAGGTGCTACATAGAAACTGTACTTTTGTTTGGATGTGAAGCTTGGACACAGCAATCAAGCTGAAAAACATCTGATGGCTGTGGAAATGTTGTTTCTGAGGAGAATGCAAAGAATACTACGGACAGACAGAACAACCAATGAACAAGTACTACAGGAGACAAATGAAAATCGTAAATTGATTAGAAAAATTAGATGTAGACAGTCAACATTTTTTGGACATCTTATGAGAAGAAATGGATTGGAGAATGGATTGGGCGAGTCATGACCGCCCACGCTTTCCGGCATGGCACATAATTTATTGATTGATTATATTTTAAATATAAATTAAAAATTGTATTGAGGAGGAAACAAAATTGTTAGAAATGTTAAATGATGGGACACAATAAAGTGGTGTTGTTTGCTTCGTACATACATGCAGATGTTGTATTACATAATATAACATATCCCTCCACAATCAAAAATATTTCTGTGTCATTTACAGCCACAGATATTTTTACTTATGACACTTTAGAGAACCTTCATGAGAGAGGAATTGCTACTGAATGAGGGAGGAATTTATCACTTTCCTTAACACATTGACTCAAAGTGTGTACATGATATTGGGTGAGTATCTGTTTATTTTGCACATTTGTTTTCTGTGTCCCAACCTAACCTTGTATAATTCAGCCTGACGATGATGCCTACCCTGACACATCATCTCAACAGTGCACAGAGAGGAAGTGTCTGGCTTTGTGTCACCTATTTGCATCTAAGTGTCCAATGTGTCAGATCCTATAATTTCTTTAAAAATGTAGTAATGAAGTTTCAACTTCTCTTGAGACTTAATGAAGCAGAAACAGAATATCTAACTCCTGGAGTACGGTGGGGGAGATACTTTTCTAAGACCACAGTGTACCAGAAGACCACCAATCTTGTGGGACAGGAGGATGGAGGAATCTATATCTTCTCTTTGTGATTTCCCCAGACATTTAGATAAGTGACTGAGGCCATGTACCTATTGTTCACTATGAACCTCTGACAGTTCAGCTTGCCTTGTTTCTCCAGAAGTAATGAAAGAAACATGAGAACAAGTCTGGTCACAGCATCCGCTGACTGGGATGCCAGCAACATTCCCCCATCATGCAGTAGTGAACTCACATGGTGGCTTCGGAGAAATTGTGTTTTACAATTCCCCATCATATAGTAGTTAATTCACATTTGGCATCACAAAGAGCCAAAATGCTGGGGTTGATTGTGATGTTCTATAAAGGACATGAAAATAACTTTACCATGCAGTAGTTAAGTGAAGCATTAGGTTTTTACCAGCATTTCCAACACCTTGAAGCATTAAGAAACATTTTGAAACTATTACGATACATTCTAAAACATTGTCGTGTAGTGTGAGCTGATCAATTAAATCAACATCATCAAGTGACATACCAACTAGTGTGAATAATTATGCTTCTCTAACTCACAATATCTCCAAAAGTGTTATTAGAACAATGTATGTTCTTATATTCTTCCTTGTCATGATGAGAGGCTGTCAAGAATATTTTATTCCTATGTTCCTCTGTCTCTTCTTTTGACATTTCCACATGTTGCAAGTCCTGGTAATTACCGTTTCATGCCACATCAACCACACTTATTGGACTTCTTCCTGTTTCCCAACATGAAGAGTCTGTTTCATGGATATCTTTCTTCTAACATCCAGGGCTTGATGACTGAACTGGAGATATAGTTCTGGACCCCAGCAGGCCAGTTCTACAATTAAGGCAACAGACTAGTGAAGAAGACATGGAAGAAGTGCATCACCTTGAGAGTGATTAATGTTCCCACCAATTTCCAGGCACATGCCCTGACAGCTTCATAGTAGTAGACCTCTTTCAGTCCTGTAGGACTATAGAGTTATGCTGCTCGGGAGGCACCTGACAGCACCGCTGGTGACTATGTAGTCCAATGCGAGAGTGACAGTCTCCGAGAGTCACAATTTCCGCATCTGTAAGACGAGGCAGGTCCTGCAGTAAGTGACTGCATTTTGTGCTTGTGCCTCTAACCCTCAGTTTGTTGGATCAGACTGCGATCAGAGAGCACCAGTCCATTTCGTACATCTCTTCTCCGGGAACATCTGTCCGCTGCAACTCTTTCCCACATGTCTGGATCTATGCCAAGGGTTTTCATATCATGTTTACACATCCCTACATCGCATTTGGGGTCTTCCGGTTGGCCTCTTCCTTGTTGCTAGTTCTCTGTATAGGAGCTCTTGAGAATACGTTCATCCTCCATTCGAGATACGAGGCCTGGCCTCTGAGGTGTCTTTACTTCACACAAAAGTGTAAAAGTCCTCAACCACATCTTGTATATTTAATGGTTTAGGAAGTTATGTTTTCTACCTTGTTCTTGCTAGTTTAGATGTTCTGGCATGCTAAACATCCTTATTTATGTCTTCAGACTCAGTAACATTTTAAACACACTGATTTAGCATCCTTTGTCATTTATGTTTCTCAGATGAAACCAAACCAGTAAATATTTCCTGGATTCATTAAAGGAGAGATGAAACTGGATGCTGAGGTTAAAGTATGATGGTATATAATTTGCTTTCTTACAAGTATAACGTTTGTTATATTACATTACTAATTATTCACTGCACGATAAATAACTGCTAGCAAATTATATTATTTGGCACAATTATATAAAATAATGGTGATTTGATTTTTTCAAGACAGTGCAGCACCTTATATTATCAACATTCCAAAGGATGTAAGCTCTGCTTTACCAATAAATCATTTGATTATGAATAGAAAATGTCATGTATGTGATGTATCATTTACTGTTAATTCGACTCTTGAAGAACATATACTGTTGAGAAGCCTCACATGTGTGTAGAGCATTAGTTTCCAATAGTAGGAGTCTAACGAATAAGAGTATACATACTGGAGAGAAACCATACAAGTGTGATATTTGTGGAGATTTATTTGCTAATAATGATAATCTAATACAACATAAGAGAATACATAATGGTCAGAAGCTTTACAATTGTGAAGTTTGTGGAGTATCATATACTTTTTTTTTCAAATCTTCAAAAAAACAAAAGAAGGCACACTGGTGAGAAGCCTTACAAATGTGATGATTGTGGAGCTTCATTTGCCTATAAATGTAATATAATACAACATATTGGAAAGAAACCATACAGATGTGATGTATGTGTGGCTTCATTTTTTTCTAGTTCACATCTACAACAGCACACAAGATCACATACTGATGAGAAGCCTTACAAATGTGATATGTGTAATGCATCATTTACTAGTCATTCAGATATAAAACGACACAGAACACATACTGGTGAGAGGCCATTCAAATGTAATGTGTGTAGAGCATCATTTAATGATAGATCAAGTCTAGAACGACACACAAGAACACATACAGGAGAGAAGCCCTACAAATGTGATGTGTGCAGAGCATCATTTACTCGCTGTTCAAATCTACGACACAAAAGAACACATACTGGTGAGAAGCTTTACAAATGTGATTTATGTGGAGTGTCATTTTCTGAAAGATCAAGTTTAAAACAACACATAAGAACACATACAGGTGAGAAGCCCTACAAATGTGATGTGTGTGGAGCATCATTTACTCGTCGTTCAGATGTACAACAACACAAAAGAACACATACAGGTGAGAAGCCCTACAAATGTGATGTGTGTGGAGCATCATTTACTCGTCCTTCAGATCTACGACACAAAATAACACATACTGGTGAGAAGTCATTCCAATGTAATGTGTGTAGAGCATCATTTAATGATAGATCAAATCTAGAACGGCACAAAAGAACACATACTGGTGAGAAGCCTTACAAATGTGATGTGTGCGGAGCATCATTTACTTGCCATTCAGATCTACAACGACACAAAGAACACATACAGGAGAGAAGTTTTACAAATGTGTATGTGGATCTTCATTTACTGATAGATCAAGTCTAAAACAACACATAAGAACACATACAGGTGAGAAGCCCTACAAATGTGATGTGTGTGGAGCATCATTTACTCGTCCTTCAGATCTACAACAACACAAAAGAACACATATAGGTGAGAAGCCCTACAAATGTGATGTGTGTGGAGCATCATTTACTCGTCCTTCAGATCTACAACGACACAAAAGAACACATACTGGTGAGAAGCCTTACATATGTGATGTGTGTGGAGCATCATTTTCTGATAGATCAAGTCTAAGATGTCACATTAGAACATACTGGTGAGAAGCCTTACAAATGTGATGTGTGCGGAGCATCATTTACCTGTCGTTCAGATCTACGACACAAAAGAACACATACTTGTGAAAAGCTTTGCAGATGTGATGTGTGTGGAGCATCGTTTATTGGGCGTTCACATCTGCAATGGCTCAAAAGAACACATACTGGTGAGAAGTCTTACATATGTGATGTGTATGGAGCATTATTTACTAGTCATTTCCATCTAAAACGACACATTAGAACACATACTGGTGAGAAGTCTTACATATGTGATGTGTGTGGAGCATTATTTACTAGTCATTTCCATCTAAAATGACACATTAGAACACATACTGGTGAGAAGTCTTACATATGTGATGTGTGTGGAGCATTATTTACTAGTCGTTCCCATCTAAAATGACACATTAGAACACATACTGGTGAGAAGCCTTACTAATGTGATATGTGTGGTGCATCATTTACTGTTAGTTCAAATCTGGAATGACACAAAAGAGCACATACTAGTGATTGCAGAGAGGAAACCAAAAAGTAGTTAAGAAAATGAGTCTTAATAAAGAGGTTCTTAAAGCATATAAAGAAATTCAAGAACAATACAGAGTGACTGTGAAAATAGGTACATTGCAATATCTATATTACAGAGTATAAATGAACAATTGGAAATGTTAAAGGGCTCCATTCATCATGCAAGCAAAGAAATATTACTGGAGAGAGGCTAAAAAGCTTTTAAAAAAATGTATGGCTGAAGAAATCTTAAAGTTGATGGACATAAGAAAACAGAGTAAAAATAACAAACCAGAATATGACAAGATAAACGAACAAATAAGAGATAAATGTGTGAAGACAAACGAAAGTTGGTTAAATGAGCAGTGCAAGAAATTTAATTAAATTCTAGTAAAGATACAAAAAATATGCACAGACACATCAATGAGCTCACAAGAAGAAAAGCAAGTGTAAATGCAGAGTGTTTGAAATAAAAAACAGGAAATATATTATTGGAGGAAGGTGCTATAGTGAAGAGGTTGAATGAGTATGTAAGATAATTATATGATGGAGAAAGAGAAGAATCAACTGAAGACAGTTTCTTAGAAGGTCCACCTATTCTTTTAAAAAAAAGAAGTAACTGACGTTATCAAACAAATGAAAAAAAGGAAAAAAGCAACTGGGCCAGATGGAATCACAATAGAAGAATTAGAAGTACTGGGAGAATTTGGAGTAGATATATTAATCAACATGTTGAATGGTATTTACAGCAGTGGATATTTACTGAGTAATTTGCTTAAATCTGTATTTATAGCTATACCAAAAAAGACGGGAATAATTAGTAGTAGTAGGCCTCTTTCAGTCCTGAAGGTCTATAGAGTTGTGCCGCTTGGGAGGTGCCTGGCAGCACAGCTGGTGACTGTATAGTCCAATGCGAGAGTGACAATCCCTGTCACAGTTTCCGCATATGTAAGACGAGGCAAGTCCCGCAGTAAGTGACTGCGCTTTGAGCCTGTGCCGCCTATCTTCAGTTTCTTCTTTCTTCTTTGCGTTCATCCGGAGTGTTTTTTCAGATGTGATTGCGGTGTGTCTAGTTAGGCACCCTTGGATCAAAACCCTTAGGCCAACACATCCGGCTTTTAGCGTGCATTTTTGACCAGGTTAGCATTCCTGGGAGACTCTCACTTTTGTGGTACTGTCCACCTCCCAGCTGGTAAAGTTGGAAGAGTCGGAGACTGCACGGTCATCCCTCAAATGAAGGCAGGGACAGTCCATAGCATTTTCCGCCATCCTGGGTGGCTTCCATAATTGCAGGGCCGGCACATAGCGCCCTGGTACTGGGCACACAGAGGGAATCGTCACGTCCTGCTCATGGCTGCTTTAATTCCTCACTTCAATATATTGGGCATTTCGTTCACCCCGAGCCTTTCCCGCACAAACCAAGCAGGTCTGCAGTCAGTATCCACTAAGCGAGTTTTTCGGACATGTGCTTGTCGTTGTGTCCGTCAGAGCTGTTCCAGACACGTCGGACATTCGGAAACTACCTAGTCAGAGCTGTTCCGAACAAGAGCGGCATTCGGAAACTAGGTAGTCAGAGCTGTTCCTAGCACAAGAGACAATCGGACGAGACAATTCACTCGGACGAAATTGCGTAGTGTCAATTTTTAGTTTGCCACCCGTAGGACGACACTTCCGACTTCCGGCGAGCATTTTTTAATGAGGTTAGCCTTCCTCTGGTTTCGTAGCACGTAAGACTGTTGTGATGTCGCCAACATCTCAGCTGGTCAAGATAGAACGATCAGCGACATCGAGGTCGGCCCTCAAGGGAAGGCAGGGGCAGACCTTGGGCATTCCCTTGCTATCCAAGGAGGCTTCCATAATTGCAGAGCCGGCACATATTGCTCTGAGACTGGGCTCACCCGAGGAGTTGCCACGTCCTGCTCATGGCTGCTTTAGTTCCTCACTTCCATGTGTTGGGCAACCCGTTTGCCACTGATCGCTCAAAGCGACATCCACTCGGTAAACTTTTTATTTTGACTTCAGACCACGCAATAGGTCCGCTCGCCGTGCGTTCCATTTTGCGTCATTGAGACGTTCTTCCACTTTTGTCTATACTCTCTGTGAGCTGGATACAGACAGTTTTCGTAGCCATTTCCTTCGACTGGGGCACTTTTCTGACTTTTCGTACTCGCTTACCAGGTAGGCTACATGTGCTGCCGGCTCAGCACCTTACCTTCGTGCAGCAGTGGACGAGAAACGGCCTGGCCCTCTCATCCGGGAATCTCTCATATTCCCCAGCTGAGAGCCTTCGAACATGTAATAGAACTGAGCATGTAGCTTGCTCAGTATCACGCTTCTATTTTTCGGTAGGCGGGTATCGGCCTGGCTCTCAGATGTGAGGGTTTGTGGCTTAGAGGCGTTCAGCCACAGCCCTCGACAGGGAGCCTTAAGAGTTTTGTCCGGACCAAAAGCGTCTGCCTTCGTGCCTTCGTGCACCTTTTTAAACTTTTGACTGCTATCCTCAGTCACCTGCAGAGCAGCAGGTTGTGTCTCTCTTAGTCTGGTCCCTATCCCATATGCTGTCCGATATGTAGTTTTTTCACCCATCGGCAAGCACATGGGGTCGATGGGACACGCAAGCTCCCCCACCACGGCAAGGTGGAGACACATTGGGGGAGCCATCGACATTTGATAGGGCAGACATTTGAAAGATGCGTCGCTGGCACGTAAGGCCATGCGATCAGCACAAAGTTATCCAGAGTCACCAGTGGGAACGCCGCGCCCCGCGAAGGGCAATGACGATTGGTTTTGAACTAATAAAAGCGCTCTTTCCGCGAGGGTCGGAGCTTGGTAAGCATGTATTAGCTCTAGAATTGCCACAGTTATCCAAGTAGGATCGTGTCATCTAAGGAACCTCGACTGATTTAATGAGCCATTCGCGGTTTCACCGTGAGACAGTGTGAACTTAGACATGCATGGCTTAATCTTTGAGACAAGCATATGACTACTGGCAGGATCAACCAGATATCTATCGGACAGACGGACTATTCACGCACACGCAAGCCAAGAGTAGCATCGCTAAAGCGCGCCCTCCCGGTACAAGGTGATACATGCAAAACCACTGGACGCCTACTGACGAGCTTACAAGCTACGCCGGCAGGACTAACCGAAAAAAAAAGCTATACCAGCTTACTGACTGCAGGCCCACTACTCATCGAGAGAGAGTGGGCGCTTATCGAGACTTTGTCGAACGGTCGTACAAATTTTGCTCTTTTGCCCGCTCAAACCACGACCCTGGCTGCACGATGCGGTTACATTCTTGAAACGCCTGCCTCGCTAACTCACGTTGGCTGGGAAGATCCCATTTTGGTGCACCTCACACAGCCATCCGAGACAACGAACGCTAGACGCGGAACTGATCTAGCGAACCAGACCAGCCCCACTATCTTCAGTTTGTTGGGTCAGATTGCGCTCAAAGAGCACCAGTCCGTTTTGTACATCTCTTCTCCAGGAGCATCTGTCTGTTGCAACTCTCTCCCACGTGTCTGAATCTATTCCAGTTCAGTTAGTTATCAGTTATCCGTTGGGGTATCTTCGTTGCACTCCGGACGTGTCCATAGGTGCTCAGATCCTCCCCCCAGCATATGCATCAGCGTCCGGTGGCTAATAGTGGCAGTTATGTGTTGGTTGACGAGGCACCTTGTTTTCCCGATGTACCTCTCGCGTCTGGCTGTGCCGATTCTTACTCCCATGTCTTTCATCCTGGACAGCGATGTGGAATCACTGACGTCAAAATCCTCTGTTCTCGCCAAATCTTTAAGGACGTTAATAACATCGGCACGATCCATGGGCTGGCCATCTACAGGGTGTGCAGATCCAGCCAGTTTGTCAGCTCGCTCATTTCCCTCAACTCCCGCATGTCCCGGGACGAAGATGAAGGTGACTTTATGGACAACAGACTTCCGCAGCGATTCAGTCCACTGTCGACGTACAGATCCATCTTCGACCTTCTGAATCATGCTCATTGAATCACTTAGTACACACACGTTGGTATAATGCTGTGATTCCAGCCATATGAAAGCCTGTGTAACTGCCATCACCTCCATCGTCATGCTGCTCGTGGTCATAGAGTGGGCACCACTGGATTCTTGAACGGTTCGGCCCGCTGAACGGGCTGTAAATGCCCACGCACTTCTCTGCTGCTTGGATCTATTCCAATAGTTTTCATATCTTGTTTACACACATCTCTATATCGCATTTGGGTACTTCCGGTTGGCCTCTTTCCTGTGGCTAGTTCTCCATAAAGGAGATCTTTGGGAATATGTTCATCCTCCATTCGAGATACGTGGCCCAGCCACCGGAGGCGTCTCTGCTTGAGGAGGGTGTGCACTGTGGTAATATCTGCTCTTTCAAGCACCTGTTTGTTTGTTATGTGGTCTTTCCATGTTATGCCCAGGATACGTCTCAGACATCTCATGTGGAAGGAATTCAACTTCCTTTCCTGTCTTGAGTACAGGGTCCAGAATTCAGACCCATAGAGTAGTGTACTAACAACACAAGCTTTGTATACTTGAGCTTTTGTACGCTCTGTTAGTCTATTATTCTCCCAAACTCTTTTAGCTAGCCTGGAAAATGTTGTGGCTGCCTTTCCAATGCGTCTGTCGATTTCTGTCTCTAATGAAAGATTATCTGATATTGTCGACCCCAAATACACAAAATCGTGGACGACCTTCAATTCGTAATTAGAAATTTTGATTGATGGAGGCGCACCAGCATCTTGTTCCATCACCTGTGTTTTATTTAGGCTAATGGTGAGCCCAAAGTCTTTGCAGGCGGCTGCAAAACGAACTATGAGCCTTTGGAGATCTTCTGCTGTATGAGTAGTCAGTGCTGCATCATCTGCAAAAAGTAGTTCTCTTATGCATGTTGATCTTATTTTCATCTTTGCCTTGAGTCTTGATGGGTTAAAAAGTTTGCCATCAGATCTTGTATGAAGATATATGCCTTCAGTGGCAGTCACAAATGCCTGCCTTAAGAGAACTGTGAAGAAGATACCAAAGAGTGTAGGAGCAAGCACGCAGCCCTGCTTTACTCCGCTGCTGATGCTGAATGACTGGGATGTTGAGCCGTCAAATAAAATGGTCCCCTGCATGTTTTTATGGAATGATTTCACGAGACTAAGAAGGGTGGGTGGACATCCAACCTTTTCGAGGACCTTAAAAAGGCCGCTTCTGCTCACGAGGTCAAATGCCTTTGTGAGGTCGATGAAGGCAGTATCCTCTGTCTCTTCTTCTTTTGACATCTCCACATGTTGCAAGTCCTGGTAAATATCATTTCATGCCACATCAACCACACTTATTGGACTTCTTCCTGTTTCCCAACATGAAGAGTCTGTTTCATGGCTATCTTTCTTCTAACATCCAGGGCTTGATGACTGAACTGGAGATATAGTTCTGGACCCCAGCAGGCCAGTTCTACAATCAAGGCAACAGATTGGTGAAGAAGACATGGAAGAAGTGCATCACCTTGAGAATGATTAATGTTCCAACCAATTTCCAGGCACATGCCCTGACAGTTTCATAGTAGTAGACCTCTTTCAGTCCTGTAGGACTATAGAGCTATGCCGCTGGGGAGACACCCGACAGCACCGCTGATGACTATGTAGTCCAGTGCGAGAGTGACAGTCTCTACGAGTCACAATTTCCGCATCTGTAAGACAAGGCAGGTCTCGCAGTAAGTGACTGAATTTTGTGCTTGTGCCTCTAACCCTCAGTTTGTTGGATCAGATTGCGATCAGAGAGCACCAGTCCATTTCGCACATCTCTTCTCCGGGAACATCTGTCCGCTGCAACTCTTTCCCAAGTGTCTGGATCTATGCCAAGGGTTTTCATATCTTTTTTACACACATCCCTACATCGCATTTGGGGTCTTCCGGTTTGGCCTCTTCCTTGTGGCTAGTTCTCCGTATAGGAGCTCTTGAGAATACGTTCATCCTCCATTCGAGATACGTGGCCGGCCTCTGAGGTGTCTTTACTTCATACAAAAGTGTAAAAGTTCTCAACCACATCTTGTATATTTAATGTTTTAGGAAGTTATGTTTTCTGCCTTGTTCTTGCTAGTTTAGATATTCCGGCATGCTAAACACCCTTATTTATGTCATCAGACTCAGTAACATTTTAAACACACTGATTTAGCATCCTTTGTCATTTATGTTTCTCAGATGAAACCAAACCAGTAAATATTTCCTGGATTCATAAAAGGAGAGATAAAACCGGATGCTGATGTTAAAGTATGATGGTATATAATTTGCTTTTCTTACAAGTATAACAATGTTTGTTATATTACATTACTAATTATTTACTGCATGATAAGGAACTGCTAGGAAATTATATTATTTGGCACAATATATAAATTAATGGTGATTTTATTTTTTCAAGACAGTGCAGCACCTTATATTATCAACATTCCAAAGGATGTAAGCACTGCTTTACCAATAAATCATTTGATTATGAATAGAAAATGTCATGTATGTGATGTATCATTTACTGTTAATTCAACTCTTGAAGAACATATACTGTTGAGAAGCCTCACATGTGTGTAGAGCATTAGTTTCCAATAGTAGGAGTCTAACGAATAATAAGAGTATGCATACTGGAGAGAAACCATACAAGTGTGATATTTGTGGAGATTTATTTGCTAATAATGATAATCTAATACAACATAAGAGAATACATAATGGTCAGAAGCTTTACAATTGTGGAGTATCATATACTTTTTTTTCAAATCTTCAAAAACACAAAAGAAGACACACTGGTGAGAAGCCTTACAAATGTGATGATTGTGGAGCTTCATTTACCTATAAATGTAATATAATACGACATTTAATGAAACATATTGGAAAGAAACCATACAGATGTGATGTATGTGTGGCTTCATTTTCTTCTTGTTCACATCTACAACCACACACAAGATCACATACTGATGAGAAGCCTTACAAATGTGATATGTGTAATGCATCATTTACTAGTCGTTCATATATAAAACGACACATTAGAACACACTGGTGAGATGCCATTCAAATGTGATGTGTGTAGAGCATCATTTAATGATAGATCAAATCTAGAACGACACACAAGAACACATACTGGTGAGAAGCCTTACAAATGTGATGTATGTAGAGCATCATTTGCTTGTTGTTCACATCTACAACAGCACAAAATAACACATACTGGTGAGAAGCCTTACAAATGTGATGTGTGTAGAGCATCATTTAATGATAGATCAAATCTAGAACGGCACAAAAGAACACATACTTGTGAGAAGCCTTACAAATGTGATGTATGTGGAGCATCGTTTATTAGGCTTTCACATCTACAACAGCACAAAATAACACATACTGGTGAGAAGCCATTCCAATGTAATGTGTGTAGAGCATCATTTAATGATAGATCAAATCTAGAACGGCACAAAAGAACACATACTTGTGAGAAGCCTTACAAATGTGATGTATGTGGAGTGTCATTTTCTGAAATATCAAGTCTAAAACAACACATAAGAAAACATACTGGTGAGAAGCCCTACAAATGTGATATGTGTGGAGCATCATTTACTCGTCGTTCAAATCTACAACGACACAAAAGAACACATACTGGTGAGAAGCCTTAAAAATGTGATGTATGTGGAGCATCGTTTATTAGGCATTCACATCTACAACGGCACAAAATAACACATACTGGTGAGAAGCCATTCCAATGTATTATGTGTAGAGCATCATTTAATGATAGATCAAATCTAGAACGACACATTAGAACACATACTGGTGAGAAGCCTTACAAATGTGATGTATGTGGAGCATCGTTTACTGATAGATCAAGTCTGAAACAACACATAAGAACACATACTGGTGAGGAGCCTTACTAATGTGATATGTGTGGAGCATCATTTACTGTTAATTCAAATCTGGAACGACACAAAAGAGCACATACTGGTGATTGCAGAGAGGAAACTAAAAATAGTTAAGAAAATGAGTCTTAATAAAGACGTTCTTAACTCTTTCACTACCAAACAAAAACTGGGCTGTGACCAAACAGAAATTTATGGCAGAAAATTGGAACTAGGGGTGTGTTACAATAATGCTTTTAAAATGGTTAAAATGGTAGCAGATCTATTGTATTACATATCAAATTAAAGAGGATTGCACAAGGTGTTCCCTTGCAGATGTAGATGCCAGTGCGATTCTAGATGATATTTCTGGTGTTGAGTCCCCTGTGGATGTCATTTTGCTTCCTAGGTATGTGAAGCTGTTGACTTTTTCAAGAACGTAGCTGTTCAATTTGGTCTCATCTGAACTGTTGGTAAGATCAATAGTCTTTATTTTTGTGGTGTTAATTTGGAGACCAATTTGCCCTGAAACATTTTGGAGGTGGTTTATTTTCTCTTGGGCATCCGGATGTGTTGAACTCAAAAGCACTATGTCGTCGGCAAAGTCCAGGTCTTCTAGAATTTTGTCAACCCAATGGATACCCATATTTGTGTTGCTTGTGCATTTGCGCATGACCCAATCGATAGCTATTCCAAAAAGCATCGGTGATAAGACACAACCCTGTTTTCACTCCTGTTTCGACTGAGAACCAGTCAGAGTTGCCTGTTTCTGTTCTTACGCAGCAACGTGTCTCTTTGTAGAAAGATTTTATGACGTTGGTATATTTGGTAGGAAAACCATAGATGTTAAGTAGATTCCAAAGTGAAGGACGGTGGATGCTGTCGAAGGCTTTTTGAAAGTCGACAAAGTTAGTGATTAGTTGTATCTTTACTAGAATTTAATTAAATTTTCTTGCACTGCTCATTTAACCAACTTTCGTTTGCCTTCACACATTTATCTCTTATTTGTTCGTTTATCTTGTCATATTCTGGTTTGTCAGTTTTACTCTGTTTTCTTTTGTCCATCAACTTTAAGATTGCTTCATTCATACATTTTTTTTAAAAGCTTTTTAGCCTCTCCCCAGTAATATTTCTTTGCTTGCATGATGAATGGAGCCCTTTAACATTTCCAATTGTTCATTTATACTCTATTTCGGAATTTTAAGTTACAGTAAACTGAAAAATGGCACATTTATATACTCCTTGGTATGCCACTGCCACTACGTTTCCCAGTAATCGATTAGAATATATTTATCACATCCTACATTCCATATGGCAAACAGAGAAAGGAGGAAAAAAATTGTCATTGAAGGATTTCAAGTAAAGGAAAGTGCTCATCACGAAGCAGCTCAGAGTATTCCTGAAAGTTTGACACTCTGCCTGCCGAAGAATTTCAGTCTGTTGCTGACAGTGAGGATGGCCATGGCATACTCGATGCGTGAAAGCACAAGTCCTTGGAACAGAAGTATTAGCAGTCTTTGCTCGATATTGGCAGTCGCCATGACTCTCATTGCTGACAAACCTTTTCGAGCCTTCGTTATGACATAATCGACATGATCTCTGAAGGACAGGCTACGATCAAGCCTCACGCCAAGATATGTCATTGACTGGGTTCTACTCAAACTGCTCCCATCCATTCTTATTGCCGGCAGGTCTGTGTTCACAATATGGTTTTTAGAGAGAACCATGTAACCGTTGCCTTTGCAGGGTTGACAAGGGCATCGGCATCAGCACACCATGAGGAAATTCGATCTAGTTCGCCCTGCATATCATTGGCAACCGCTTGTCTATCTCAACCCTGTCGATACACGAGGATGTCGTCAACGAATGACAGAGTCCTACCCCTCCCTTCCAACTGTTGTTCAGTGATCGGCACCGTATACACGTTGAATAGTACTGGTGACAGTGGTGAACCCTGCGGCAATCCTGGACATATCGTTGTCGGCTCAGAAGACCAACTCCCGCATCTTAGCACCACCTTCCTTTGGAGCAGAACTGCAGCTATCCATCGTACAAGGTGAGGGTGCACTTTCAGTCTGAGGAGTGTTTGCTTCAAGTGCTCGAAAGATACTCTGTTATATGCGTCCTCTAAGTCTATAGCGGCCGCACATGTCTCTTCTCTGACCTGAAATCCTTCGTAAACATCTTGAGCAAAGACCGCCGCATTCACAAGTCTAAGGTTTTTCCCATCAATTTGTAGATCTCCATGCATCTTCATCAAGTTGAAATGTCTCATTTTATCTAATGCTATTATGTAATCAATAAAGCAATGATGTAGGTCTTTATTTACTTCTATAGAATGTTCATTTAATGATCTCAGTATATGCCCAGCATTTACTTTACTATGCCTTCTACGAACCCACATTTTTCTTCTATTTCAGGATGTATTTTTTTCCTATCTGCATGATGATTCTTAGCAAAATCTTCGTGATGTGGCTCATTACATTAATTGTTCGATGTTGATCACATTCCAATGCTTCTGATTTCTTTAGGACTGCAATAAATATAGAATTACATAATTCAGGATTTATATCTCCATGATCATATATTGTGTTCAGCAATCTGATGACTTAATCTATTCCATATTCTTCTAAAACATTGATCATTTCTGTTGTGGTGTTATCTGGGCCAGTTTCCATATGGTTAAGAGCATTCTAACTAGTAACTTCATAACTGATGTTCCTTCATTATTATTCCGAATGACATACTATTATCCACTTGTGTCATCATAAAGTTCGTTCACATAATGAATAATATGAATGTAAAAATCTCGTCTTTTTCTTATAATGATTTTGCATTCTTTGGCTTTTAGGCAACCCATTGATGTGTGTGTGTGTTCTTTTGTGTGATGTCACTAATTCTTTTGTGCCATAATTTGGTATCCAGAGTGTTGCATTGGTTTTCAATTTCCTTTCAACTTACCTCAAGACATGCCTCTATTGCCCTTTTGCTCAGTTTCCTAATTTTTCCTGTGAATCTCTTCATATTTTCCATGGTTATTTTTGTTATTTCTTCTTCTTCTTCTTCTTCTTCTTCTTCTTCTTCTTCTTCTTCTTCTTCTTCTTCTTCTTCTTCTTCTTCTTCTTCCATTTCGTCGTCGTTTAAAGTCCTAACATTCCTTGTTGCTAATTTTAATATCTCTGTCCTTGTCTTGCGATGATCTGTCTTGAGGCGAATCATAATGAACTAGGCACTTTTAAAGAAGGTAGTTTGCCGTTGTTTTAATTCTTGGGCAGTGGCCATACTGTTAAGTGATGCCAGCTATTGTGCCGTGAATGAGATCGTCTGTCTGTCGTTGCGAAACTTGAGATCATAACCAACAAATAGCTGTTAGCTGCCCTCAAATTTTCATCCACCACCTGCCTTCTGTGGCTTCTTTTGAACATTTCCAATAAACGAATATGAAATAACATCACATAATCCACATCTCCCAAGAATAAACGCATCACGTCACCATTTTACCGGAAGCTGGAAATGAGGAAGCTGGACAATGAAACAGAGTTACGACGACTGGAAATCATGAACCACTATTACCCTTCAATAGATCAAAGTAGATCTTCAGCTGAACAACAGAGTGAAGCAGCTTCAGTGCAAGTCAACACCATGTCTTTTCCGCTAGATCCCTTCAACGAAAAAGCAGACAGAATTGAAAATTACATGTCAAGATTTGTGAGGATGTGTGTGATGTGTGGATTGGAGGAGACAAAATGGGCAGTTAAATTTTCGCAAGGACTTCGAGGAACCGCTTATAAAGTATTCTCTGGGAAACGCACGGAGGAGTTGGACAATTATGAAATACTGAAGATAGCTTTATAAGCCAGATTTGAAATAGATGTAGAGAATTACAAGAAACAGTTCAGGACTGCTCAGAAGGAAGCCGGAGAGAGCTTTTCTCAATATGTAGAATGAATGAAATCCCACCTAAACAAATGGAGTACCATGTCTAGATTTGAAGAAACGTATCCAGATCTACAAGAAATCTTTCTAATAGATAAACTTAAAGAGAAAATGTCTCAGGTCATGAGAGCATTTCTAACACAGAATGGAGCTGAGAGATTGGAATCTATCATTACTTTTCCAGAGAGATATGAAACGTCGCAGAAAGAGGCGGGAGGTAATCAATGAACTACCAACAATCCTCGCGAGTTCCATCAGAAGACCAAATATAAGGTAGGACCGAAATCCAGCAAATCAAATGGATCTAATGGATTAAATAAGGCCACTACAACACAGATCCAGCAGGTGAAATGGGAAAAGAAGGCCTGCTGCAGCCATTGTAAAACTAATACAACACAAAGGATTGCAGAAAGAAACCTCAGCTTCTTACCACAGGCTTATGGTACCACCAAAAGCAGCGAGAGTGAACCGAAATTCTCGTTCCAATAAGGAGATGCATCGGAACACCAATTCAAAACTACCAGTTATAAAATATGTCTCCGGGAAGGTTAACCCGGTAAACAAATGCCCACAGAAGTAGGATGTGTTGACCTAACGGCGCAAGAACGCAGCTCTTCTGTAAACAGGCACAATGCAATTCATGTCCGGAAAAAAACAACTCCAGATGAACACAGAAGAAGAAGAAGAAGAAGAAGAAGAAGAAGAAGAAGAAGAAGATGTCAACATGAACAGATGGACAGTGCAATGCCTCTGTGATACCGTCAAAATACAGGGATTTCTGAAAAGTTCCATGCCTATGACACTACCTGTTGCCAAGGTCAGCATAACCTCACGCTATGTTATAGGAGAAATCATAGCAGCGGTCATGGAAGACCCAATCGGCCATGTTATGCTAGGATGTCGCTACGTCTTCTTAGAAGAACCAGTTCAGCCGATGATAACATCAGCGGTGACTACACACCAACAAGCTAAGACAACTACAACAACACCAGCAAATCTTTAACCAGAGGATTTAAAACAAACCCAAGCAACAGATAGTTTACTTGGAACTTGCTTTCATAAGTTGCCAAAATCACATACACCTCCTTGGAAAGTTGATGTCTTCATGAAGAACGGAATTCTTCACCGGAAGGCAGTAATGTTAGGACAGGAGTACTCACATCTCATTGTACCAACTACTTACAGAACGCAAATCCTAGAGATCTGATGTAGTATGCCGTTTAGCGGATATATGGGAATCAATGCAACGAATCACAACCCACTACTACTGGCCGAGAATGAACGCAGAAATTCTACGATATGTAAAATCATGCCCAGAATGTCAGAGAGTAGCCCCAAAGCACTGGACACCACCAGCGACATTGGGGAAAATGCCCATCACTGACACACCATTTGAGAAATTGGCTGTGGACATTGTCGGACCTCTCACAGACAAAGAGAAGTAATCGATTTATACTAACACTCATGGACACATGCTCGAAGCTGTGCTGATGTCATTGCGTGATTCCAATCATGTAGCAGAAGCTCTACTTGGTATATTTACCAGATTAGGACTTTTAATCAGGATCCCAACTGACAACGGATCACAGTTCAGATGAAAGTTAATGGAGGAAGTCTTCATACTATTCCAGTCTAGACTGATATGTACTTCCTCATATCACCCTGCTACAAACAGAGCTGTGGAAATACTTAATGGGACCCTAATAACAATCTTGAAGAAACTAGCTCCAAAAAAAAACCAGAGGTGTGGGATACATACATTCCAGCAGCAATTTTTGTATACCGAGAAGTACCACACACATCTACAGGAATTGCACCGGCAACATTCTTGTTCTGTCATCCAATCAAGGGACCACTGGCAGCTTTACTTCGGACACGGACTGATGATTCAGGTGATGAGACTGTTGTGACTGCATCTGCATATGTGGAAAGAGTTAAAACAACGACTTCAACTTGGATGGAAATTAGCTGCAACCAATCTACGACACGCATGGCATAGAATGGCCAAAATTTCAACAAGAAAGCAAAAGATCAAGAGTTAGAGGTGGGAGAAAAGTACTATTACTTCTTCCCACAAGCTAAAACAAGTTGCAGATCGGTTGGAAAGGACCTTATGTAGTAAAGGAGAAAATTTCCATAACAAACAACATCTCTATAAAGAGGAAAGAGAACATCTTTCATCTCAACCTGTTACGAAAGTACAATGAGAGACCCGCCACAGAGACAGCCCATTTGATAGCAATGGCCGTAGCAACAGAATTTGAACATGGACACTCAATGGGAGTGGAGTATCCTCTGCAGTTCAGAGAGACTTATCGAGATAGGGTATCCTGCCATACCAAAGACTGAAAATAATACTGACCCTTGTAAGGAACAACATTACGGCTCCCAAATTAAAGTTTACAAGGAAGTAGCTTGGTATCAGACTCTTCAACTTAAAACAATACATATCTATGTCTGATCAATTGCTACTGTCCAAGTGACCACCCACAAACATTGGACACACTCCATTAAAAGAAAAAATGATTGTGTGTGGCGATTTCAACAAGCCGTCTGACCCACATACCTTCTACTCAGGACCAAGGCACACTACAACTACAGCTGACCTGGCTTTCCATTCACCAGATCTGGAATGGAACATTACATTATTGTTGGGAGACAACTTGGTGGCAGTGACCATCTTTCTAACTATAGACAATGAGCTTTTAAGTGAAAGCAGCACCCCCTCGAGGTGGAGTTACAAGAAAGCGGATTGGGCAATGTACAAGCATCACATCAGTATACTAGTTAGAAATCTGAATACAGATAAAGTCATAAATAAAGTAGTTGAAGAGTTTGGGAAATGCATACTACAGGCAGCACGAGAAACAGTACCAAGAGGAGCTTGTAAACAATATAAACCCTACTGGAGTAGTGAACTGGAACAGTTGCATAATGATGTGGAAGTGTGTAGAAAGCAAGCAGAGGCCAAACCCAGCCACGAGCACCACAATAAACACCGGCATGCAAAAGCCAAATTTTGTCCACCGGATAACATCATTAAAACGAATCAACATCACAATTTAGGCCAATAAGAACATTCAGCATATTTCAACATCTTCGTTTATTATCCTGCAGGGTTAATCGTTCTGACAAGGTTATAAAAAGCTCATTGGTATCAATAGTACATACGAAATACACCAGTTCAGTTCTCATTCCGCTGCACAAAGATTGTCTTTTTAATTTGCGAACGTTCATTATAAATACATTTTCTTTCCCTTATATATTTAACTCCCAAGACTACAAATTCAACTGTCTTTACAGTCATGTAGTATCATCCTTTAATTCTTAGTCTTTACTTCTGTTCAGATGGATTGTCCATCTCTGTGATGTTAAAACATGTCTTTCCCTCATGGTTTCAAATCTTCAACTCACAGTTTGACTAAATTTCTCTCAATCTTTCAATTCGTCATTTTAATTCTATGTGCAAGCTCTACCATGTCATCCTATAATAGTCACTCTGTTATACACCACAATCTTCACTACTTGAATGGTTTCTCTATTGGATGTGTTCTCTTGGACTCCTTCATATTGCTAGCATTCCTAAAGAAGAACCACAACCATCACATTTGTAAGGTTTCTCTCTTATATGTGTTATCTTATGGTTCATCAGAGTGAGCATATGCCAAAAGCAGCACCACAATCATCACACTTGTAAGGTTTCTCTCCTGTATGTGTTCGTTTATGTTTCATCAAACTTTCAGTTTCAGCAAAAGAAGCACCTTAATCATCACACTTGTAAGGTTTCTCTCTTGTATCTGTTCTCTTATGTCTCTTCAGATTGTAAGCTTTAGTAAAAGAAGCACCGCAAACATCACACTTGTAAGGTTTCTCCATTGTATGTATTCTCTTGTGAGTCATCAGATTGGCACTATTAGCAAAAGAAGCACTGCAATCATCACACTTGTAAGGCCTCTCTCCTGTATGTGTTCTCTTGTGGACCGTAAGATTGCTAGCTGTCTTAAAAGAAGCACTGCAATCATCACACTTGTAAGGATTCTCTCCTGTATGTGTTCTCTTGTGAGCCTTCAGACTGCCAACTTCAGTAAAAGAAGCACCACAATCATCACACTTGTAAGGTTTCTCACCCGTATGTGTTAGCTTATGATTCTTCACATGGCCAGCTCGAGTAAAAGAAGCACCACAATCATCACACTTGTAAGGTTTCTCTCCTGTATGTATTCGGAAGACCTTTTAAAATAAATGTCATTCAAGTATATGCCCCAACAAGTGAAAGCAGTGAAGAAAGCATAGAGGAATTTTATAATGACGTGGAGTCTGCTTTGAAGAACTGCAAAAAATCAGAAATAAATATCATAATGGGTGATTTCAACGCAAAAATAGGATAGCAAGGCGAGGGATGCAGTGTAGGCAACCATGGTTTGGGAGAGAGAAATGAAAGAGGATACAGACTTATAGAATGGGCAAAAGAACAAGAAATGGTTGTAGGAAACACCTGGTTTAAACAGCATCCTAGAAGATTATGGACATGGAGGAGTCCAGACAGCAGGATTAAAAACCAGATAGATTACATCCTGATTAGCAAAAGGTTTCGAAATGCGTTAACAGTCGTAAAAACAGTTCCAAATGCAGACTGTTACAGTGATCACAGATTAATTACAGGCACATTGAGGGTAAAGTTAAAGAAAGTCAAGTATACTGCAGGAAACCCTAAATATGACTTGTGCAAATTGAAAACTGACAAAGAAATATAAGATAATTTTAACATAGAAGTAAAGAACAAATTTGATATATTGTCTGATCTAGAGATCATGTTTCAAGATGTAGATGATCAATGGGAAACGATGAAGAATTCAATCAGTTGCGCAGCAGAAAAAACTATTCCAAAAGTAAAGAAAGTGGGCCGTATGACATGGAGGACTGAAGAAATTTTACAACTAATGGAAACAAGAAGACTGAACAAAAATAATCCTGCCAAATATGAAGAAATTCACAGAAAAGTGAGAACCTTATGTAAGGAGGCAAACGAAACATGGCTTGAGAAAAATTGCAGAGAAATTGAAAAACAACACAACAGTAACAATGCGAAACTAATGCACAAAAGAATTCAGGAGCTTACTAATCAAAGAACACGATCATCAGCAGGCTGCCTAAAGACAAAGGATGGAAGAGTCATAATAGAAAAAGACCAGATCTTACATGAATGGTCAGATTATGTGAAAAATCTTTATGGCGATAACAGAGACGAACAGTATGATGTCCAAAATAATAATGAAGGACCAACAATTTTAAAGATGGAGGTTCAGAATGCGCTTAACCATATGAAATCTGGCAAAACCCCCGGTTCAGACATCGTCACAACAGAAATGATTAATGCTTTAGAAGTATATGGAATAGATAAAGTTACCAGTCTGCTTAATACAATATATGATACTGGAAATATACCTCAGGAGTTATGTAATTCTGTATTTATTGCAATCCCAAAGAAATCAGGAGCCTTGGAATGTGATCAACATCGAACAATTAGTATAATGAGTCACATCACGAAGATTTTGCTAAGAATTATCATGCAAAGAGTTAGGGGGAAAATACAACCTGAAATAGGAGAAGAACAATGTGGGTTTGTGGAAGGCAAGGGTACAGTAAATGCTGTGTATATACTGAGAAACATAATCGAACGTTCTATAGAAGTAAACAAAGATCTACACCTTTGCTTTATTGACTACACAAAGGCTTTTGATAAAGTGAGACATGTCAACATGATAAGGATGCTTGAAGATCTACAAATTGATGGAAAAGATCTTAGACTTGTAAAAAACATATATTGGAAACAACAAGCTGCCATAAAAGTTGATAATGATGTAAGCCAATATCAGCCTATTAAAAGGGGTGTGAGACAGGGATGTGTAATGTCTCCAGATCTGTTTTCCCTGTACAGTGAAAGTATTTTCAGAAATATTGAAGATATGGAAGGAATCAACATTGGGGGACGATGCATCAATAACATTAGATATGCAGATGATACAGTCTTGATTGCAGACAATGAACAGGACCTGCAAAATTTAGTAGATGCGATTGTTACACACAGAACACAGAACTGGCGTCGTTAGCCGCTACACGCTGCGGGATTTGCTGAGGAGGGGATCCGAGCACTTATGGACTGAATGGTCCGATGTGCAACGAGGATGATCTGTCGACTAACTAACTAACTAGTGAACAATTAGGGTTAGAATTAAATTGTAAAAAGACACAGATTATGGTCGTCACTGGGAAGGACGAAATACCACAATGTAATATACAAGTAAATGGGAATATTCTTCAACAAGTGAGCAGGTACAATTATCTCGGAACAGTAATAACATCTGATGGGAGATGCCTTGAAGAGATTAGAACAAGAATCGCCATGGAAAAAGTAGCCTTTAGCAAGATGAAAAACATATTGACCAATAAGAAGATGTCAATTGAAACGAGAAAAAGAGTGTTGAGATGCTACATTGAACCTGTACTTTTATATGGATGTGAAGCGTGGACAATAAGCAGTCAGGCTGAAAAACATCTGATGGCTGTAGAGATGTGGTTTCTGAGGAAAATGCAAAAAATACCATGGACGGCCAGAAAGACCAATGAACAAGTCCTTCAAGAAACAAATGAAGATCGTAAATTGATTAGAGAAATTAGACGTAGACAGTCAAAATCTTTTGGGCATGTTATGAGAAGAAATGGATTGGAGAATTTGGTGACAACTGCTAAGATCGAGGGGAACAGACCAAGGGGAAGACCTAGAAGCAAGTACCTGGATGGCTTGGCCTTGTGGCATGGTCGAGACAGAAACACGGAGCTGATCCACGACTCTGGTGATCGAGTGAGATGGCAGAACATGACCGCCCACGCTTACCGGCATGGCACATGATGGATGGATGGTTATTTTTTACAAGGATTAGCATCCCACCCTTTCACCTGTCCTTTCGGTCACATCGGTAACATTGGTAGCCTCTGATTTTGAAGGCTATATTTTCGCTGAGGTGAGTTTCTTGCAAGCAAGATACACTTACATTTTCTTGGTCCAAGATGCTTTCTAGTTCTATTTTTTTGTTGCTGACTCACTCCGCATTCCAGTGCATTATTTTTAGTCTTTGTTTGGTATGGCAGACGCTCTATTCTCAGTTCCCCCGGCTCCACAGGACATCTGAGAAGGACCTCCAGTAGTTGTGGTTGGACCCTTTCAAGGCATAGGGCCCAGCACTGTACCTGTCTGGGGGTCCAAAACAGGGGGAGCACCATAACATTTAGTAGTAGTTAAAATATTTCATGGCGTAATTGTGTGGCATCCTGATTTCTGTGGTTCACCTCCTGGCTGGTTGACTCCGTCTTCAGCACCTTTCCTTTGCTAGAGCAGACTATGGTCTTACTCGAGTTTAGATGTGTAGGCGAGCACACATGCATGTACGTGCTGCATACACATTGAGAACGTACTGGTTATTTTCAGCGCCAGAGACTCGCCGCCGCCCCTTCTCCTGTTAGTATTTATGCAAGGTTGGGCGCTCACCCCAACTCTGCGCCCCTGGCTACATAACAGCAACGTTTGGAACCGCTTGGTTAAGCGTTTCCCGTCTATTATCATTTCTTTGTTGGTAATATCTTTTACCTTGGTATCTTCTTCTTCTGCGTTCATCCGGATTTTTTTTTCGGATGTGACTGCGTTGTGCCTGTTTACAGCACAGCTGCTTTCTTGCGCCGTTAGGCCGACACATCCGACTTCTGCGGGCATTTGTTGACCGGGTTAACCTTCCCGGTTACCTTGGTATAATTATTGTTTCTTTTTTCTTGATATTCATGACACGTTCTTTTTGTGCAGTCTCTATTACTATAATGTCCAAACAGATGTAGACCTGTTGTGTATTCAGTTGTCAACACTGTGTCATTTGCATAGCATAGTTTGTTTATATTATAACCTCCAACTCATACTCCTGGCCACTCTTTGATCTCTCTCATTATTACTGTGACCGGCACAGCTCTGGAAGATGGTGATGGGATCAATCTCATGGTACGTTGCCAGAATACACTAGGAACTCTGGGACAGAATTTTCAGTGCACTACATAAGTCCTGTGGTGCGAAAATATCTTTTTTTTCTCCTCTGACCAACACCAGCCAAGATCAGAGAGATGCACATGCCTACTTTTAACAAGGAGAAAGCCAGAACTACCCTCTCTCAGCCACGTCCACCAGCAGGAAAGTACAAATGCCCAAAGGTTACATCAGGGAGGCCAAGACCGGCCCTCCCAATTCATGGACCGAATCAGGAAGGCGAACAAGCCCTGTAAGAATCAAGAAGATCCAGGGAAATGCTGATCTGTGACTTATGATGCCTGCTTTGGAGGTGGCCTGTGACTGTGACTGTCAGAGCATTCCTGGGTCTTCACTACTCACACAAGTGAACTACCCATACTTTTGTTCATGTCTCTTGTCACAAAATAAAACCTTGAGTTTAACCAGTTGATTACTATAGAGGCTTTCTGATTAAACGGACTATCTGCAAGCGACAATTGTTTCAACTAATACAGAGAAAACATTCATATTAGTAGCGGCACGTGTTTACATCTGGTCAGCAATAATAGGAACATTCGGAAGTGAGATGAATGCATACATCGCTTTGACAGTTTAGCAACAGTCAGAGACAACCGGAATTGCCAGCTAAGGACAGGAAACAGTCCGTCTGTCAATAGAGTTTCCCGACATCAAACAGAAATGGTAGCGGTGATTGTCACCAGTCGACAGAAGATTGACGGCTTGTTATTGGCAACTGTTGTTGGGAGTATACAGGAACTCTCTGGCTTGTTTTGGGAATCTAAACAAGTGATGACAACTTTGACAGTGACTAAGCCAGGGAAAATCGATTCTTGACAATTGATGATATGCCCAAATAACACCTGCAGGACATCAACCATGTCACGTGACCAATTTTAGGGGTTTGCCAGAAAACCATGATTGGAGAGGACAGTTGAACGAAAACCTTGGATTTTAGAAGACGTGCTTCGGCACTGTGGTTCTGATGGGAAAATGTCTACCGTGTGCGAATTGAGTTAATTTAATTTTACACGTGCATGTCATGGCAAGAGTGGATGTAATTGGATCTAACTGCGGTGTGGCCTAAGGTAGAACCTATTATTATTAGTTCTTATTAATATAGGCTGTAGCCTTGTTAAAACTAAAGTGTGATGATTAGCACTGTTAGTGTAAAACTAGCTAGAGTAGGGAAGTGATACTTAGCTCTGTTAGTTGAAAATAGATTAGTGAAGTGTTGATAAGCTTTACTAGTTGAGAATTGAGTAATAAGGGATAATTGGGATCTTCCCGTAGGTGTCCCTGGTGGGCGGGGTTCCGCATTCTGTTTGCTGATTTTTTTTTGTCTTGGCCTGATGATAACCTATGTGGTCAGTTCATCTGTCCCTGATAGGTTCATTATATTTTCTGAGCGAGGCCGATGGCCCACGATCATCTAATAGAGATCAGTGACGGGGAGGCTATCACCGGTTATATGATTTATGTTACAGGTTCCCTCTGGTTGGAATGAAGAACACGAAACCAAGAGAAAATCCGATCCCGGATAAAGTTTGGCGCAGGAAAGATTGGCCAGCAACTTTACAACAGAGATTATGCTAGAGGAAGATGATCAACATTGCTCAGTGGAGCTGAATGGTATATGTATCCTACAGGATAAATACCGAATGAGTTTAGGTCATACCAGTTTTAACACACCAGTAGTGATGGATATTCAGTTCACTTATGACTAGAACAAAAATAAAGGACTCTATTGGAGTATAGACAATAACTTTTTAATAGTGAGAACTAGAGAACATTTAGCAAGAGACAAAAAGTCCTGTTCATAGGACAGTGTTCCAGGTTTGTTTCACCGCGCCGGAATTATGAAGCCGGAGTTTCTATAAACTATTAGGAACAGTTGTGTTAGGAACAATACTAGTATTTTCCACGGATTATATATTTACATGAGATTCAGATCTCATGGTCATCAGAGTTCCTGGAGGAGGACATGTCTGGAGAGAAGGACACGACTTCGGTGAGGTCCCTTGTGATGTCGTGTGATCCTTGCCATGATGTGTACACTATGATCCTGAACTTTGAAGGGCTGACATACACATTTATGTTATAGTACACGACACACATTTTCTTCGCATACACGTCTCATATACGTTACACTTTTCTTTTAATAAATTAATATTTATTAATTTTTAGAAGCAAGAGTTGTTGAGTATATTGCGTTGGGGAATTATGAGAGGGGGCAAAGTACGACAGTGAGAGAGTGATAGGAAAAGGTGTCCACGGGCTGATGGAGTGTGTTGGACGGAAGCTGGTGGATTCTCCAGGATATTGATAAGAAAAAAAAATATTATAATGTGGGTGTTGACTCTCTTCACTCCAGGGACGACACTTTAAAGGAGGACACGACATCTCTGTTGTTAATGTTGTAGTCCCTTTGTTAGTCACATAGCTTCTGTTGTTGCATCTTGTTCCAGTCAGCTTAGGGATGTCAGTATCCAATCGAAGTACCCTGTGGATTCAGCTGAACATGGCAGAGGTCTAGCTGTTTGTTAGAGACTACTGATTGTTGTTATTGTTGATACTGAGCGGCAGTTGTCTTTACTGTTGGATTTGATGTCCCAATGTCTGTAAGCATCAATTGTCCATGAGCTGTGGAGCTAGACAAATAAAAGTGCTATTTTTGTTGTCATTGATTTGTTTGTTTAGACTTTGTTGTTTAATTTTTGGTGGTTATTATTTACATTCATTAATTGTGGTTCAGTCCAACTCTACACTCTATTGCCTGGGTATACAATTGTCTCCCTGTCTAAGATGTCAGTATTCTTGTGATCTCTAAATCTATACTTTTCCTGAAGCTGGGGACAGTGATAGATTCTCTCTTTTCTCCTTGTCATTCTTCTTCTCCTCTGGCCCTTGAGTAGTCAGCATTGTGCTCTATCTACTTCATACCACTGTAGGTCAGGTAAGAAGTCAAAGGAGGTATTCCCTCCTCTTCTTAGCTTTCCTTTTTCCTTTTCCCTCCTGCTTCACTAATTTGATATAGAGAAAAAGATGAGATCTGGTGGTAAAACACCTTCTACTCTTACTCTTAGCTTCATCTGTTCATAACTGCCATCTTTATTTCATTTCCCATTTTAATTGCTGCTGCTTGTTTCCAGTAAATATTTTTTATTATTCCAAGATCTTTCCAATTGTTATTAATATCTTCTAATATTTTGATCATTTCATCATGCTTCAGTTTATCAAATGTCTTGGTATAATCTACAAAGCACAAGTATGTGTCTGTCTATGTATCAGCTTATCTCTGTACAGTGAAAAGTCGCTTAAAAGTCGACAGGGTCGACTTCATTGCACCGGGTTTTATCCCATATGGCTTGGTCTTTTTCCGCAGCACGGAAAGCGTCGCACAAAGCACGAACTCCGTAGCTTTTAGCGATGACCCACAGGAGTCTCCGAAACATTTAACTCGTAAACCGAAGGACGCGGCCCGGAATCGAACCCACAACCCTTGGAGCACGAGTCAAACGGCTTGACCACTTCGCCACAGAGATTCCCAAACAGTGTAGACCTGATAAA
Organism: Cepaea nemoralis; assembly: GCA_014155875.1. Classification (NCBI taxonomy): domain Eukaryota; kingdom Metazoa; phylum Mollusca; class Gastropoda; order Stylommatophora; family Helicidae; genus Cepaea; species Cepaea nemoralis. The sequence continues at coordinate 157,479 of JACEFZ010007380.1, forward strand.
GAGAACTCACCAGGCACCTAAGAAATAGTTCATCTTATCGGAAATTCCTCCTATTCAGATAAGAGTTCAAGCATATGGTAATGCATTTACAATATACAATAAAATAATGAATTAGTGGTGAATTTGACATATGTCTGTCACTGTCACTTACTCCCAGTATAGTACCTTGTGGTGTATGGCAGAGGGGTCTTTGAGCCTGAGGAATTAAGGCCGCCTGGCTAGTGCAGTCGCTGCGAACTGTGCACGTTAGGATTTTCTTTTTGCCCCCGACAGAAAAAAATCCCATGCCTTACCAAGGGATCGAACCCGGGTCTCCCGAAGGAGAGTCCGGCATTGTAGCCACTCGGCCAACCGCTCCTCTTTGACATATGTATGACACAGAAAATATGTAAATCACCAAAAGTGTTAATGTACACAAGCTGGCAAAATATCTAGAGAATAACAGCACTTTTTACACTTTGAAATGAAAAACTGCAATTTTCCTCTGTATCTTAGTACCCATACTAGAGTTAGTAAAAATGTCCCTCCATGACAACCTTAAATTGAAAGAAATGATAAATTAAATCATCTTGGACATCCAGCCTGCATTATATGCATGTTGGTTTTATCCATGCAATTTGAAACTTCTAACTTTTAAATAATGTGTACCATTAACCCACAGTCATCATTATCTCTAGAATTTCTATAATCTTAAATGAAAAAGTCTGTAATTTCCTCCATACCTTGATACCTGAGATAATAAAATGTCTTTCCAATGGCCTCTTTAAAACCAAGGAAATGAGAAAATAAATTATCTTGGCAGGTCAGCTATGGCCAAATGGATAAGAACCTGTGTTCTTAAACCTGCTGATGCCGAGGTAAGGGGTTTCAACCCCTATACCGGACAGTTGGACTAAAATGTTGACCTATTGTCCTTGACTTAGGGACATAAATTATAAGTGTCCTCTGAAATTGGAGTGAGTTCACCTGATGGCGAGGGACACTGTTAATAGGTAAAGCTAATCCGCACAGAAAATTCATTCCAGCACTATTAGAAGTAGTGTGTAGGGACTACACTTGAGTTCAAAGTGAGTGAGCGCCAAACAAAAAATTATCTTGGCATCCAGCCTGCATTATATACACGTTAATTTATCCATACAATTTGAAACTTCTATTTATGAAACAGTTTGCACTGGCAACCAACAGTCACCATCATCATCTCCATCTAGTTTAGGACTGGAAAGGACAGGAGATGAAACTGTTGGCATACACATCCCTAGAATATCAGCACAGGAAAGGACAGGAGATTAAACTGTTGGCATACACATCCCTAGAATATTATCTCTGGAAAGGACAGGAGACAAAACTGTTGGCATACACATCCCTAGAATATTAGCTCTGGAAAGGACAGGAGATGAAACTGTTGGCATACACATCCCTAGAATATCAGCACTGGAAATGCTAGCACTACATGTAGTAACAATACCATTGTCAATGTTGGCAAAATCTTCTGCTGAAATGTTCAGTTCCTGATATAGTCGATGAAGCAAAGGTTCCACAGACATTACAATTATAATACTGCCATTACAAGTGTTTTATAAAACCATGTTGTTTCATTATCTGTATCATCTCCAATTTTAAAGCCTGCTTTTAGAAAACAGTTTGCAATAGTCACAAGCAACACTTTACCCCATGCAGATTTCAACATAACAATAGCATCCAGAAGGGTTATCTTGAATTCCCAGCAACCAAGTCTGTATCAGTGTGACCTACAAGCTTGGACAACATTGCTGACCTACAATGAACCTTCAGATTTGGAATAATACCTTGGTCACAAGGCTGCAGATTAGATGTCGCATTTGGTGGTAAGCATACATTTTTTTGCTTTTAGATTTTGAACATTTAGGTTGGCTGAACAGTTGTAAAGCAGCAAAAGAACATTGTGATGTTGATGTTCCATAGAATGATCAAATGCATGTAGCCACTTGGTGAAAATATCTGATGTCATTCAGGCTTTTGAATTAGCTGCATAGTCAACACACAATTTTTTTCAAACCATTAAAACAGCGTGACTTTGTGAATGTACTCACTGCAAGTAATGACAATTTTAATGATCCATCCATATTTGTACACACAATTATGATTCTTTCTTTTGATATTTTTCCCCTATGATACTTGTCATTTCTGATGGAAAAAGTATTCTCAGGGAGCAATCTATAAAACAATCCAGTTTCATCAGCATTAAACACATTAGTGGAATTATACCTACTCATGGCTGCTTTTAGCACATCCTCCATCCATGACTTGGTAGTCGTTTCATTAACAGAATGCCTTTCCCCACACAAAGCTTTGTAAGTAATGTTGTGCCATTTTTTAAAACGACCAAACCAACCAAAACTACATTTCCAGAAGTGCTAACTCTTCTGCTTTTGTAGTTAATATAGGTCCATTTGCAGGAACCTTTGCTGATTTCACCATGGTAAACCATTTCAGGAGTTCTGTGTCAACCACATCACATGCCACTTTTCGGTTCTTCATTCTGTGACAATCAACTTGTCCACCCCCCAAAAAAATTGTCTGTACTGATCCATATTTTTTTAATACTTCCAGAAAGCGTTGATTTTGGAATGTTGAATTGCTTTGATATTTCCAGTTTCTTTTTTGCCACTATTTTCCACTTCTTGTAATAGCTCAATCTTCCTTTTTCAGTATATGGATTTTAACTTTTCAGCCATTTTGAGAGGGGAAATATCTCAAATCATAACATGGATGAGACGTGCAATTTCCCAAAAATAGTCAAAAAGTTGTACAAATGTCCAGGTATTTGAAGAGATTTTGTCTTAAGCAGATAAAATTATATAGTTGGGACACGTTTAATCATTCGGAATATCTGAAAATTAGTGATAAACTGATTCCTCTTAACTGGACATTTATTACAAAGCCAAAGAAGAAAAACTGCCAGGGATAAACAAATTGTTCTTCACAACAGAAATATGCCACATCCGAAATTGCATTAAGTAGTCTGAACTGTATCAGTTTTTGTAATGTGTATATTGCATTATTTGTAACTTTGACATATCCATACTGTTCTGAGAGCTCCGGTTTGCTGACGATTGTGCTCTATATGCCAACTCAGAGGCAGACATGCAACATAATGTTTCAGCTTTCTCACATGCCTGTGCCAACTTTGGGCTCAATATCAGCTTGGAGAAAACTGTAGTTATGTACCAGCCAGCTCCAGGGAATAATCACACCTTGCTAAATATCAAAGTGAATGGTCATAGACTAAGTGGTGTGGACAAATTCACCTATCTTGGCAGCACTGTGTCACAAGCTGCCACAATTGATGATGAAGTGAATGCAAGAATCTCCAAGGCCAGCGCAGCCTTTGGCAGACTGAACAAGAATGTATGGAACAGAAATGGAATAAGCCTGCAAACAAAGCTGAGAGTCTACAAAGCAGTTGTATTATCCATACTGCTGTATGCCTGTGAAACCTGGACTGTTTATCAGTGACACGCTAGGAAATTAAACCACTTCCACACAGTCTGCCTTAGGAAGCTATTGAAGATTAAATGGCAAGACAAGATCCCAGACACCGAAGTCCTAGAAAGAGCGTCCATGCCCAGTATCCACACTCAGCTAATGAAGAATCAGATTCGCTGGGCTGGTCACTTAACTCGCATGCCAGATCACTGGCTCCCTAAACGAATTTTTTATGGCGAGCTGTGCTGTTGTAAACGCTCCAAAGGCGGCCAGAGGAAACGCTTTAAAGACACTGAAAATCTCACTGAAAGCTTTTGGAATTCACCATGACTGCTGACAAATACCAAAATTCGTGGCGTACATCACTTGTGAAGCAACCAGGACTGAAAGAGCTGTGAAGAAAAGGCTGGACAGATAAACCACTGCAGGAGATCCTCCTCCTATAACGTCAAGCATTCTTTGTCTACAGTGTCAAAGAACATTAGGAGCCAAAATAGGCCCTATCGGCCATCTTAGAACTCACGGCTCCATACTTTCAATCCCACTGGATGAAATGAATGATCATCATCATTCCTGATGGACAAACTACAACAACTGTTCTTCACCAGTTTCCATCTTTATTTGTATCCTTGTTCTCATAATTATGAATACATGTTTGATAACACAGTTTATGAGATTGAGTGTACATAATTATTCATATTAAATAGCTCCTGGTCTTTTCAGCAGAGATATAAATACAGATTTCATATTACTAGGTATGTAACCACTGTTGTAAATATCATTCACCATTTTAGCTAATATTTCTACTCAAAATTCTCTGAGTACTTCCAATTCTTCTATAGTAGGCCTCTTTCAGTCTTGAAGGAATATAGAGTTTTGCCGCTTGGGAGGTGCCTGGCAGCACCGCTGGTGACTGTATAGTCCAATTCGAGAATGACAATCCCTGTCACAGTTTCCGCATCTGTAAGACGAGGAAAGTTAGTTTAGTTAGACGCAGTAAGTGACTGATCTTTGAGCCTGTGCCGTCTCTCCTCAGTTGTTTGGATCTGATTGCGCTCAAAGAGCACCAGTCCGTTTCGTTCATCTCTTCTCCAGGAGCATCTATCTGTTGCAACTCTCTCCCACGTGTCTGGATCTATTCCAATGGTTTTCATATCTTGTTTACACACATCCCTATATCGCATTTGGGGTCTTCCGGTTGGCCTCTTTCCTGTGGCTAGTTCTCCGTAAAGGAGATCTTTGGGAATACGTTCGTCCTCCATTCGAGATACGTGGCCCAGCCACCGGAGGCGTCTCTGCTTGAGGAGGGTGTGCACTGTGGTAATATCTGCTCTTTCAAGCACCTGTTTGTTTGTTATGTGGTCTTTCCATGTTATGCCCAGGATACGTCTCAAACATCTCATGTGGAAGGAATTCAACTTCCTTTCCTGTCTTGAGTACAGGGTCCAGGATTCAGACCCGTAGAGTAGTGTGCTAACAACACAAGCTTTATATACTTGAGCTTTTGTACGCTCTGTTAGTCTATTATTCTCCCAAACTCTTTTAGCTAGCCTGGAAAATGGTGTGGCTGCCTTTCCAATGCGTCTGTCGATTTCTGTCTCTAATGAAAGATTATCTGATATTGTCGATCCCAAATACACAAAATCGTGGACGACCTTCAATTCGTAATTAGAGATTTTGATTGACGGAGGCGCATCAGCATCTTGTTCCATCACCTGTGTTTTAATTCTTCTATAATGATTCCGTTTGGCTCAGCTGCTTTTCCGTTCTTCATATGCTTGATAGCATCAGCGACTTCATCTTTTAGAATAGGTGGACCTTTAAAGTTACTTTCTGCTGTCAGGTCCGCTTTTTCTCCATTATATAACTCTCTTAAATATTCATTCCATCTCTTTTTTATAGCACTTTCTTCCAATAATATTTTTGCTGTTTATGATCTATCTATCTATCTATCTATCTATCTATCTATCTATCTATCTATCTATCTATCTATCTATCCATCCATCCATCCATCCATCCATCCATCCATCCATCCATCCATCCATCTATCTATCTATCCATCTATCCATCTATCTATCTATCTATATCTGGTTGGGAGGTGTGTGTTTGTGAATGGGGGATATGTTGGTGGGTGGGGATGTGTGTGATGGATGTGTGTATGGGCGGGGAGATTGTGCGTGGGTTGGGATGTTTGTGTATATGGGTAGGGGTGTGTGGTTAAGGGATGTGTGGCTGGGGGATGGGTGGGTGGAGGATGTGTGGTTGGGTAGAGGATGTGTGGGTGGGTGATTGTATATGAGTAAGGGTGTGTGGTTAAGAGATGTTTGGTTGGGGGATGGGTGGGTAAAGGATGTGTGGGTGGGTAGAGGATATGTGGGTGGGTGAGTGTGTGTAGGTTAGGAGATGGTGGGGGATGTTTGTAGGGGTGAGCTCGGGATCTGTGAGTGGGTTGGGGGAGATGGGAGATTATGTGGCTGGGTGCGGGATTTGTGTGTGAGTAGGTGCGGAATATGTGAGTTGACGTGGAGATGTGTGTGTGTGTGGGGGGGGGGGGGGGGAATGTGTGGCTGAGGAATGTGTGTTTGGCTGGGTGATTGGAGGTGTGTGGGTGGAGGAGGATATGTGAGTGAGTGATTGTTGGTGGGTAATGGGACGGATAGAGGATATGTGTGTAGGTGGGTGGATGTGTGTGGGTTGAGGATGTGTGGGTTGGGGAATGTATGTGTGCTTGGGGTGTGGGTGGATGGGGTGTGTGGTGGGTGAGAGGTGTGTGTGGGTGGGGAGATGTGTAGGTGTAGGGATGTGGTGGATGGGTAGGGGCATGTATGTGTGTGTGTGGGTATGTGTGTGGTTGGGTGGTGGAGTTGGAGTGAATGGGAGATGTGTGGATGGGTGGTTGATGTGTCTCATAACATAGTAATATGCATTGTTTATGTTTAAAAAATTCATGTGACAATGTTTTTTTCCTATGCACTGTTGATGAAAGAAAGATGAGTGATTGGAAGGGCCGAATGTAAGACGGGCCTGCGTGCCCAATTTGTTACCCTTTGAAAATAAAGTCTGTTCTATCTATCTATCTATCTATCTATCTATCTATCTATCTATCTATCTATCTATCTATCTATCTATCTATCTATCTATCTATCTATCTATCTGCCTGCCGACCGACCGACCCACCGACCGACCGACCCACCGATCGACCGACTGACCCATCGACCGACCCACCCACCGACCGACCGACCCACCCACCGATCGACCGACCGACCCACCGATCGACCGACCGATCGACCGACCCACCCAGTCAGCCAGCCATCCACCCACCCACCTACCTTTCTGCCTACCTACCTACCTACCTACCTACCTACCTGCCTGCCTGCCTGCCTGTCTGTCTGTCTGTCTGTCTGTCTGTCTGTCTGTCTGTCTGTCCGCGCTATTAAATATTGATAAAAGTTACTGGAAAAAACGTCAGGACCACGTGTTGAAAGAGGAAGAGGACTATTGGAGAAAGGATGGATTGAATTTTATGCAACCGAGAGCAATCATCAACCTACTGGAATTGTCCGACACAGATTAAGGTCTGAGCAGATCGCAGACCTTAAACTACGTACACACTTACTGGGATATTTTGCTCCAACTATCCAGACGAATTGCAGGCCCTAAACATTACAGCATCAGCATCAGCTGAAGAAACAAGAAGGAAATAAAAAATACGGTAAGAAATATATTCATTCTACTTTCCTGTTAATTTACAAATTATTTACATCCGTGCCTATGTAAATTCTGTATTTACTAATATTACACATTGCACCCCTCTCGGGAATCTCCGTGGTGAAGTGGTCAAGCTGTCTGATGTTCGATTCCGGGCCGCGTCCGTCATTTCATAAGTGCATTTTTTCCGGAGACTCCCGAGGGTCGTCACTGGAGCTACGGAGTTCGTGCTTTGTGCGACGCTTTCCGCGCTGCGGAAAAAACTGAGCCATATGGGATAAAAACCCGGTGCAATGCAGCCGACCCTGTCGATTTTAAGCTAGTTTTTTCATTGCACCCACTCCCATACGAATCCGGATACGCCTTTGTGTCATCAGAATTGGCAGGTCTCCCATTACCGTAAAAATAAGGTTGTTAGCGAGAAATCACTAGTTGTTCAGCAAAACATCAAAGGAATGTCGCCGCTTCCAATGATTTAAGTTGGGCGGGGTAAATATAAGACGGCTGGAAAAATTTCATAACGATGCAACAGACAGTTTTCAAAATAATTTATCGTGAATGAAGGCAAACAAATGTGGACATACTATAGAAGTCCACGAGAAAAAGATCCCGGCATCACCGGGGCCTGAACCCGGGACCTCCAGCACTCGAGGCGGACACCATACCTCGAGACCACGCAGCCCCCTTCATAGATTTAATGAGTTGTTAATGTATATGGTGACGTCATAGTTGTGGCGTATTAGTTTACTTCAGTACATTTAATTCATCCGATAATATGTGATGTTAATTCATTGTAAGTATTGTAGTTTGTGTGTTTCCATGATTAATCATGTCTTAGAATATATACATTATTAGGACAGTAGTCTTTGATGTAGAGCATCTGAGTGGTTATTCATAATCGATTTAAATATAAGAAGAAGAAGGAACACCATTCCATTTGTGTGTTGTATCTCATTAGATCAGTGTGCTGTTGTAGATCTCAGTGTCAGGAATCAAATATGCAGAGACAGATTGCGCATGGTATGTTAAGTTCTATATGAAAAATGTAGGCCAGTATAGGACAAAGACAAGAGTTAGATTTATAACTTTGCCTTGAAGGATTGCTCACCCCTTCTCACTGTCATTCGCAGAGCCTACACATTGAGCAACAGTAGCCGTAGTCACGACCGTCCTTAAAGATATATCGAGAACAGAGGACTTTTACGTCAGTGAATCCAGATCGCTGTCCAGGATGAAAGACTTGGGAGTAAGAATTCGGCACGACCAGATGCGAGAGGTACATCGGGAAAACAAGGCGCCTCGTCAACCAACACAGAACTGGCACTATTAGCCACCGGACACTGATGCATATGCTGGGCGGGGGGGGGGGGGGGGGGGGAAGAGAGAATCTGAGCCACCTATGGACTTGTCCGTAGTACAATGGAGGTACCCCAACTGATAACTGATAACCATGTCCTGTCAGATGTGAATTCTTCGAAACTAGCATGGTACGACGAAAGGGGAACCTACTCTGATATTTGCAGTATTTGTCCTACTCAGCGCCAAAGTTTTACTTTTAGGCCGAGAAAGTGTTTACTCTTGATTATCTTGGTGTCTATTCACGAATAGTAAGTTAATAGTAAGACTTCATGCTGGAAAGTGATAAATTTTTGTCCGGTCTGTAAAAGGCCAAAATTATTTTTAAAAATTATTAAAATTAAACTTCTAATAGATATAGAGAAAACAAATACAAAAAAAAAAATTAAAAAATAGTAAGTTAATTTGTCTCATAACTCCTGAAGTAAAAAGAAACGTTAACTTTTGATTTGCATTTTTGAATCCCTCGTTCAATTTTACATAAATATGAAGAGTTTCATTTTCAACATTGCACGATCCGATTCGTCCTTTGTTAGGAAAATTATATTTTAGTATAGTAGCAAGCAGCATAGCCAGTCAGATTGAGAATGAATAGACTCTGAATAGAGAGAAAAAGCAGAGGCTGCAGCAGGATATAACAATATGAAATGGAAACAAATAGGTATTTTAAATTCCTGCGAGAAAAAACGAACTAAACATTAACAAACGTTGCACATACCTTACAAGGAGATCCACGTGTCGCGAAATACAGGTGAAAAATCCGAAATCAGAAGCACTCAATAAATATAAAAATGAATAATAAAATAAGATAAAATACACACGAACGTATACAATACGACACACAGACGTTTCGATTCTAAGAATCTTTGTCAATGACAACACAGATAGCTGACGACAAAAACACAAACACACGACCTATCACTTATAGTGCACAACCTGATAATTCCACGTGGGGCAGAAAATGTGACTATGGCCAGCTGGGAAGACGCGTGGCGCAGAATTGAAAATGGGTTGCCAAAAGGATTTGAGTAGCCAAAAATATGTGAACAGTCTGCTATGGAAACATAGAAATGTGGGGACAATTAAGTCTAGATATCGCGGGGGGGGGGGGGGGGGGGGGGGGGGGGGGGGCAGCACGGTAGTAGGTAGTGTAAACAATTGGGGAAGATGCCACAGTTATACTGTAGCGTCCACGACAGTATTACTTCCTGTCGGGTGGATGCATCCCAGATTGTTGATTAGCTGGCATTCAATTCTAAGTCTGACACAGCTATTGGAGAAGCAGTGGTTTAATGCGGTGACACATGCATCGTCGGCTCCATTGTGGCTGGAGGAATTGAAATGGTTGGGGACAGGTTTGTCAGCGCCCTGATTGACGTCCCTGAGGTGTTCTCTAAAACGATCCGCAAGACGTTTGCCCGTTTGGCCAATGTATTTCATGTCACATCGTTTGCAGATGATAACATAAATCAGATTGCGGGATGTGCAGGTGAAAGAATCTTCAAGGTGAAGGTGCCTCGGGGGAAATGCAATTTCTGGTGTCTGAACAACGTTATGGGCATGTCAGACAGTTCCTACGATGGCATTCGAAGGTGCCCACGGATGAAGTAACCGTGGGAAGGCGACTGTGCACAAGGTGGTCTCTGAGGCTCTGGTTGCGGTGGGAAAATTACCCTGGGGCCATTTGAGAATACCTCACGAGTGGTTAGGATCCGATTCCAAGATTGGACCAGTGTCTCAGGTAAATGTGCTTGATGGCATAGGCATGTGGATGGAAGGTGAGGATAAGCTTGGGCTCATTGTTCTGAGGTGCGTATGCTTGGCGAGGGACATTTCCCGTGAGACCTGGGTTATGCGACAGAGAGCTGCGACAAGACGTCCTCTGGGTAGGACCGTCTGCGGAAAAAAGTCCAGCATTTCGTGGGCTCTCTCGAGGAAGTCATTATCATCCTGACAGATGCGACGAAGGCGGAGTAGCTGGGAATATGGGATGGAATCTTTGCAGCTTTTGGGGTGAGATGAGCTGTACAGGAGGAAACCGTGAGCATCAGTAGGTTTATAGTACACGGAGGTCGTGAGGCCTGTAGAGTTAACTTAATGGTGGTGTCAAGAAAATTGACAGAGGTGGTGGAATTTCTGAGGTGAATTGGATCGATGGATGGAAGTTCTTGACATAATTAATGAAACCGGTTCAGTTCCGCCTCCGACATGTCAGTGAGACCTATGCCGTCATCGATTGTCAGCGTCGGTAAAAAGAAGGGAGAAGACCATCATAGCTGAGTTCAATCTGGTGTTCCAGATGTCCCATAAATACACATGCGTAGCTGGGTCCCATTTAGTGCCCATGGCGACACCGCTGATTTGTTCAAAGTAGTGGCCATTGAACTAAAAGGAATTGTTGGTGAGGGACCAATTCAGCGAGTGTCACAAGTGCGTGTAGGGATGGCTTGATCTGTGCGTTGATCCAGAAAGAACTGTAGCGCCCTGAGGCCATCAGCGTGAGGAATGGAGTTATAGAGGGAACATACATCCATTAGGAATATTCTGTATGTGTTCCCAGGAGTCAGTTGGAGAGAGTTGAATGAAAGTAACTCATGCGTTGTATCCTTGATGTATGACGGGAGATTCGCAACTAGAGGTTGGAAAATCCTGTCAAGAAACGCTGAGATCAGTTCAGTCGGGCACGAGCAGGCAGAAACTATCGGACGTCCAGGATTTTTAAGTTTATGTATTTTTGGGCAGCATGTAGAGGAGGGTTTTGCCCAAGTCGGAGTCATGGATGTGAAGTGAAGTGGCACTGGGTGGTAAGGCATCCTCACGTATGAGCTGTTTGATGGTGTTTTGAAATCTTCGGTGTAGGAGAGAGTGGGGTCTTCGTGCAGGGTGAAAATTGTCAGGTTTATTAGTTGAGACATGACTTCCTCGACATATAGATCTTTTGTGCCAAACAACTACCGCCACCCCCTTTATCCGCCGGTTTGATGACTATGTCCTGTCTGCGCTGTAGTTGAGACAGGGCACGCCCATCGGAAGGGGATAAGTTGGAGCGTTTCAAGCGAGGGAAAGAAAGTTGCTTGATCTCATGGAGTGTGTTGGCTATGTAGAGGTCAAGCGCGTGGAAACTCCGGGAGGTGGGGTCCATGTGGAACGGGAATGGTTGAAGATGGAAAAATGTCTGGAAGCTGTGGGATGGGACTGACTGAGGACAGGCTGTCTCGTGTGTGGTGGTACTTGAGGCGGAGTCGTCTGTGGAAGTTGGAGACGTCTTCCAGATGGCAAGCGACTGTCCATGCGGGGGCGTAGAGGGACAAACTGAGACCTTTCCATACACAGCATGTTCTTCAGGATACAGTGGTAGGTCAGGCGGTATGCATACCACTTTGTGTTGTTGATAGGTGTCGAAGTGGGGGAAGGGACATGGGGACGTAGATGGCTAATTTGTCTTCTTACGTGAAGATAGACATTTATAATTTATAAACTGTATGTGTAATTCTAACATTTATATACATTTATAAAGACAGTCTATAAGTTAGACTCTGAATAGCGCATCCATTTCGCAAAATTCTATCTATGGTGACACCCACGCTATAGTATAGTAATAGTATTATACTATTATAGGCGATCCTCTGTTTATTTAAATTTGAACCATCAGTTTAATTACTAAACCTAACCAGAATAGATTACGAGTCGCATCATCAATTAATTTGAGATTTACAAATGATACTGCCACAGTATAAGTGCCTTTAAATTCAAATCAATGGGACCTCAAATGATGCCTGTATGTCACTATAAGTAGCGGAAACCGTATACTGTAACAGACTTCTACCGGAAAACATTTTTTCGCGCTTGCGCAGACAAAGGGTCTCGTATCGTCAACGATCATGTTCGATATAGGGGTTCTGGTTGTTTTTGATGGATACCTTCAAATAACACATAACAACCACGGGCGCCATCTTGGCTTCATGACCAAAGGTCAGTCTGCCATTTTGAACTCGCAGAATGTGGGTAAGTTTCCCTTCAGTCTTTGAAAAATTGAATTTCTTGTGATATAAGTTAGTAATTGTCTATTTTAAGCTTGATGTATTAATAGTATAATGTTTTCATGTAATTTTCGGATTCTGCATGCAATTTTACATATATTTGGTGATTTTCATCGCTCAAAACGCTTACAAGTGGTTCAAAACATTGTTTTTTCGGGAACATTTTTTTTGCCATTGAAAATCAATGGGCTGAATGGCGGCACTGCTGCACACACATATATCGGTTATTTTAAGCTTGATGTATTAATAGTATAATGTTTTCATATGGATTTTCGGATTCTGCGTGCAATTTTACATTTATTTGGTGAGTTTCATCACTCAAGATGTTTACGAAGTGGTTCAAAACATTATTTTTTTGCCAACATTTTTTTGCCATTGAAAATCAATGGGCTGAATGGCGGCACTGCTGCACACACATATATCGGTTATTTTAAGCTTGATGTATTAATAGTATAATGTTTTCATATGGATTTTCGGATTCTGCATGCAATTTTACATTTATTTGGTGAGTTTCATCACTCAAGATGCTTACGAAGTGGTTCAAAACATTATTTTTCTTGCACATTTTTTTGCCATTGAAAATCAATGGGCTGAATGGCGGCACTGCTGCACACACATCTATCGGTTATTTTAAGCTTGATGTATTAATAGTATAATGTTTTCATATGGATTTTCGGATTCTGCATGCAATTTTACATTTATTTGGTGAGTTTCATCACTCAAGATGCTTACGAAGTGGTTCAAAACATTATTTTTTTGCCAACATTTTTTTGCCATTGAAAATCAATGGGCTGAATGGCGGCACTGCTGCACACACATCTATCGGTTATTTTAAGCTTGATGTATTAATAGTATAATGTTTTCATATGGATTTTCGGATTCTGCATGCAATTTACATTTATTTGGTGAGTTTCATCACTCAAGATGCTTACGAAGTGGTTCAAAACATTATTTTTTTGCCAACATTTTTTTGCCATTGAAAATCAATGGGCTGAATGGCGGCACTGCTGCACACACATATATCGGTTATTTTAAGCTTGATGTATTAATAGTATAATGTTTTCATATGGATTTTCGGATTCTGCATGCAATTTTACATTTATTTGGTGAGTTTCATCACTCAAGATGCTTACGAAGTGGTTCAAAACATTATTTTTTTTGCCAACATTTTTTTGCCATTGAAAATCAATGGGCTGAATGGCGGCACTGCTGCACACACATCTATCGGTTATTTTAAGCTTGATGTATTAATAGTATAATGTTTTCACTATGTGATTTTCGGATTCTGCATGCAATTTTACATTTATTTGGTGAGTTTCATCACTCAAGATGCTTACGAAGTGGTTCAAAACATTATTTTTTTGCCAACATTTTTTGCCATTGAAAATCAATGGGCTGAATGGCGGCACTGCTGCACACACATCTATCGGTTATTTTAAGCTTGATGTATTAATAGTATAATGTTTTCACTATGGATTTTCGGATTCTGCATGCAATTTTACATTTATTTGGTGAGTTTCATCACTCAAGATGCTTACGAAGTGGTTCAAAACATTATTTTTTTGCCAACATTTTTTTGCCATTGAAAATCAATGGGCTGAATGGCGGCACTGCTGCACACACATATATCGGTTATTTTAAGCTTGATGTATTAATAGTATAATGTTTTCACATGGATTTTCGGATTCTGCATGCAATTTTACATTTATTTGGTGAGTTTCATCACTCAAGATGCTTACGAAGTGGTTCAAAACATTATTTTTTTGCCAACATTTTTTTTGCCATTGAAAATCAATGGGCCTGAATGGCGGCACTGCTGCACACACATATATCGGTTATTTTAAGCTTGATGTATTAATAGTATAATGTTTCACATGGATTTTCGGATTCTGCATGCAATTTTACATTTATTTGGTGAGTTTCATCACTCAAGATGCTTACGAAGTGGTTCAAAACATTATTTTTTTGCCAACATTTTTTTGCCATGAAAATCAATGGGCTGAATGGCGGCACTGCTGCACACACATATATCGGTTATTTTAAGCTTGATGTATTTAATAGTATAATGTTTTCACATGGATTTTCGGATTCTGCATGCAATTTTTTACATTTATTGGTGGTTTCATCACTCAAGATGCTTACGAAGTGGTTCAAAACATTATTTTTTGCCAACATCTTTTTGCCATTGAAAATCAATGGGGCTGAATGGCGGCACTGCCTGCACACACATATATCGGTTATTTAAGCTTGATGTATTAATAGTATAATGTTTTCACATGGGTTTTCGGATTCTGATGCAATTTTACATTTATTTGGTGAGTTTCATCACCTCAAGATGATGCTTACGAAGTGGTCAAAAACATTATTTTTTTGCAACATTTTTGCACTGGAAAATCAATGGGCTGAATGGCACGGCACTGCTGCACACACAATATCGGTATTTTAAGCTTGATTGTATTAATAGTATAATGTTTTCACATCGGATTTTCGGATCGCATGCAATTTTACATTTATTTTGGTGAGTTTCATCACTCAGATGCTACGAAAGGGTTTCAAAACATTTATTTTTTGCAACATCTTTTGCCATTGAAAATCAATAGGGCTGAATGGCGGCACTGCTGCACAAAATTATATCGGTTATTTAAGTTGATAGTTATTAATAGATAAGTTTTCAATGATTTCGGATTCTGCAGCAATTTCGACATTTATTTGGTGAGTTTATCACTCAAGATGCTACGAAGGGTTCACACATATTTTTTTGTCAAAATTTTTTTGCCATTGAAATCAATGGGCGCATCTGCGTTTGTCTACCTCTGCTCGCATGCCTAAACCTGCCCTCAGTATGGTTTTTTTTAAGAGTACATGTCTTTTAACAAAACCATGGCCGAAATGATTTCATTGCCTCCTCTTTATTTCTATGTAGCATCTCAACACTCTTTTTCTCGTTTCAATTGACATCTTTTCTTGGTCAGTAGTACTTCCATCTTGCTAAAGGCTACTTTTGCCCTGGCGATTCGTCTAATCTCTTCAAGGCATCCTCCCATCAGATATTGCTGTTCCGAGATAATGTACCTATTCACTTGTTGAGAATATTCCATTTTTATATTCAGAATTGCTCAATAAAGAAGGACTGCTGATGATCCAGAATCCCACTGTCTGTGTTCCAGAGGATACCCTATATGAAAGGGTACATAGCTCGGGGCTCGAGCCTTAAGCGAGAGCTCCAATTGCTACGCTTTGCTTCAAGAGTATGAGAGGTGCAGCAAGAAACTGTGCGAGTAAACTGGTCGGATCATGCTGTCTTCTGTATTTTTTCTGCAAATCTTTTTCATATCGTGCCAGTCTTCTTCTTGTCTTCTTCTCGCGGCCATTTTATATGCTAAATTAGATAACGTTGCATACTATCTAAACAGGAATTAACCCATATGTGCGTGGCATCATTCCGCATTAATTACAATATATTACGTGCCCAGGGTTTAAAACATCATATAAAGAATGCATTGGTAAGTATTAATATTATAACTAATTGGCGGCCATTGTATATGTAATTAGTAAAACGTTGCATACTATCTAAACAGGAATTAACTCATATGTGCGTGGCATCATCCGAATAATACAAATATTACGTGCCAGGTTAAACATAATATAAAGAATGCACTGGTAATTAATTAATATAATAACTCATTGGCGGTCCATTTTTAATGCAATAGATAAACAGTTGAATCTATCTAAAACAGGAATTAACACAGTATCGTGCGTTAACATCACTCCCGCATAATACAATATATTACGTGCCAGGGTTTAAACATAATATAAAGAATGCACTTGGTAATTAATTAAATAATAAACAATTGGCGGCCCATTTGTATATGCTAATTAGATAACGTGGCATTACTATCCAAACAGGGGAAAAAATAACCATTATGTGCGTGGATCATTCCCGCATAATACAATATATAGTGCCAGGGTGTTAAAACATAATAATATAAAGAATGCACTTGGTAATTAATAATATAATAACTTAATTGGCGGCCAGTTTTATATGCTAATGAGATAACGTTGCATACTATAAAAACAGAATTAAACCATTATGTGCGCGTGGCATCATTCCGCATAATACAATATATTACGTGCCAGGGTTTAAACATAATATAAAGAATGCACTTGGTAATTAATTAATATAATAAACTAATTGTGGCCCATTTTTATATGCTAATTAGATAACGTTGCATACTATCTAAACAGGAATTAACTCCACAGTATGTGAGTGGCATCATTCCGCATAATAACAATATATTAAGTGGCCCAGGGTTTAAACATAATATTAAAGAATTGCCACTTGGGAATTAAAATTTAATATAAAACTAATTGGTGTCCATTTTAATGCTAATTAGATAATGTTACATCATATGTAAAAATAGGATGGCCTGAGCGCGTAGGCTTCGGCTACACCGATCGCAATGATTGTATGGTTGCTAGGATGTTCGTGTAGGTTGCTAGGATGTTCGTTTAAAAAATCTGATGGTTCATGCTACAAGTGAAGATATTCACAATTTTGTGAAGTGAGACGAGTTGCGATTTCTCATTCTATTCACCCGTAATGAGAACTCTCTATTGTGTCCATTACCTCCTCGAACGGATCTGCATTGTGTGTGTGTGTGTAAGATAGTCTCAAACGGCCATATGAAAACTGGCTTCAAAAATATGTTCCGTCATGTGAAATGATTACAAAATAGTACAAGTATACAAATAAATTATTAATAATCTTTAAACTTGTGTTCTATTTAACTTTAGTAGGTCAAATCGCACGTTTTGTGTGTTGAAAAGTGTAGTGCAATTGATATGCGGTGGCGTCATGACCCGTGGGTTTTCAATTAACAAAGTCACATCTTCGCTGAAAATCTGTTTTTCAACCACAATTCGAGCAAGTTTAGCGATGAAACTTTGCTGATTCGGGGGCAATATTTTATATGGCAATTAAAATTCACATTAAACAAAGACATCTATTGGATTCATCGATTCCGATACGCCGCGATCATCCCGCTGGCCTCTGGGATGTGCTCCCAGCAGTCTGCAGCTTGCACAGATCCATAGAGCACACTTTATTCACAAACTTCCAGTTTCTTAGTTCTATATAATAACTTAGTTTGTAATGTTTAATAGTTTCTATTTTATCACCTAATAATTTTGCGAAAAAATAAAAATAGACCAGCCAGAAAGAGAACCCAGGTCTCCCGCCTGACAGGCGGACTACTTACGGCTTACGCTAAGAAGTACATAATGTTGGTTCTGCTAAGAAATTTATATAGCAAAGCCGCCGTTTTCGGTTACATGATTGTAATATTTTCGCCTGTTCTTTTAACCACAATTAAAGCAAGTTTAGCGATGAAACTTTCCAACTTCTGTAAAATGAATACAGAATTCGAAGATCATCTACAATTGATGGTTTTCTATTGGAAGCTCCAGAAAAACATTAACGTTTCAGCTTGCCGTTTTCATTTTTCCTTGCGCGCAAGGTTGGCCTCAACCAACACGTGTCATAGACGGATTATGAAAACTGACTTCAAAAATATGTTCCATCATGTTAAATGATTAAAAGATAATACAAGTATACAAATAAATTATTATTAATCTTTAAACTTGTGTTCTCTTTAACTTTAGCAGGTAAAATTGCACGTTTTATGTGTTGAAAAGTGAAAGTGTAACATGCCACAGCGATCGATACGTGCATGCACAGTCGCCATGGGGCATGCCACGCGTTTCTCCATTCACAAAGACACTCTTCGCGGAAAATATTGTTTTCATACACATGCTCAGCGATTACAGCGATGAAACTTTCCAGATAAATCTAAAAATTGTATGCAGAATTCAAAATGCATATATAATTGAGAAGTTCTAATTTAAGTGCCAGAATAGTGTTACAAAGTGCACATGCCCATCCGATCAATATGAAAACACATCGCCCAGGACTTTCGTGTCCAGCTCAAGGTCAAGCAGAATTTATCAAAATTTATGTTCTTATTAGCGTCAGCTTGTTTATTTTTTAAACGAACATTCCTAGCAACCATACATCATTGCGATCGGTGTAGCGAAGCCTAACTGCTCATGCATCTATTATTAAAACTGATGTAACGTAATCTAATAAGCATATAAAAATGGCCACCAATTAGTTATTATATTCATTAATACCACTGTGCATTCTTTTATATATTATTAGCTTTACACCCTGGCAGTTGTATCTTGTTTTATGATGGAATGATGATATACTCTTAACGGATATCCTCCTGTTTAGATAGTATGCAACGTTATCTAATTAGCATATAAAAATGGCCGCACCAATTAGTTATTATATTAATTAATTACCAAGTGCATTCTTTATATTAGCTTTAAACCCTGGCAAGTAATATCTTGTATTATGCGGAATGATGCTACGCAGATAATGGGTTAAATCCTGTTTACATATGATGCAACGTTTATCTAATTAGCATATACAAATGACCACCAATTAGTTTATTATATTAATTAAAGCCTATTAAACCTCTCAGAGATGCTAACCTACATTATTATTTTTATTGTTGTTAATCTGATTAATTCTAGTGTTATATTTTGGGATATGTTTTGTATCAATCATCAAAAACAGATATTGAGCAAATTACAAAATGCCGTCTGGATAATCAATTCACAGAGACTTCATCGACACTATCACACTAGGAACTGTGAAAACCTGTTGATGTTGTGAGGCACTATCACACATTTTTTTTCCCCGCGTTTCCATCCTGTTTCAGGATATTGCGGTCAACACCAGCATCTTTCAGCTGTATGTTGATTCCTAGGCTAGATTACGCTCATCAGCACGCCACGACTTTCTGAGCGACCAGCTCCATACTCTCATAAGTCACTGGCGTGACTCGAACCCCTTCAAATTCTCATGCGCTCACGTCAACCATGAGAGTATTCGGGGTTACGGAGAAAGCTGCTAACCCCTCAGCCAGGAAGACCGGCACTATCACACATGGAACTGTGAAAACCTGTTGATGTTGTGAGACACTAGTTTTACCACATAATACTTTGCAGGGAAGAAGTACTGAAGTGTAGAAGTATATGCTGAAATAAACCATTAATGTTTTGCATATAAGTGGACTGTTCAGGATTCTGTATTCCCTAATGCAAATTGCAATAGTGGTCTTTGTAGGGTTAATCATTAATAGAGTAGAATGAGTAGTAGACTTAATAATTATCACAAAAAGCAGTTGGCAACCTTTGTGCTCCTATTGTTGATTATAATTAGCGTCATTGATCACAGTTAGTGAAACCATTGCCAGACACAATAATAATAATCCTAGATCACAGTTAGTGATAGATTGATTGATTTAGGAACCGACATCACAGCATTCAGGGCATTCCCATAAGCGATCCGTACCCATCCTCAGCAGCCAGCGAAAGTAGTTCCAACACTAATAGTTCCAGTAGCAATCTGATTATATGTCCGTCTTGCCTTTCCTCTGAGCGTCAAGCGTCGGCCAGATCCCCTCGTCACACCTCACTGCCTCATTCTTGCCAGACCATGGTGATCCATTTGCTCCTCCGATGTGTACACGTGTACGATGTTTTGGCGAGCCAGCCAATCTGTCGTCTGTTAATTCCCCAGCACACTGGCATGCCCCAGAGAAAAAGATCCAGGTGATGCTTGCTCCGAAGCGAAGGCAAGCAACTCTGCACGAAGCTGCCTGTCCGCACCCTCCTCAGCATGCTTTTGAGTCAGTTACAATCACAATGTGTGTATTATCGGTTCTTCATCAAGCGGAAAGCGCACTGACCGCCTCCACCCTCCATTCTTAACAGTTAGTGCAACCATTGCCAGACTAATTAATAGTCATCACACTTACTTGCTCAGGGGTCAGCATGGCCGAATGGATAAGAGCGCTTTTTCTTACACATCCTGTGTGCTGAGGTTGTGAGTTTGTCAAGGTCCTGGACGTGACATAACAGAGACAGACATAAGGACATGGGGAGAGTACAGGGGTAGTGGAACAGTCAGACGTCAAGGACAGTAAGTAGAGACAAGACAGGTTCACCTTGGACAGAATGACGCAGTACGCCTGGCCTCAACAGCCGAGTGCAGGACAGACGTGACAGCACAACATTCCACGGACTGTACCAGGACAGGTTCACCTTGGACAGAATGACGCAGTACGCCTGCCTCAACAGCCGAGTGCGGAACAGACGTGACAGCACGACTATTCCACGGATTGTACCAGGACAGGTTCACCTTGGACAGAATGACGCATTACGCCTGGCCTCAACAGGCGAGTGCGGACAGACGTGACAGCACGGCTTTCCATGGACTGCACGAGGGTCAAGTACCTCGTGACCACCAGACTGAGTCAGAAAGGAGAGACGAGACTCGGACACGACGGAGAGAGGATGTGTGACTGTGTGGAGAGACAGGATAGACTTATACTTAGACTTTCAGTGCGAATGAATGTGACCGCTACGTAACATGTATTGTGGGTGGCTAGACACGAGTGCGCATAGCTTTGATAACAGCGCAAGAGTTCTGAGAGCCAGTGCGAGAGCGAATTTTGGAGTGACATTGAATTATTTCTGTGATATTTATAATGTTGAGATGAAGATCTTATGATTAACCAATGTATAATATATTCATGTTTTCATGCCTCATCTGTGCTCGCACCATCTGCCTGTCTGAACCCACTTTATAAACCTGGACGTTGACAGGGTTCAACCCCTACATTGATCTATTGGACTACAATTTTGACTTCTCATCCTTGACTTGGGAACGTAAATACAAGTACCTCTGAAGTTGGAGTAGGTTTGGCCTGATGGACAGGGACACTGGACATAGGGAAAGCTAATCCACAAGCAAAATTCAGTCTAGTGCACTGGAAGTAGTTGCATATGTATTGACCACGCTTCAGTTCAAAGCAAGCAAATCTAGAAGAAAAAAAACTCCCTTGCCCCTAGTTTTATTGGAAAGTGGGTGGCTGCTGCCAAGCTAATACCAAAGTTCAAATAACACAACATATGAAAATGAATCTCAGTTAAAGAAAGAAACACACAGACACAGCGACAATTTTGATTGAAGTCTGTATCAATGAACAAGAAAAAGAGAACCACAAAAAACAAGAATACTCAACTTGGGATCTGAAGACGGTAAACTGATCAGAACTTTGTTTTATATTCTTGGTATAAAAAGGTTTGAAAGAGAAGACAGCATTCAGCAGATATGGATTAGATCAAGTCACCAGACTGCTGAACACATTATATGATACAGGAGACATACCTTCTGAATTATGTAACTCTGTATTTATTGTAATCCCAAACGCCCGTGTGTTGCCGGGGCCATACGGGGGAGCAAAGAATAGTAACACTGTTACCTACCATGCATGTCGTAAGAGGCGACTAAGGAGGCTATGGTTCCGTCGCCCCTGCTACTAATGAGTGCATGGTGCAACACTGTGAGCTGTGAATTTCACGTGGAATGCTTTTACATCTGTCCGCGTTTGTTTGTAGCGTGAACTGCATGTTCGGAATGATGGCGGCTAGCTGTTACTGGATTGACTGGTTTGCCTTTTCGGTTCACGAGATCATTTTTCAGAGACTCGCGGGAGTCGTTGCTGCAGCTACGGAGTTCGTGCTTTGTGTGGCGCTTTCGGCGGGTCACCCTGCCGAAAGAGACCACACTATATAGGATGAAACCTGGGTCAATGAAGTCTTTCTGATGACTGCCGTTTCCATCGATGATGAACAGTATTTTTCGTGGAGGACTTTTGTGTTGGCATTCTGGTGCCGGTATTATGCACCATGTACCTGTGCGGGTTGCCGATACCCCTGTCTATTCCATTGTTCACATAGGGCAGTGAGGAGCATTTTGTGTGATATACACTGGCACAGGAACAGAACAATATGGGGATGATCCGTTGCCGTGAAGTTGGAACCACGACTAGACTAGACTGCAATCCCAAAGAAATCAGGAGGCTTGGAATGTGATCAACATAGAACAATTAATATAATGAATCACATCACAAAGATTTTGCTACGAATTAAAAAACACAACCTGAAATAGGGGAAGAACAATGTGGGTTTGTAGAAGGAAAAGGTACAGTAAATGCTGTGTATATGCTGCGATCAGTTATTGAACGTACTATAGAAGTAAACAGGGATATATATATATATATATATATATATATATATACTATATATATATATATATTAATATATATTATATATATATTATATATATATATATATATATATATCTTTGCTTTATGACTACACAAAAGCTTTTGATAGAGTTAGGCATGTCAACATGGTGGATATGCTTGCAGATCTCCAAATTGATGGGAAAGACATTAGACTTATAAAAAACATATATTGGAAACAACAAGCTGCCATAAGGATTGATAATGAAGTGGGACAATATCAGCCCATAAGAGAGGTGTTAGTGCAGGGATGTGTAATGTCTCCAGATCTTTTTTTTCCCTTACAGTGAAAATATTTTCAGAAATGTAGAAGATATAAATGGAATCAGCATTGGAGGATGAAACCATCAATAGCATTAGAAATGCAGATGATACAGTATTGATTGCAGACAATGTGCAGGATCTGCAACAATTAGTAGATACAGTTTTTGTACACAGTGAGCAACTGGGGTTAGAATTAAATTGTAAAAAGACACAGATTATGGTCGTAACTAGGAAGAACTAAATACTGCAATGTAATATACAAGTAAATGGGAATATTCTTCAACAAGTGAATCGGTACAATTATCTCGGAACAATCATAACATCTGATAGGAGATGCCTTGAAGAGATTAGAACAAGAATTGCCATGACGAAAGTAGCCTTTAGCAAGATGAAAAACATACTGACCAATAAAAAGATATCAATTGAAACGAGAAAAAGAATGTTGAGGTGCTACATAGAGCCTGTACTTTTGTTTGGATGTGAAGCTTGGACACAGCAGTCAAGCTGAAAAACATCTGATGGCTGTGGAAATGTTGTTTCTGAGGAGAATGCAAAGAATACCATGGACAGACAGAACAACCAATGACCAAGTACTACAGGAGACAAATGAAAATCGTAAATTGATTAGAGAAATTAGACGTAGACAGTCGCCATTTTTTTGGACATCTTATGAGAAGAAATGGATTGGGCGAGTCATGACCGCCCTCGCTTTCCGGCATTACACGTGATTGATTGATTATATTTTAAATATAAATTAAAAATTGTATTGAGGAGGAAACAAAAATGTTAGAAATGTTAAATGATGGGACACAGTAAAGTGGTGTTGTTTGTTTCGTATACACATGCTGATGTATTACATTCTGTAACATATCCCTCCACAATCAAAAATATTTCTGTGTCATTTACAGCCACAGATATTTTTAGTTATGACACTTTAGAGAACCTTCATGAGAGAGGAATTGCTACTGAATGAGGGAGGAATTTATCACTTGCCTTAACACATTGCCTCAAAGTGTGTACATGATATTGGGTGAGTATCTGTTTATTTTGCACATTTGTTTTCTGTGTCCCAACCTAACCTTGTATAATTCAGCCTGGCTGATGCCTACCCTGACACATCATCTCAACAGTGCACAGAGAGGAAGTGTCTGGCTTTGTGTCACCTATTTGCATCTAAGTGTCCAATGTGTCAGATCCTATAATTTCTTTAAAAATGTAGTAATGAAGTTTTCAACTTCTCTTGAGACTTAATGAAGCAGAAACAGAATATCTAACTCCTGGAGTACGGAGGGGGAGATACTTTTCTAAGACCACAGTGTACCAGAAGACCACCAATCTTGTGGAATAGGAGGATGGAGGAATCTATATCTTCTCTTTGTGATTTCCCCAGACATTTAGATAAGTGACTGAGGACATGTACCTATTGTTCACTATGAACCTCTGACAGTTCAGCTTGCCTTGTTTCTCCAGAAGTAATGAAAGAAACATGAGAACAAGTCCAGTCATAGCATCCGCTGACTGGGATGCCAGCAACATTCCCCCATCATGCAGTAGTGAACTCACATGGTGGCTTCGGAGAAATTGTGTTTTACCATTCCCCATTATACAGTAGTTAATTCACTTTTGGCATCACAAAGAGCCAAAATGCTGGGGTTGATTGTGATGTTCTATAAAGGAAATGAAAATAACTTTACCATGCAGTAGTTAAGTGAAGCATTAGGTTTTTACCAGCATTTCCAACACCTTGAAGCATTAAGAAACATTTTGAAACTATTACGATACATTCTAAAACATTGTCGTGTAGTGTGAGCTGATCAATTAAATCAACATCATCAAGTGACATACCAACTAGTGTGAATAATTATGCTTCTCTAACTCACAATATCTCCAAAAGTGTTATTAGAACAATGTATGTTCTTATATTCTTCCTTGTCATGATGAGAGGCTGTCAAGAATATTTTATTCCTATGTTCCTCTCTCTTTTTCTTTTGACATCTCCACATGTTGCAAGTCCTGGTAAATATCATTTCATGCCACATCAACCACACTTATTGGACTTCTTCCTGTTTCCCAACATGAAGAGTCTGTTTCATGGATATCTTTCTTCTAACATCCAGGGCTTGATGACTGAACTGGAGATATAGTTCTGGACCCCAGCAGGCCAGTTCTACAATCAAGGTAACAGATTGGTGAAGAAGACATGGGAATGATGTTTTGAGACACCTTGAGAATGATTAATGTTCCCACCAATTTCCAGGCACATGCCCTGACAGTTTCATAGTAGTAGACCTCTTTCAGTCCTGTAGGGCTATAGAGTTGTGCTGCTCGGGAGGCACCTGACAGCACCGCTGGTGACTATGTAGTCCAATGCGAGAGTGACAGTCTCCGAGAGTCACAATTTCCGCATCTGTAAGACAAGGCTGGTCTCACAGTAAGTGACTGCATTTTGTGCTTGTGCCTCTAACCCTCAGTTTGTTGGATCAGATTGCGATCAGAGAGCACCAGTCCATTTCGCACATCTCTTCTCCGGGAACATCTGTCCGCTGCAACTCTTTCCCAATTGTCTGGATCTATGCCAAGGGTTTTCATATCTTGTTTACACACATCCCTACATCGCATTTGGGGTCTTCCGGTTGGCCTCTTCCTTGTGGCTAGTTCTCCGTATAGGAGCTCTTGAGAATACGTTCATCCTCCATTCGAGATACGTGGCCGGCCTCTGAGGTGTCTTTACTTCATATAAAAGTGTAAAAGTTCTCAACCACATCTTGTATATTTAATGTTTTAGGAAGTTATGTTTTCTGCCTTGTTCTTGCTAGTTTAGATATTCTGGCATGCTAAACATCCTTATTTATGTCATCAGACTCAGTAACATTTTAAACACACTGATTTAGCATCCTTTGTTATTTATGTTTCTCAGATGAAACCAAACCAGTAAATATTTCCTGGATTCATAAAAGGAGAGATAAAACCGAATGCTGATGTTAAAGTATGATGGTATATAATTTGCTTTTCTTACAAGTATAACAATGTTTGTTATACTACGTTACTAATTATTCACTGCACGATAAGGAACTGCTAGCAAATTATATTATTTGGCACAATTATATAAAATAATGGTGATTTTATTTTTTCAAGACAGTGCGGCACCTTATATTATCAACATTCCAAAGGATGTAAGCACTGCTTTACCAATAAATCATTTGATTATGAATAGAAAATGTCATGTATGTGATGTATCATTTACTGTTAATTCAACTCTTGAAGAACATATACTGTTGAGAAGCCTCACATGTGTGTAGAGCATTAGTTTCCAATAGTAGGAGTCTAACGAATAATAAGAGTATACATACTGGAGAGAAACCATACAAGTGTGATATTTGTGGAGATTTATTTGCTAATAACGATAATTTAATACAACATAAGAGAATACATAATGGTCAGAAGCTTTACAATTGTGAAGTTTGTGGAGTATCATAAACTTTTTTTTCAAATCTTCAAAAACACAAAAGAACACACACTGGTGAGAAGCCTTACAAATGTGATATGTGTAATGCATCATTTACTAGTGTTCATATATAAAACGACACATTAGAACACACACTGGTGAGAAGCCTTACAAATGTGATGATTGTGGAGCTTCATTTGCCTATAAATGTAATATAATACATTTAATGAAACATATTGGAAAGAAACCATACAGATGTGATGCATGTGTGGCTTCATTTTCTTCTAGTTCACATCTACAACAGCACACAAGATCACATATTGATGAGAAGCCTTACAAATGTGATATGTGTAATGCATCATTTACTAGTCGTTCATATATAAAACGACACAGAACACATACTAGTGAGAGGCCATTCAAATGTAATGTGTGTAGAGCATCATTTAATGATAGATCAAGCCTAGAACAACACAAAAGAACACATACAGGAGAGAAGCCCTACAAATGTGATGTATGTGGATCTTCATTTACTGATAGATCAAGTCTAAAACAACACATAAGAACACATACAGGTGAGAAGGCCTACAATTGTGATGTGTGTGGAGCATCATTTACTTGTCGTTCAGATCTACAACGACACAAAAGAACACATACTGGTGAGAAGCCTTACAAATGTGATGTGTGCGGAGCATCATTTGCTTGTTGTCCACATCTACAACAGCACAAAATAACACATACTGGTGAGAAGCCATTCCAATGTAATGTGTGTAGAGCATCATTTAATGATAGATCAAATCTAGAACGGCACAAAAGAACACATACTGGTGAGAAGCCTTACAAATGTGATGTGATTAGAGCATCATTTACTTGCCGTTCAGATCTACGACGACACAAAAGAACACATACTGGTGAGAAGCCTTACAAATGTGATGCGTGTAGAGCATCATTTAATGATAGATCAAATCTACAACAACACAAAAGTACACATACTTGTGAGAAGCCTTACAAATGTGATGTATGTGGAGTGTCATTTTCTGAAAGATCAAATCTAAAACAACACATAAGAACACATACATGTTGAGGTGCTACATAGAGCCTGTACTTTTGTTTGGATGTGAAGCTTGGACACAGCAGTCAAGCTGAAAAACATCTGATGGCTGTGGAAATGTTGTTTCTGAGGAGAATGCAAAGAATACCATGGACAGACAGAACAACCAATGACCAAGTACTACAGGAGACAAATGAAAATCGTAAATTGATTAGAGAAATTAGACGTTGACAGTCGCCATTTTTTGGACATCTTATGAGAAGAAATGGATTGGGCGAGTCATGACCGCCCTCGCTTTCCGGCATTACACGTGATTGATTGATTATATTTTAAATATAAATTAAAAATTGTATTGAGGAGGAAACAAAAATGTTAGAAATGTTAAATGATGGGACACAATAAAGTGGTGTTGTTTGTTTCGTACACACATGCTGATGTATTACATTCTGTAACATATCCCTCCACAATCTAAAATATTTCTGTGTCATTTACAGCCACAGATATTTTTACTTATGACACTTTAGAGAACCTTCATGAGAGAGGAATTGCTACTGAATGAGGGAGGAATTTATCACTTGCCTTAACACATTGCCTCAAAGTGTGTACATGATATTGGGTGAGTATCTGTTTATTTTGCACATTTGTTTTCTGTGTCCCAACCTAACCTTGTATAATTCAGCCTGGCTGATGCCTACCCTGACACATCATCTCAACAGTGCACAGAGAGGAAGTGTCTGGCTTTGTGTCACCTATTTGCATCTAAGTGTCCAATGTGTCAGATCCTATAATTTCTGTAAAAATGTAGTAATGAAGTTTCAACTTCTCTTGAGACTTAATGAAGCAGAAACAGAATATCTAACTCCTGGAGTACGGAGGGGGAGATACTTTTCTAAGACCACAGTGTACCAGAAGACCACCAATCTTGTGGAATAGGAGGATGGAGGAATCTATATCTTCTCTTTGTGATTTCCCCAGACATTTAGATAAGTGACTGAGGACATGTACCTATTGTTCACTATGAACCTCTGACAGTTCAGCTTGCCTTGTTTCTCCAGAAGTAATGAAAGAAACATGAGAACAAGTCTGGTCACAGCATCCGCTGACTGGGATGCCAGCAACATTCCCCCATCATGCAGTAGTGAACTCACATGGTGGCTTCGGAGAAATTGTGTTTTACAATTCCCCATCATATAGTAGTTAATTCACATTTGGCATCACAAAGAGCCAAAATGCTGGGGTTGATTGTGATGTTCTATAAAG
This sequence comes from Cepaea nemoralis, assembly GCA_014155875.1. Lineage (NCBI taxonomy): Eukaryota > Metazoa > Mollusca > Gastropoda > Stylommatophora > Helicidae > Cepaea > Cepaea nemoralis. The sequence goes on from JACEFZ010007380.1 coordinate 186,285, forward strand.
GACATGAAAATAACTTTACCATGCAGTAGTTAAGTGAAGCATTAGGTTTTTACCAGCATTTCCAACACCTTGAAGCATTAAGAAACATTTTGAAACTATTACGATACATTCTAAAACATTGTCGTGTAGTGTGAGCTGATCAATTAAATCAACATCATCAAGTGACATACCAACTAGTGTGAATAATTATGCTTCTCTAACTCACAATATCTCCAAAAGTGTTATTAGAACAATGTATGTTCTTATATTCTTCCTTGTCATGATGAGAGGCTGTCAAGAATATTTTATTCCTATGTTCCTCTGTCTCTTCTTTTGACATTTCCACATGTTGCAAGTCCTGGTAATTACCGTTTCATGCCACATCAACCACACTTATTGGACTTCTTCCTGTTTCCCAACATGAAGAGTCTGTTTCATGGATATCTTTCTTCTAACATCCAGGGCTTGATGACTGAACTGGAGATATAGTTCTGGACCCCAGCAGGCCAGTTCTACAATTAAGGCAACAGACTAGTGAAGAAGACATGGAAGAAGTGCATCACCTTGAGAATGATTAATGTTCCCACCAATTTCCAGGCACATGCCCTGACAGTTTCATAGTAGTAGACCTCTTTCAGTCCTGTAGGGCTATAGAGTTGTGCTGCTCGGGAGGCACCTGACAGCACCGCTGGTGACTATGTAGTCCAATGCGAGAGTGACAATCTCTGTCACAATTTCCGCATCTGTAAGACGAGGCAGGTCCTGCAGTAAGTGACTGCATTTTGTGCTTGTGCCTCTAACCCTCAGTTTGTTGGATCAGACTGCGATCAGAGAGCACCAGTCCATTTCGTACATCTCTTCTCCGGGAACATCTGTCCGCTGCAACTCTTTCCCACATGTCTGGATCTATGCCAAGGGTTTTCATATCATGTTTACACATCCCTACATCGCATTTGGGGTCTTCCGGTTGGCCTCTTCCTTGTTGCTAGTTCTCTGTATAGGAGCTCTTGAGAATACGTTCATCCTCCATTCGAGATACGAGGCCTGGCCTCTGAGGTGTCTTTACTTCACACAAAAGTGTAAAAGTCCTCAACCACATCTTGTATATTTAATGTTTTAGGAAGTTATGTTTTCTACCTTGTTCTTGCTAGTTTAGATGTTCTGGCATGCTAAACATCCTTATTTATGTCTTCAGACTCAGTAACATTTTAAACACACTGATTTAGCATCCTTTGTCATTTATGTTTCTCAGATGAAACCAAACCAGTAAATATTTCCTGGATTCATTAAAGGAGAGATGAAACTGGATGCTGAGGTTAAAGTATGATGGTATATAATTTGCTTTTCTTACAAGTATAACGTTTGTTATATTACATTACTAATTATTCACTGCACGATAAATAACTGCTAGCAAATTATATTATTTGGCACAATTATATAAAATAATGGTGATTTGATTTTTTCAAGACAGTGCAGCACCTTATATTATCAACATTCCAAAGGATGTAAGCTCTGCTTTACCAATAAATCATTTGATTATGAATAGAAAATGTCATGTATGTGATGTATCATTTACTGTTAATTCGACTCTTGAAGAACATATATTGTTGAGAAGCCTCACATGTGTGTAGAGCATTAGTTTCCAATAGTAGGAGTCTAACGAATAATAAGAGTATACATACTGGAGAGAAACCATACAAGTGTGATATTTGTGGAGATTTATTTGCTAATAATGATAATCTAATACAACATAAGAGAATACATAATGGTCAGAAGCTTTACAATTGTGAAGTTTGTGGAGTATCATATACTTTTTTTTTCAAATCTTCAAAAAAACAAAAGAAGGCACACTGGTGAGAAGCCTTACAAATGTGATGATTGTGGAGCTTCATTTGCCTATAAATGTAATATAATACAACATATTGGAAAGAAACCATACAGATGTGATGTATGTGTGGCTTCATTTTTTTCTAGTTCACATCTACAACAGCACACAAGATCACATACTGATGAGAAGCCTTACAAATGTGATATGTGTAATGCATCATTTACTAGTCATTCAGATATAAAACGACACATTAGAACACATACTGGTGAGAGGCCATTCAAATGTAATGTGTGTAGAGCATCATTTAATGATAGATCAAGTCTAGAACGACACACAAGAACACATACAGGAGAGAAGCCCTACAAATGTGATGTGTGCAGAGCATCATTTACTCGCTGTTCAAATCTACAACGACACAAAAGAACACATACTGGTGAGAAGCTTTACAAATGTGATTTATGTGGAGTGTCATTTTCTGCAAGATCAAGTTTAAAACAACACATAAGAACACATACAGGTGAGAAGCCCTACAAATGTGATGTGTGTGGAGCATCATTTACTCGTCGTTCAGATGTACAACAACACAAAAGAACACATACAGGTGAGAAGCCCTACAAATGTGATGTGTGTGGAGCATCATTTACTCGTCCTTCAGATCTACGACACAAAATAACACATACTGGTGAGAAGTCATTCCAATGTAATGTGTGTAGAGCATCATTTAATGATAGATCAAATCTAGAACGGCACAAAAGAACACATACAGGAGAGAAGCCCTACAAATGTGATGTGTGCGGAGCATCATTTACTTGCCATTCAGATCTACAACGACACAAAGAACACATACAGGAGAGAAGTTTTACAAATGTGTATGTGGATCTTCATTTACTGATAGATCAAGTCTAAAACAACACATAAGAACACATACAGGTGAGAAGCCCTACAAATGTGATGTGTGTGGAGCATCATTTACTCGTCCTTCAGATCTACAACAACACAAAAGAACACATATAGGTGAGAAGCCCTACAAATGTGATGTGTGTGGAGCATCATTTACTCGTCCTTCAGATCTACAACGACACAAAAGAACACATACTGGTGAGAAGCCTTACATATGTGATGTGTGTGGAGCATCATTTACTGATAGATCAAGTCTAAGATGTCACATTAGAACATACTGGTGAGAAGCCTTACAAATGTGATGTGTGCGGAGCATCATTTACCTGTCGTTCAGATCTACGACACAAAAGAACACATACTTGTGAAAAGCTTTGCAGATGTGATGTGTGTGGAGCATCGTTTATTGGGCGTTCACATCTGCAATGGCTCAAAAGAACACATACTGGTGAGAAGTCTTACATATGTGATGTGTATGGAGCATTATTTACTAGTCATTTCCATCTAAAACGACACATTAGAACACATACTGGTGAGAAGTCTTACATATGTGATGTGTGTGGAGCATTATTTACTAGTCATTTCCATCTAAAATGACACATTAGAACACATACTGGTGAGAAGTCTTACATATGTGATGTGTGTGGAGCATTATTTACTAGTCGTTCCCATCTAAAATGACACATTAGAACACATACTGGTGAGAAGCCTTACTAATGTGATATGTGTGGTGCATCATTTACTGTTAGTTCAAATCTGGAATGACACAAAAGAGCACATACTAGTGATTGCAGAGAGGAAACCAAAAAGTAGTTAAGAAAATGAGTCTTAATAAAGAGGTTCTTAAAGCATATAAAGAAATTCAAGAACAATACAGAGTGACTGTGAAAAATAGGTACATTGCAATATCTATATTACAGAGTATAAATGAACAATTGGAAATGTTAAAGGGCTCCATTCATCATGCAAGCAAAGAAATATTACTGGAGAGAGGCTAAAAAGCTTTTAAAAAAATGTATGGCTGAAGAAATCTTAAAGTTGATGGACATAAGAAAACAGAGTAAAAATAACAAACCAGAATATGACAAGATAAACGAACAAATAAGAGATAAATGTGTGAAGACAAACGAAAGTTGGTTAAATGAGCAGTGCAAGAAAATTTAATTAAATTCTAGTAAAGATACAAAAAATATGCACAGACACATCAATGAGCTCACAAGAAGAAAAGCAAGTGTAAATGCAGGGTGTTTGAAATAAAAAACAGGAAATATATTATTGGAGGAAGGTGCTATAGTGAAGAGGTTGAATGAGTATGTAAGATAATTATATGATGGAGAAATAGAAGAATCAACTGAAGACAGTTTCTTAGAAGGTCCACCTATTCTTTTAAAAAAAAGAAGTAACTGACGTTATCAAACAAATGAAAAAAAGGAAAAAAGCAACTGGGCCAGATGGAATCACAATAGAAGAATTAGAAGTACTGGGAGAATTTGGAGTAGATATATTAATCAACATGTTGAATGGTATTTACAGAGTGGATATTTACTGAGTAATTTGCTTAAATCTGTATTTATAGCTATACCAAAAAAGACGGGAATAATTAGTAGTAGTAGGCCTCTTTCAGTCCTGAAGGACTATAGAGTTGTGCCGCTTGGGAGGTGCCTGGCAGCACAGCTGGTGACTGTATAGTCCAATGCGAGAGTGACAATCCCTGTCACAGTTTCCGCATATGTAAGACGAGGCAAGTCCCGCAGTAAGTGACTGCGCTTTGAGCCTGTGCCGCCTATCTTCAGTTTCTTCTTTCTTCTTTGCGTTCATCCGGAGTGTTTTTTCAGATGTGATTGCGGTGTGTCTAGTTAGGCACCCTTGGATCGAAACCCTTAGGCCAACACATCCGGCTTTTAGCGTGCATTTTTGACCAGGTTAGCATTCCTGGGAGACTCTCACTTTTGTGGTACTGTCCACCTCCCAGCTGGTAAAGTTGGAAGAGTCGGAGACTGCACGGTCATCCCTCAAATGAAGGCAGGGACAGTCCATAGCATTTTCCGCCATCCTGGGTGGCTTCCATAATTGCAGGGCCGGCACATAGCGCCCTGGTACTGGGCACACAGAGGGAATCGTCACGTCCTGCTCATGGCTGCTTTAATTCCTCACTTCAATATATTGGGCATTTCGTTCACCCCGAGCCTTTCCCGCACAAACCAAGCAGGTCTGCAGTCAGTATCCACTAAGCGAGTTTTTCGGACATGTGCTTGTCGTTGTGTCCGTCAGAGCTGTTCCAGACACGTCGGACATTCGGAAACTACCTAGTCAGAGCTGTTCCGAACAAGAGCGGCATTCGGAAACTAGGTAGTCAGAGCTGTTCCTAGCACAAGAGACAATCGGACGAGACAATTCACTCGGACGTAAATTGCGTAGTGTCAATTTTTAGTTTGCCACCCGTAGGACGACACTTCCGACTTCCGGCGGGCATTTTTTAATGAGGTTAGCCTTCCTCTGGTTTCGTAGCACGTAAGACTGTTGTGATGTCGCCAACATCTCAGCTGGTCAAGATAGAACGATCAGCGACATCGAGGTCGGCCCTCAAGGGAAGGCAGGGGCAGACCTTGGGCATTCCCTTGCTATCCAAGGAGGCTTCCATAATTGCAGAGCCGGCACATATTGCTCTGAGACTGGGCTCACCCGAGGAGTTGCCACGTCCTGCTCATGGCTGCTTTAGTTCCTCACTTCCATGTGTTGGGCAACCCGTTTGCCACTGATCGCTCAAACACACACCAGGAGCGGTCAGACTGCGAGCGACATCCACTCGGTAAGCTTTTTATTTTGACTTCAGACCACGCAATAGGTCCGCTCGCCGTGCGTTCCATTTTGCGTCATTGAGACGTTCTTCCACTTTTGTCTATACTCTCTGTGAGCTGGATACAGACAGTTTTCGTAGCCATTTCCTTCGACTGGGGCACTTTTCTGACTTTTCGTACTCGCTTACCAGGTAGGCTACATGTGCTGCCGGCTCAGCACCTTACCTTCGTGCAGCAGTGGACGAGAAACGGCCTGGCCCTCTCATCCGGGAATCTCTCATATTCCCCAGCTGAGAGCCTTCGAACATGTAATAGAACTGAGCATGTAGCTTGCTCAGTATCACGCTTCTATTTTTCGGTAGGCGGGTATCGGCCTGGCTCTCAGATGTGAGGGTTTGTGGCTTAGAGGCGTTCAGCCACAGCCCTCGACAGGGAGCCTTAAGAGTTTTGTCCGGACCAAAAGCGTCTGCCTTCGTGCCTTCGTGCACCTTTTTAAACTTTTGACTGCTATCCTCAGTCACCTGCAGAGCAGCAGGTTGTGTCTCTCTTAGTCTGGTCCCTATCCCATATGCTGTCCGATATGTAGTTTTTTCACCCATCGGCAAGCACATGGGGTCGATGGGACACGCAAGCTCCCCCACCACGGCAAGGTGGAGACACATTGGGGGAGCCATCGACATTTGATAGGGCAGACATTTGAAAGATGCGTCGCCGGCACATAAGGCCATGCGATCAGCACAAAGTTATCCAGAGTCACCAGTGGGAACGCCGCGCCCCGCGAAGGGCAATGACGATTGGTTTTGAACTAATAAAAGCGCTCTTTCCGCGAGGGTCGGAGCTTGGTAGCATGTATTAGCTCTAGAATTGCCACAGTTATCCAAGTAGGATCGTGTCATCTAAGGAACCTCGACTGATTTAATGAGCCATTCGCGGTTTCACCGTGAGACAGTGTGAACTTAGACATGCATGGCTTAATCTTTGAGACAAGCATATGACTACTGGCAGGATCAACCAGATATCTATCGGACAGACGGACTATTCACGCACACGCAAGCCAAGAGTAGCATCGCTAAAGCGCGCCCTCCCGGTACAAGGTGATACATGCAAAACCACTGGACGCCTACCGACGAGCTTACAAGCTACGCTGGCAGGACTAACCGAAAAAAAAAGCTATACCAGCTTACTGACTGCAGGCCCACTACTCATCGAGAGAGAGTGGGCGCTTATCGAGACTTTGTCGAACGGTCGTACAAATTTTGCTCTTTTGCCCGCTCAAACCACGACCCTGGCTGCACGATGCGGTTACATTCTTGAAACGCCTGCCTCGCTAACTCACGTTGGCTGGGAAGATCCCATTTTGGTGCACCTCACACAGCCATCCGAGACAACGAACGCTAGAAGCGGAACTGATCTAGCGAACCAGACCAGCCCCACTATCTTCAGTTTGTTGGGTCAGATTGCGCTCAAAGAGCACCAGTCCGTTTTGTACATCTCTTCTCCAGGAGCATCTGTCTGTTGCAACTCTCTCCCACGTGTCTGAATCTATTCCAGTTCAGTTAGTTATCAGTTATCCGTTGGGGTATCTTCGTTGCACTCCGGACGTGTCCATAGGTGCTCAGATCCTCCCCCCAGCATATGCATCAGCGTCCGGTGGCTAATAGTGGCAGTTATGTGTTGGTTGACGAGGCACCTTGTTTTCCCGATGTACCTCTCGCGTCTGGCTGTGCCGATTCTTACTCCCATGTCTTTCATCCTGGACAGCGATGTGGAATCACTGACGTCAAAATCCTCTGTTCTCGCCAAATCTTTAAGGACGTTAATAACATCGGCACGATCCATGGGCTGGCCATCTACAGGGTGTGCAGATCCAGCCAGTTTGTCAGCTCGCTCATTTCCCTCAACTCCCGCATGTCCCGGGACGAAGATGAAGGTGACTTTATGGACAACAGACTTCCGCAGCGATTCAGTCCACTGTCGACGTACAGATCCATCTTCGACCTTCTGAATCATGCTCATTGAATCACTTAGTACACACACGTTGGTATAATGCTGTGATTCCAGCCATATGAAAGCCTGTGTAACTGCCATCACCTCCATCGTCATGCTGCTCGTGGTCATTGAGTGGGCACCACTGGATTCTTGAACGGTTCGGCCCGCTTAACGGGCTGTAAATGCCCACGCACTTCTCTGCTGCTTGGATCTATTCCAATAGTTTTCATATCTTGTTTACACACATCTCTATATCGCATTTGGGGTCTTCCGGTTGGCCTCTTTCCTGTGGCTAGTTCTCCATAAAGGAGATCTTTGGGAATATGTTCATCCTCCATTCGAGATACGTGGCCCAGCCACCGGAGGCGTCTCTGCTTGAGGAGGGTGTGCACTGTGGTAATATCTGCTCTTTCAAGCACCTGTTTGTTTGTTATGTGGTCTTTCCATGTTATGCCCAGGATACGTCTCAGACATCTCATGTGGAAGGAATTCAACTTCCTTTCCTGTCTTGAGTACAGGGTCCAGAATTCAGACCCATAGAGTAGTGTACTAACAACACAAGCTTTGTATACTTGAGCTTTTGTACGCTCTGTTAGTCTATTATTCTCCCAAACTCTTTTAGCTAGCCTGGAAAATGTTGTGGCTGCCTTTCCAATGCGTCTGTCGATTTCTGTCTCTAATGAAAGATTATCTGATATTGTCGACCCCAAATACACAAAATCGTGGACGACCTTCAATTCGTAATTAGAAATTTTGATTGATGGAGGCGCACCAGCATCTTGTTCCATCACCTGTGTTTTATTTAGGCTAATGGTGAGCCCAAAGTCTTTGCAGGCGGCTGCAAAACGAACTATGAGCCTTTGGAGATCTTCTGCTGTATGAGTAGTCAGTGCTGCATCATCTGCAAAAAGTAGTTCTCTTATGCATGTTGATCTTATTTTCATCTTTGCCTTGAGTCTTGATGGGTTAAAAAGTTTGCCATCAGATCTTGTATGAAGATATATGCCTTCAGTGGCAGTCACAAATGCCTGCCTTAAGAGAACTGTGAAGAAGATACCAAAGAGTGTAGGAGCAAGCACGCAGCCCTGCTTTACTCCGCTGCTGATGCTGAATGACTGGGATGTTGAGCCGTCAAATAAAATCGTCCCCTGCATGTTTTCGTGGAATGATTCCACGAGACTAAGAAGGGTGGGTGGACATCCAACCTTTTCAAGGACCTTAAAAAGGCCGCTTCTGCTCACGAGGTCAAATGCCTTTGTGAGGTCGATGAAGGCAGTATCCTCTGTCTCTTCTTCTTTTGACATCTCCACATGTTGCAAGTCCTGGTAAATATCATTTCATGCCGCATCAACCACACTTATTGGACTTCTTCCTGTTTCCCAACATGAAGAGTCTGTTTCATGGCTATCTTTCTTCTAACATCCAGGGCTTGATGACTGAACTGGAGATATAGTTCTGGACCCCAGCAGGCCAGTTCTACAATCAAGGCAACAGATTGGTGAAGAAGACATGGAAGAAGTGCATCACCTTGAGAATGATTAATGTTCCCACCAATTTCCAGGCACATGCCCTGACAGTTTCATAGTAGTAGACCTCTTTCAGTCCTGTAGGACTATAGAGCTATGCCGCTGGGGAGACACCCGACAGCACCGCTGATGACTATGTAGTCCAGTGCGAGAGTGACAGTCTCTACGAGTCACAATTTCCGCATCTGTAAGACAAGGCAGGTCTCGCAGTAAGTGACTGAATTTTGTGCTTGTGCCTCTAACCCTCAGTTTGTTGGATCAGATTGCGATCAGAGAGCACCAGTCCATTTCGCACATCTCTTCTCCGGGAACATCTGTCCGCTGCAACTCTTTCCCAAGTGTCTGGATCTATGCCAAGGGTTTTCATATCTTTTTTACACACATCCCTACATCGCATTTGGGGTCTTCCGGTTGGCCTCTTCCTTGTGGCTAGTTCTCCGTATAGGAGCTCTTGAGAATACGTTCATCCTCCATTCGAGATACGTGGCCGGCCTCTGAGGTGTCTTTACTTCATACAAAAGTGTAAAAGTTCTCAACCACATCTTGTATATTTAATGTTTTAGGAAGTTATGTTTTCTGCCTTGTTCTTGCTAGTTTAGATATTCCGGCATGCTAAACATCCTTATTTATGTCATCAGACTCAGTAACATTTTAAACACACTGATTTAGCATCCTTTGTCATTTATGTTTCTCAGATGAAACCAAACCAGTAAATATTTCCTGGATTCATAAAAGGAGAGATAAAACCGGATGCTGATGTTAAAGTATGATGGTATATAATTTGCTCTTCTTACAAGTATAACAATGTTTGTTATATTACATTACTAATTATTCACTGCATGATAAGGAACTGCTAGCAAATTATATTATTTGGCACAATTATATAAATTAATGGTGATTTTATTTTTTCAAGACAGTGCAGCACCTTATATTATCAACATTCCAAAGGATGTAAGCACTGCTTTACCAATAAATCATTTGATTATGAATAGAAAATGTCATGTATGTGATGTATCATTTACTGTTAATTCAACTCTTGAAGAACATATACTGTTAAGAAGCCTCACACATGTGTAGAGCATTAGTTTCCAATAGTAGGAGTCTAACGAATAATAAGAGTATGCATACTGGAGAGAAACCATACAAGTGTGATATTTGTGGAGATTTATTTGCTAATAATGATAATCTAATACAACATAAGAGAATACATAATGGTCAGAAGCTTTACAATTGTGGAGTATCATATACTTTTTTTTCAAATCTTCAAAAACACAAAAGAAGACACACTGGTGAGAAGCCTTACAAATGTGATGATTGTGGAGCTTCATTTACCTATAAATGTAATATAATACAACATTTAATGAAGCATATTGGAAAGAAACCATACAGATGTGATGTATGTGTGGCTTCATTTTCTTCTTGTTCACATCTACAACCGCACACAAGATCACATACTGATGAGAAGCCTTACAAATGTGATATGTGTAATGCATCATTTACTAGTCGTTCATATATAAAACGACACATTAGAACACACACTGGTGAGAAGCCTTACAAATGTGATGATTGTGGAGCTTCATTTGCCTATAAATGTAATATAATACGACATTTAATGAAACATATTGGAAAGAAACCATACAGATGTGATGCATGTGTGGCTTCATTTTTTTCTAGTTCACATCTACAACAGCACACAAGATCACATACTGATGAGAAGCCTTACAAATGTGATATGTGTAATGCATCATTTACTTGTCGTTCATATATAAAACGACACATTAGAACACATACTGGTGAGATGCCATTCAAATGTGATGTGTGTAGAGCATCATTTAATGATAGATCAAATCTAGAACGACACACAAGAACACATACAGGAGAGAAGCCCTACAAATGTGATGTATGTAGAGCATCATTTGCTTGTTGTTCACATCTACAACAGCACAAAATAACACATACTGGTGAGAAGCCTTACAAATGTGATGTGTGTAGAGCATCATTTAATGATAGATCAAATCTAGAACGGCACAAAAGAACACATACTGGTGAGAAGCCTTAAAAATTTGATGTATGTGGAGCATCGTTTATTAGGCATTCACATCTACAACGGCACAAAATAACACATACTGGTGAGAAGCCATTCCAATGTATTATGTGTAGAGCATCATTTAATGATAGATCAAATCTAGAACGACACATTAAAACACATACTGGTGAGAAGCCTTACAAATGTGATGTATGTGGAGCATCGTTTACTGATAGATCAAGTCTGAAACAACACATAAGAACACATACTGGTGAGGAGCCTTACTAATGTGATATGTGTGGAGCATCATTTACTGTTAGTTCAAATCTGGAACAACACAAAAGAGCACATACTGGTGATTGCAGAGAGGAAACTAAAAATAGTTAAGAAAATGAGTCTTAATAAAGACGTTCTTAACTCTTTCACTACCAAACAAAAACTGGGCTGTGACCAAACAGAAATTTATGGCAGAAAATTGGAACTAGGGGTGTGTTACAATAATGCTTTTAAAATGGTTAAAATGGTAGCAGATCTATTGTATTACATATCAAATTAAAGAGGATTGCACAAGGAACATGACAGTGTTAATAATTAATTGATAGGTTACAAATATTATGACAATAATGAGAGGTTTAATAATAACAACTGAAATTAAAGAGGTAAAAATTATTTTAAAAACTGCACTTATAAGGTGTTTTCTACACTCCTATACTGCTAATCATGTTTAATTTACTGAATAATCAAACAAACACCACTTGTCTTCAAGAATATAAACAGTATTGCTCATTAAAATAACCCAAAAAGAAGTTTTGGTGCATATTCTGAACCATGTATTTTTCACAAAAAAATGACAAAAAATAATGGCTGAAATCTTGAAGGTGGGGTCTGTCACAATAATGTTATGAAAATGGTTAAAATTGTAGCAGAAATGTTGTATTATATATCAAAATAAAGGGGATTGCACAAGGAATATGTTGGTAGGAGAATTTTTGCTTAGGTTGTAAATATAATAAAAATAATAATATAATTTGTAAAATAATTGGACAAAAAGTAGGTAAAAATAATGTAAACATTGCACTTATAATGTGTTTTCTACACTCCTATACTGCTAATCATGTTTAATTTACTGAATAATCAAACAAACACCACTTGTCTTCAAGAATATAAACAGTATTGCTCATTAAAATCACCCAAAAGTTTTGGCGCATATTCTGAACCATGTCTTTTTCACAAAAATGAAAAAAAACTTATGGCCGAAATCTGGAAGTTGGTGTATGTCACAATAATGTTATGAAAATGGTTAAAATTGTAGCAGAAATGTTGTATTATATATCAAAATAAAGGGGATTGCACAAGGAATATGTTGGTAGGAGAATTTTTGCTTTAGGTTGTAAATATAATAAAAATAATAATATAATTTGTAATATAATTGGACAAAAGGAGGTAAAAATAATGTAAACATTGTACTTACCAAGGGGGTGTTGTTATCCAATATCCTGATCACTGCTAATCCTGTTGAATTTACTGAACAAACAACACTTTTCTAAACTATAAATACAATTGCTCCCAATCAATCATCCGAAAAGAAGTTTTGCCGCAGATTCTGAATCATGTATTTTTATTTTTTCAGACAAAAATTAGGAAAACACTTGGCAGATTTACATTTAATTGTCATGTCTGTTTGTTTTTATTTACTATATGCGGCAGTCTATTTGTGATAGGCTGCAAAGCAAACTTTGGCGCACAAGTATGGTCTATTAGTGCCGCCGGAGCAAACAAAAGATGATATGTGTCGTTTAGTTTGAGTGCTGCAAAAAACACAGTCTCTATTGACACTGACAAATTCTATTAAATGCTTGGCTCATGTAACTCTTTCGACATAATTTCCTGCAACAGACTGAAATTCTTCGGCAGGCAGAGTGTCAAACTTTCAGGAATACTCTGAGCTGCTTCGTGATGAGCACTTTCCTTTACTTGAAATCCTTCAATGACAATTTTTTCCTCCTTTCTCTGTTTGCCATATGGAATGTAGGATGTGATAAATATATTCTAATTGATTACTGGGAAACGTAGTGGCAGTGGCATACCAAGGAGTATATAAATGTGCCATTTTTCAGTTTACTGTAACTTAAAATTCCGAAATAGAGTATAAATGAACAATTGGAAATGTTAAAGGGCTCCATTCATCATGCAAGCAAAGAAATATTACTGGGGAGAGGCTAAAAAGCTTTTTAAAAAAAAAATGTATGAATGAATCAATCTTAAAGTTGATGGACAAAAGAAAACAGAGTAAATCTGACAAACCAGAATATGACAAGATAAACGAACAAATAAGAGATAAATGTGTGAAGACAAACGAAAGTTGGTTAAATGAGCAGTGCAAGAAAATTTAATTAAATTCTAGTAAAGATACAAAAAATATGCACAGATAAATCAATGAGCTCACAAGAAGAAAAGCAAGTGTAAATGCATGGTGTTTGAAATAAAAAAACAGGAAAGATATTATTGGAGGAAGGTGTTATAGTGAAGAGGTTGAATGAGTATATAAGATAATTATATGATGGAGAAAGAGAAGAATCAACTGAAGACAGTTTCATAGAAGGTCCACCTATTCTAAAAAACAAAAGAAATAACTGACGTTATCAAACAAATGAAAAAAAGGGAAAAAGCAACTGGGCCAGATGGAATCACAATAGAAGAATTAGAAGTACTGGGAGAATTTAGAGTAGATATATTAATCAACATGTTGAATGGTATTTACAGCAGTAGATATTTACTGAGTAATTTGCTTAAATCTGTATTTATAGCTATACCAAAAAAGACGGGAATAATTAAATGCAAAGATTTTTGTACAACTAACCTCATAAACCATGTCACTAAGCTTCTACTCAGAATTATAATGAGAAGAACAAGAAAGAAAATAAAAATGGAAAGTAGTTAAGAACTGTATGGGTTTGTGGAAGGAAAGGGTACAAACATTGCTATATATCCATTACAAACACTGATAGAAATATCACTAGAGACACAGAAAAACATATATGTGTGCTCCATATCATTGGCACCTTTCCGTCTTGACAGACGATAGTTTGGTACATTGTGCTTTAAAAAGGCTTAATAACTACGATCCATGGCGGTGGCGAGTGTGGCTGATAAGGCCAATTCTTGCTGCAAATGTTTGCCCACAGTAGGTGCATGTGAAAACATGGTCATTTCCACCATTTTGCACCATCTTACGTCTCTCACGCTCTGTGTGTGCTTTATCTGCAATCATTTTCTCCTTTGTCTTTATTCCGTTTCTGATAGTTGCCCTCCATGCAACACGTTCAGCGGCGACGTGCTCCCAATGTGCATTATCAATGCCTGTATCAATCATGTCCCGCTTACACACATCTTTGTATCGTAGTAGAGGCCGACCCTGAGATCTCCTACCCGTCTGTAATTCACCAAAAAAGATGTCCTTTGGTATTCTACCATCATCCATCCTCCTAACGTGTCCTATCCATCTAAGTCTACGAAGACTGAGCATGGAATACACCGTCACACAACCTGATCTTTCCAATACTTCAGTATTTGTGATTTTGTCTTGCCACTTAATACCAAGTATCCTTCGCAGACACCGCATATGAAAGCTGTTTAAACGTTTCTCTTGGCGTGAGTAAGTTGTCCAGGTTTCACTGCCATAAAGAAGAGTACTAAGGACACAGGCTTGGTAGACGAGGACTTTTGTTTTGGCAGTAAGCTTCCTGTTCTCCCAGACTCTTTTTGCTAACATGTTCATTGTTGTTGCTGCCTTGCCAATCCTGATGTTGATTTCCTGATCGAGGGATAATTTGCTATTTACCTCTGATCCTAGATATGTAAAATGGTCTACTATCTCCAGTTCGGCGTCGTCAATAAAGATTGATGGTACACCATGTGCACCTTGTGACATAATCTGTGTCTTCTTTTTGTTAATTGTTAAACCAAATTCAGAACAAGCATTGGAGAATGCAGATAGTAGATGTTGTAATTCTTCCTCAGAGTGGGTCGTAATCGCAGCATCATCCGCAAAAAGCAACTCTCTGATTAGTACCCTGCTAATTTTGGTCTTGGCCTTCAATCTCTGAGCATTATAGAGGCCACCATCTGAGCGTGAGTGAATGTATATACCATCATCCTGATCACGAAAGGCATATTTCAGTAGAAGTGAAAAGTATATCCCAAAGAGGGTGGGTGCTAGCACACAGCCTTGCTTAACTCCACTCTTGATTTCAAACTCTTCTGAAGTTGAGCCATCAAACTTGATTATACCCTTCATGCCTGTGTGGAACGATTCCACAATGGACAGAAGAGTTGGTGGGCAGCCAATCTTCTTTAGTGCTTTGAACAGACCCTCACGACTGACCAAATCGAATGCCTTTGTGAGGTCGATGAAGGCAATAAACAGTAGCTGATTTTGTTCCCGGCATTTTTCTTGCATCTGTCGCAATGAGAATATCATATCAATGGTAGACCGGTTCTGACGGAAGCCACACTGTGATTCGGTGTAGACTTGATCTCCCAGGACTTGAAGTCTGTGCAGGACAATTCTGGCAAATACTTTCCCAACAATACACAGAAGTGAGATACCCCTATAGTTGTTACAGTCGCTCCGATCTCCCTTGTTCTTGTACAGCGTTATGATGTTTGAATCTTTGAAATCCTGTGGGACTTGTCCTTCTCGCCAGCATAGCTCTATTAGCTGGTGGATCTGTACAGCGAGGGTGTCTTGCCCACTCCTGATCACCTCTATTGGAATCCCATCCTTACCTGGAGCCTTGCCAGATGCAAGCTCATTTATAGCATACTTAACTTCTGTTATAGTGGGAAGTGTGTCCAGGTGGTCAAGAGTTGGCAGGGCCTCTATGGCGTTGAGGGCATCATCCGCTAGCTTGGTCTCACTTGAGTAAAGCTCTAAATAGTGCTCGACCCATCTATCCATCTGCTGTTTCTTATCAGTGATGATTTCTCCAGTCAAGGTTTTCAGCGGTGCACTTCTTTTGATCATTGGACCACAGGCTTTCTTTATCCCTTCATACATGCTTCTGATGTTTCCCTTATCACTTGCGATTTGAATGGACTCACATAACTTGATCCAATAGTCATTCGCACACTGCCTGGCAGCCTTTTGTACATCCTTCCTTGCTTGCTTCAGCTCACTCAGAGTGTTACGCGTTGGTCTTTCCTTGTTTCTTAAGAGAGCTATCTTCTTTTTATCAATCAAGGGTTGCAGTATCTGGCTGTTTGCCGCAAATCAGTCCTGCCTCTTATGATCCACAGTGCCGTAAACCCCTACCGCTGTTTTATAAATAGTTTCCTTAAGTTTACTCCATTTATCATTTACTATACAATTTTCTGATGTATCATTGAAAGCGTCTTCAAGTTGCTGTTGAAATTCAAAGCACTTTCCAGGATCGTGAGTGTTAGTAATATTAATCCTGGGGCTAGACTTGTGTTTAGCTGTGTAGATTCTCCTTGGTCTCAGTCTAACCCTTGCAACAACCAAAGAATGATCTGTATCACAGTCAGCACTGTGGTAACTTCGAGTTAATGATGTATGGTTCAGATGTTGTCTCCGTGTGATAATGAAGTCCAGCTGATGCCAATGGCCGGATCTTGGATGTTTCCATGTGACCTTATGCATCTCTTTTGTTTTAAAAAAGGAGTTTGTAATACATAGGTCATTTCTAGTGCAATGCTCCAGCAGCCTTTGCCCATTATCATTCATGCGACCGATGTTGTATTTTCCAAGGCACACTGGCCATGAACTCGAGTCCTTGCCCACACGAGCATTGAAATCACCGAGCATATAAATGTAGTCGGATTTTGGAACTGCCTTGATCGCAGAGTCTAGCTGCTCATAGAACATATCCTTCACATCATCAGAGGAAGCGAGTATCGGTGCATATGCAGTGAGAATGGTGGCAAATCCACAGGAGGTTGCCAAGCGCAGTAATAATAATCTTTCATTACCTCCAGCTGGGATATCAATCATTCCCAGTAGCAAATTCTTCACTGCAAAGCCCACACCATGTTGCTTTTTTTCTGCCTGCCCTCTTCCCTTCCAAAAAAAGGTGTAATTGTTTTCCCTGAGTGACCCTTCCTCAGCGAGGCGAGTCTCCTGCAGGCCAGCAATATCAATGTTAAGACGATCGAGTTCAGCATCAATCACAGCCGTTTTTCTCACATAGTCAATATTTGTCAAGTCAGTGGAAAATCCTGGACACATGGTTCTCACGTTCCAGGTTGCAAGCCGTAGCTTGAGGTTTCTATTCTTTTTATTAGTACCTGGTGCATTGGTTTTACAGCCTGCGATTCAGATTTTGTCCTAGCCCCAAGCACCCATTGAAGCAGGCAGGCTGTGGCGGATCAGCACCCAATTGGCTGGGGGCTGCCCAGCTTGAGGCGGGCGGTAGCTGATCAGTGACACCTGTAGGTGTCTCCCACCGTCAGAGGCAACGCGTGGCGCCCCATGTCTACGCCAACTGACAAGGACTTATAACCCGTAACAGTTGCCTCTCGCTTTGATTCCGAGACCGGTTAAGACCAGGGATGGAGTTATTGCCTCTCCATAGCACAAAGCCTGGGCTAAAATAAAGAAACCATGTGTTGCCCATGCAGCATGATCCCTCTCTCGGCCTGCCTAGTTCACTCCAGAGGAAAGTTGACACCTATAATCTGGAACAAGACAAGCTGCAGAAGCTGCCGGATCAGCAAAGCAATGCTCTAACTGTCCGCCTGTCGGAGCTTCGATCCTAGACCAGCTGCCAACCAAGGCTTAGGGCCTGGTCTGCCCTGCCATGACCTATTTTGTCTTTGGGTTGCATTTCCTCGCACCAGGATAAGGCTAGTACCCTCCCAATTGCGCTCTTCCGCCCGAAGCCGTTGGCACAATGTGGGGTGTCGGGTTTGGTAAGCGCCGCCCAACATTTGGCGCTGACAGAAAGCAGGTAGTACCGTCTACTGTCATACGGTAGCTCAGTCATATCTGACTAAGACCTGACTAACAATCCATATATACCAAGTGATTTGATAAAGTAAAACATGATGAACTGTTTAAAATGTTGGAAAATGTCAGAATAATATTGAATATTTACTGGAACCAAGTAGCAGCAATTAAAATGGGAAATAAAGAGGGTAATTATGAACAAATAAAGCAATGAGTACGACAGGGATGTCTTTTGTCACTGGATATCTTCTCCCTCTATAGCGAAGTAATAATGAGAGAGATCAAAGAGAAGCCAGGAATACAAAATGGAGGTTATAATATAAACAATATATGCTTTGCAGATGACACAGTATTGGCGGCAGATAATGCAAAAGATCTACAACAAATGTTGGACGTTGTAGTAACAGAGTGCAAAGAAAGGACTCCTTGAATATAAAGAAATCAATAACAATGATATCAAAGAAAAAGGTGACACCAACATGTTAAATTGAAATAGAAGGAACAATTCTTAACCAAGTAGATAATTTAAATGCCTCTTTCTGATGTTTGTAATAAGCTGTCTTTGTGACTCAGCTACCCGTAAAACATCCAGATTGCTCATTTTGGCTGTCCAATTAATTTACAGCATTCTTCTATAAAACCACATCTCCAAGGCTTCCAGGGATTTTTTCTTCTGTTTACTAATTGTCCAGGATTCGCAGCCATGTTTTAAAACTGGTTCTGTGTAACGTGCAAGAACTCTTTCTAACTTTCAAGGACTTTTGACTTATTGCACAAAATTTTCTTTAAAAACAGAATAGGGCAAGCAGAAGCTGCATTTCAGAAAATGAAAAGTATCTTATGCAATAAATCACTGTAATTTAATATAAGAGGGTGTTGCAGTGCTATATAAATCCTTTTTTGCTGTATGACAGTGAACCTTGGAATAGAACCCATTTTACTATGTATCAGTGAATTTTGGAATGTAAATGAACAAATTAGGTTCCTGAGACAAATGTTGTGAATTCCTTGGTCTGCCAGAGTAACTAACAACGATTGCCAGAAAGAGGCTAATGAAAACTAGAACAATAAGAAAGAGACTAACAGCTTTCTTTGGTCATATGGTGAGAAGAGAGACATTGGAGAACATCGTGGCAACTGGAAAGCTCAAGGGGAATAGAAACAGAGGTCGATCAAGAGAAATTATGCTGGATGAACTGAGACGGTGGCATGGAGAAATATCATCGGTAGTGTTGATCCAGAACACCAAAGACTGAGATCTGTGGAGAGACACAAACGCCTACACCAGCTGGCAGGGCACTTGATGATGATGTTTGTGGGGCTTCATTTGCTTATAATAGAAATCTAATACAACATAGGAGAATACATACTGGAGAGTTGTGATACATGTGTGATATTTGTAGAGCATCATCTACAGTTGTTCAGATCTAGAAAGACAAAAGAGATGGACAAGTTATCCAAGACATCATGACAACAACCCATACCATGATCTTCGCAGAAAGAACAAGTAATAATCTTGAGACTTCACATGGTCTACGCTCAACTGTGGTATCACTTCATCAACAGGTTAAACATTGCTAATATGGACATAATGCCCGCTGACCATAACCCACAGAGCTGCCCTGTATATTGGTGCCATCAAGAATGCATTTGGCCGACATTAACATGTCAGGACACAATGTATAGGCAGCATGGTGGGCTTGCATTGAAGTGTAATGCTGATTGATATCATTCATAATAGTTTGCAAAAACTAATGGACATGTGCGGGAGGAGTGGGTACCAAGCACAGACACGTCCATGGGAATCTTGATATATGAGGCTCATAAACAGGCACTCTTGCTCTGTTTATGCTTCACCTTGATACCGCAAGGTATAAGAGGAACCAAATGAGATGATGATGAGAATGAAATAGATAAATATAGCTATGCTTCAACAGCTCTCCTACTTTCTTCATCAGCCTCTGCCAGATATACATAAATATAAATCTGACACCTTTCAGACATATTCAGATTAACATTCATGTTGATATTCAAGAATGCAAGACGAAAATCATTGTGTTGTTATAAAATCTCAAACCATGCAATGGAAATCCTGACTCTCAGCCGTAGATGGAAAGGATACAGAATGAAGCTATGCGCATGATTCTTGGATGTACAAGAGATACAGCATGCAGAGCGATGCGCTACCTTCTTGATTTTCCAACCATTCAAGAGAGAATACAAGTTTGCAGAGCACGCGCCTATCTCAGAATTAACGCACATACACAACATCCACTGCATAGTGAAATTATGAAGGTGAAGGGCAGCAGGTTAAAAAGAGGAAGGTCATGGATGGGTCAAGCCGAAGACATTCTTCAACAGGTGTGTTCACTTGAGGACTTAGAACCTGGCGAGGAGTGGGTACAAATGCCAACATATTTCTGCACATCCTTTTCAGTTTGCATCCAACTAGATAGAAAATGCAGACAAGAAAATCCGGCTGCTGTGGAGGCTGAAGTACAAGCGTTGATTTTCGAGAATTCGCTAGACGGTGATGCTGTCATCTACACAGATGGGTCAGATGTCTGACATGTGAGAAGCTCATGGGCCTTTACGGCTCAGGCCGGAGGGAGAATTGTGAAGGAGGACTCTGGTGCTTTCACTGAAACCACAAGTAGCCTGACTATGGAAGTCATGGCAGTAAGTAAAGCAATAACATGGCTCGAGACACAGACATTCACTGGAGCATGTTTCCTTAGCGATTCAATGAACATGATCAAGAGGATAGAGGAGGGGTCGATCCGAAGAGAATGGTTGCTGCCTCTGGAGCGGTCTCGACTGGCAAAGATTAGTTTCATCTTCGTGCCAGGGCATGCGGGAGTACAAGGAAATGAGCGGGCTGACAAGCTCGCAGGTGAGGCTACTGTGGAGGGCGGACGCGCCATGGACCAGGCTGACATTCTGAATGCTCTACGAGAAGTAAGACTTTTGCGTGAACCAAATGATGATTGTGAATCTACAACCATGGCCAGACTGCGAGAACAGCAAATTAAAAGAGGGGTGGCCAAACAAGAACACTACGCAGGAAGCCAAAGAAGATTGATAAACCAACCCAGATCTGGTGTCGTTAGCCGCTACACGCTGCAGGATTTGCTGAGGAGAGGATCCGAGCACTTATGGACTGAATGGTTCGATGTGCAATGAGGATGATCTTTCGACTAACTAATTAACTAACAAAATCTCCAACCTTATTGTAAATATCAGAGTAATTTTGATGAGTATTTTGTCTCTATATTACTTCAGTTCTTACACAATGTCATACTGATGATAATTCTGGTGAAATTCATTAGAGAAATTTTTTAGAATTTATGTTTTATTGGTAGTTTGAACAAGACATTTAATTGGTTATATTATTACAGATGTCTATTGTCTTGAATTAACTTTCACATATATTGTCTTAACTGTGTAAACACAGTATTAATGAAATAAATGATTGGTATAAATATTAATGTGTAATGTTTATTTTATTATCCGTATTGCTTATAGATATTTTGTTCAACCAGAATATGATACATTTTTTTTTTGCTGCGTATCCCTTACGGGACGTTGCAGCCAGCACCATCATTTTCATGCTGCTGTTGATGTACTAGGCAAGTGTTACGTTCAGTAGTTTGCCATTGCTTTCTGAACGACCGGTCCCTATACCTTTTTCGAAAAAACCAGCACCGCCGTGTTTCGAACCTGGGTATACGGGCTCACAAACCGCGTTCGCAAGCCCTCAGCCACAGAGAACGGTATGATACAGGACACTGCAAATGTATAGGATATGTTTTAGTTGTCTTGTGGTTTATAGTTTTGCAAATTTGAAAAATAGATTTGATGCAATGTACCATAGTTTCATAATTCTTCAACATATCAAAATCCCTGTAAGCTTTGGAGATGTGGTTATATAGTATTACACAGGAAATAAAATGGGGAACCCATTGAGGCCACTGAGACAATTACATAAATAAACACGCATAGTACTGTTTGGCGCTCACAGAAGGAGAAGAGGGAAGTAGAGACTAGAGGACGCACTAGACAACATAAAATTTGAAAGCTAAAGTTACAGACCGGGATTCGAACCTGTCACCCCCAAACGCTGAAAATTTCTTGGACAGCCAAAATGAGTTCTAGACATTATGAGGAAGGCTAAGTTGCAAAGACAACATATCACTTATCTGTGTGATAAACATCTGGTTTATCCTGTCATCAGTTAAATGCTAAAAAGACACAGATTATGGTCGTCACTAGGAAGAACGAAATACCACAGTGTAATATACAAGTAAATGGGAATATTCTTCAACAAGTGAATAGGTACAATTATCTCGGAACAGTAATAACATCTGATGGGAGATGCCTTGAAGAGATTAGAACAAGTATCGCCATGGCAAAAGTAGCCTTTAGCAATATGAAAAACATACTGACCAATAAAAAGATGTCAATTGAAACGAGAAAAAGAGTGTTGAGATGCTACATAGAACCTGTACTTTTATATGGATGTGAAGCTTGGACAATGAGCAGCCAGGCTGAAAAACATCAGATGGCTGTAGAAATGTGGTTTCTGAGGAAAATGCAAAGAATACCATGGACAGCCAGAAAGACCAATGAACAAGTCCTTCAAGAAACAAATGAAGATCGTAAACTGATCAGAGACAATAGACGTAGACAGTCACAATTTTTTGGGCATGTTATGAGAAGAAATGATTTGGAGAACTTGGTGACAACTGGTAAGATCGAGGGGAACAGACCAAGGGGAAGACCTAGAAACAAGTACAAGTATCTGGATGGCTTGGCCTTGTGGCATGGTCGAGAAAGAAACACGGAACTGATCCACGACTCTGTTGATCGAGTGAGATGGCAGAACATGACCGCCCACGCTTACCGGCATGGCACATGATGGATGGATGGAGTTAAATGCTTGTCTCATTAATTAAGATATGCATGTCTACGTTCACACTGTCTCACGGTGAGTGGTTCATTAAATCTGTCGAGGTTCCTTAGATGACACGACCCTACTTGGCTAACTATGGCGATTCTAGAGCCAATACATGCTTACCAGGCTCCGACCCTCGTGGAAAGAGCGCTATGTTTGTGCTGATTGCATGGCCTTACGTGCCGGTGACACGTCTTTCAAATGTCTGCCCTATCAAATGTCGATGGTACGTGTCATGCCTACCATGTTTGGGACGGGTAATGAGGAATCAGGGCTCGATTCTGGAGAAGGGGCATGAGAAATGGCTCGCACATCCAAGGAAGGCAGCAGGCTAGCAACTTACCCACTCACGGCACGGGTATGTAGTGACGAAAAATAACAATATGGGACTCTATCAAGGCCCCGTAACTGGAATGGCACACTTTAAACTGTTTAATGAGGATATAATGGAGGGCAAGTCTTTCGCCAGCAGCCGCAGTAATTCTAGCTCCAATATCGTATATTAAAGTTAGTTAGTTAGTTAGTCGACAGATCATCCTCGTTGCACATCGGACCATTCAGTCCATAAGTGCTCGGATCCCCTCCTCAGCAAATCCCGCAGCGTGTAGCGGCTAACGACGCCAGTTCTGTGTTGGTTTATCAATCTTCTTTGGCTTCCTGCGTAGTGTTCTTGTTTGGCCACCCCTCTTTTAATTTGCTGCTCTCGCAGTCTGGCCATTGTTGTAGATTCACAGTCATCACTTGGTTCTTGCAAAAGTCTCACTTCTCGTAGAGCATTCAGAATGTCAGCCTGGTCCATGGCGCGTCCGCCCTCCACAGTAGCCTCACCTGCGAGCTTGTCAGCCCGCTCATTTCCTTGTACTCCCGCATGACCTGGCACGAAGATGAAACTAATCTTTGCCAGCCGAGACCGCTCCAGAGGCAGCAACCATTCTCTTCGGATCAACCCCTCCTCTATCCTCTTGATCATGTTCATTGAGTCGCTAAGGAAACAAGCCCTAGTGAATGTCTGTGTCTCGAGCCACGTTATTGCTTTACTTACTGCCATGACTTCCATGGTCACTTCCAGTTGGATGCAAACTGAAAAGGATGTGCAGAAGTCTGTTGGCACTTGCACCCACTCCTCGCCAGGTTCTAAGTCCTCAAGTGAACACACCTGTTGAAGAATGTCTTCGGCTTGACCCATCCACGACCGTCCTCTTTTTAACCTGCTGCCCTTCACCTTCATAATTTCACTATGCAGTGGATGCTGTGTGTTTGCGTTAATTCTGAGGTAGGCGCGTGCCCTGCAAACTTGCATTCTCTCTTCAATGGTTGGAAAATCAAGAAGGTAGCGCATCGCCCTGCATGCTGTATCTCTTGTACATCCAAGAATAATGCGCATAGCTTCATTCTGTATCCTTTCCATCCTTTCTATCTGCTTATGGCTGAGAGTCAGGATTGCCATTGCATACTCCAAAACAGACATGACCAGCCCCTCGTACAGAAGACATAGATGGCGCTGCTCACAGTTTGCTGCCGCCATCACCCGCATCGCTGCCAAGCCCCGCTTGGCCTTTGTTATCACCTGGTCTATGTGCACATTATAAGCAAGGCTTCGATCAAACCGTATCCCCAGGTAATTCATTGCCTGCGTTCTTTCCACCGTCTCTGAACACAGCATTACAGTTGGTGTTGGATTGTTGACAATATGATTATTCAACGAGAACCAAGTCACTGTTGCCTTTGTTGGGTTGACCATTGCCCCAGCTTCATCACACCAAGTACTTATGCGATTGAGTTCGGTTTGTAGTTCCACAGCAACCTCCTCTCTATCCTTACCCTGACGATACACTAAAACATCATCGGCATATGACAATGTCCTGCCAGGTCCAGTGATCTGCTCACTGGTGATTCTCACTGTAGGCGTTGAACAGTACCGGAGATAATGGTGATCCCTGTGGTAGGCCAGGATATATTGTTGTTGGTTCCGAAGTCCTGCCACATCTAAAAACTACTTTCCGTTGGAAGAGGGCTGCAGCGATCCAACTAAGGAGGAATGGACTTACGTTTAGTTCAAGAAGCTGAAACATTAAAAAATCCAGTGGTACTCTGTTGTATGCGTCCTCAAGATCAATCGCTGCAGCAACAGTTTCAGTGCCTGAGTGGAAACCTTCATAGACATCATGGGCAAAGACTGCTGCATTGGTCCAGGTTTCTCTTTTTGGACGGTACCCACCCAGGGTAGGTGGGAAAACACCTTGCCTCTCTAGTTGGCTTGATATTTTCCTGGCAATTACCTTCTCCAGCAGCTTGCCTACTGTATTCTGCATGGTTATAATTCGATATCCCTGAATTTTTTTGTGGTCTTTGTCAGGCTTCGGCACGGGAATCAGATAGCTATGTAACCATTCCTCCTTGATGCTAGCACTCCCTATACTGTTGTTGTACATGTCTGCTAGTTTCTCTAGCTCATTGTCGGTACACCTATTTATGTCGTATCTTATGCCATCAGGACCTGGAGCATTGTTTTTTGATCGTCGAAGCACAGCCTTGATTTCTTTCACTGTCACTGTGTCTTCATCCGAAGTGTTCTGGGCCTTGCATCTGTCTGAGGTGACCTCCTTGGCCAGATTCCGGCCTCCCATGTCTGTCTGGTTGCTCTGCTCAAGGTAGCGTTCAAAGAGGGCTTTGCCCTTGTCCTCATCAGTCCTCTGCCAGATGAGGTCAGCACCTTGGAAGTCAGAAATGCTCTTATTCTTGACTACCCCACTCATGCTTTTATGTAGTCGCCAGAACAATTTCAGTGACTTGTCTGTGCTTACTCTTTGACACACCTCTGCCCCCCATTTTTCGCTTTTAACCACCTTGACCAGTTTTTTGAAATAGCTTACTTTTGTGTGCATCTCTCTTTCTAAGTGCAAGCAGGGACTAGGATGACCAGCTCTGTTCTTCTTGGCATTTTGCCATCTCCTTACAGCACTACGCTTATCCACCCAAGCCTTCTCCACCTCGAAACTCCACCACGGTGGCTGCTCCCAGCTTTTTCTCCTGCCCTGAAACGTTCTGCGCTTGTCACGTCTTATTTTGCTCACCACATCTTGCCCTGTACTGTCATACTGGAACGTCTTTACCTTTAGCTTGTGCTGCCTGGTTCTGCCTTTCTCCACCAATATGCTGCAAGGGTGGTGGTCGCTGCCATGGTGTCCTAGGACACCCCATCTACACACTGTAGTGAGTGAAGGTGAAACTAGCGCCAGATCAATAGCACTGTCCTCATCGCCTGGACGGCTTGCTGTCCTGGTGACACAGCCACTGTTGATACAAACAGTGGTTTCCAGTGCAGTCTCGAGCTCCTCCCCTTGTGTATTGGAGGAAGTGTTTCCCCATGCTCTGCCTTTAGCGTTGAAGTCACCACAGAAAATAACATTTCTCTCGTGGCCTAATATGCCACTTAAGCACTGCCACTTCTGGGCGTCCACACTCGCATTGCGGGCATAAACATTAACCAACACGAATGGTATACTGGAATGAACTCTCAACGCCTGTATTTGTATATCGTCACTGTCCCAACTGGACATGTCTAGCTCTGACACCACCATGCTGTCGCGAACGAGAATCGCCGTTCCCAGATGTCGTCTGTTGTAGAAACATTTGAAGCCGGCAATTCGGAGTAGCTGATCGCCCAGTCTCGTCTCCTGGAGTGCTACAATGTCGTTCCTGTAAACTTACTCCCAAGCGTATATTAAAGTTGTTGCAGTTAAAAAGCTCGTAGTTGAATCTCAGGTGCAGACAGGCGATCTGGCTTGCTATGGTTCACTGCCAGTTGTTTCTGCCTTACCGTCTGCCGGCTCTCTCCCGTAGGTGCTCTTCGCTGACGTCCCGGGTGGCCGACGCGATTACTTTGTAAATAATTATAGAGTGTTCAAAGCAGGCCTCGGCTGGTGAATAATGGTGCATGGAATAATTTAGGACCTCAGTTCTATTTTGTTGATTTTCGGAACTGGAGTTAATAATTGATAGTAATTCTAACCATAAACGATGCTGATTAGCGACTCCAATGCACAAAATGGAAAAACGCTTGGTTAGCAAATACCCAACGTGGAAAGACCTAATCGTATGGGCGGCGACAAAGGTATAATCGTCCTAGTGGCACGAAATGACATATTGCTTGGCTACCAAATCCATTACGAAGAAAGTCAGCATCGAAAGCCCATAGAGTGGAGCGTTATTCAAGGTGAAATAGTGTCACGAAATAGGACCATTGTTAGGCTAGCTGATCCATTACCAGAAAAGTCTGTATCGAAAGCTCATTGAGAGAACATTGTCAAAGATCGAAAAAGCGACCCATTGTCACCAAATGAATTATTGCTTGGCTAGCACATCCATTACAAGGAAAGTCAGTAGCGAAATCACACTGAGAGAGCGTTATCAATGTGGAACAAGCATCCCATTGGCATGAAATGGAATACCGCTTGGCTAACACCATCATTAAAGAGATGTCGTGAACAGAGCACTTTGACATTAGTGAATCCATATCATTGTCCAGAATGAGAGGCTTGGGAGTAAGAATTGGCACGGCCAGATACGAGAGGTACATCGGGAAAACGAGGTGCCTCGTCAAATAACACAGAACTGGCACTATTAGCCACCGGACGCTGATGCATATGCTGGAGAGAGGATCTGAGCTCCTATGGATCCATCCACAGTGCAATGACGATACTCCAACTGACAACTGCTTGGCTAGCGAATACATTACGTGGAAGTCTGAAGCGAAGGCTCGCTGTGTGTATGTCCGCTGGGCAGAAATGTCAGACGGGTCTGCAGTGCCCAATTTTCAACCCTGGTCTTCTGAGAAGCAGCTTGTAGTGAACGGGGGGGGGGGGGGGCAATATAATGGTGGACATAACGATTCCTTGCATGAGCCCAGTACCAGAGCGCTATGTGTCAGCTCTGCAATTATGGAAGTCCCCTTGGATGGTTGGGAACGCCATGGTCTGCTCCTGCCGTCCCTTGAGATCCACACAGGATATCTTCGGTTGTTCTTGATGGGCCAGCTTGGATAAGGATAACACTACAACAGTAAGAGTCGAGAAAGCGACACCGAGACACAAATGGGAATATTGCTTGACTAACAAACCCATTTCGTGGAAAGTCTTAACCACAAGCTCGCTGAGTGGATATTTTCTGCAGACTGACCTCTCCTGGTTTGCATGGGGAGTGGCCTGTGGTGAACAAAA
Organism: Cepaea nemoralis; assembly: GCA_014155875.1. Classification (NCBI taxonomy): domain Eukaryota; kingdom Metazoa; phylum Mollusca; class Gastropoda; order Stylommatophora; family Helicidae; genus Cepaea; species Cepaea nemoralis. The sequence continues at coordinate 214,468 of JACEFZ010007380.1, forward strand.
TGCCCAATATACGGCAGTGAGGCTAGCAGCCATGTGCAGGATGTGACGATTCCTTGGGTGAGCCCAATACCATTGTTAGGTGTCGCCTCTGCAATTATATAAGCCTCCTTGGATGGCTGAGAATGCCCATGTCTGTTCTGCCTTCCTTTGAGGGCTGATCAGGATGTCTTCAGCGGTTTTAACTTGACCAGCTAGGATGTAGGTTACACCACAAAAGTGATTGTCAAATGTCTTTTGAAACACCGGGGAAGGTTAACCCGGTCAATAAGTGTCCGCAGAAGTCGAATGTGCCAGCCAAAAGGCACAGGTATCGCAGCTCTGCTAGAAACAGGCACAAAATAATTACTTTCGAAAGAAAAAAAAACACCGGATGAACGCAGAAGAAAAAGAATCATTATGGCAGCTTGTTGTTTCCACACATATTTTGTTTACAAGTCTAAGGTTTTTCCCATCAATTTGTAGATCTCCATGCATCTTCATCAAGTTGAAATGTCTCTTTTTATCTAATGCTATTATGTAATCAATAAAGCAACGATGTAGGTCTTTATTTACTTCTATAGAATGTTCATTTAATGATCTCAGTATATGCCCAGCATTTACTTTACCTCGCCTTCTACGAACCAACATTTTTCTTCTATTTCATGATGTATTTTTTTCCCTATGTGCATGATGATTCTTAGCAAAATCTTTGCGATGTGGCTCATTACATTAATTGTTCGATGTTCATCACATTCCAATGCTTCTGATTTCCTTAGGACTGCAATAAATATAGAATTAGATAATTCAGGATTTATATCTCCATGATCATATATTGTGTTCAGCAATCTGATGACTTAATCTATTCCATATTCTTCTAAAACATTGATCATTTCTGTTGTGGTGTTATCTGGGTCAGTTTCCATATGGTTAAGAGCATTCTAACTAGTAACTTCATAATTGATGTTCCTTCATTATTATTCCGAATGACATACTATTATCCACTTGTGTCATCATAAAGTTCGTTCACATAATGAATAATATGAATGTAAAAATCTCGTCTTTTTCTTATAATGATTTTGCATTCTTTGGCTTTTAGGCAACACATTGATGTGTGTGTGTGTTCTTTCGTGTGATGTCACTAATTCTTTTGTGCCATAATTTGGTATCCAGAGTGTTGCATTGGTTTTCAATTTCCTTTCAACTTACCTCAAGACATGCCTCTATTGCCCTTTTGCTCAGTTTCCTAATTTTTCCTGTGAATCTCTTCATATTTTCCATGGTTATTTTTGTTATTTCTTCTTCTTCTTCTTCTTCTTCTTCTTCTTCTTCTTCTTCTTCTTCTTCTTCTTCTTCTTCTTCTTCTTCTTCTTCTTCTTCTTCTTAATCTTCTTCTTCCATTTCGTCGTCGTTTAACGTCCTAACATTCCTTGTTGCTAATTTTAATGTCTCTGTCCTTGTCTTGGGATGATCTGTCTTGAGGCGAATCATAATGAACTAGGCACTTTTAAAGAAGGTAGTTTGCCGTTTTAATTCCTGGGCAGTGGCCATACTGTTCAGTGATGCCAGCTATTGTGCCGTGAATGAGATTGTCTGCTTGTCGTTGCGAAACTTGAGACCATAACCAACAAATAGCTGTCAGCTGCCCTCAAAGTTTCATCCACCACCTGCCTTCTGTGGCTTCTTTTGAACATTTCCAATAAACGAATATGAAATAACACCACATAATCCACAAGAAAACACTGAATCAGCATCTCCCAAGAATAAACGCATCACGTCGCCATTTTACCGGAAGCTGGAAATGAGGAAGCTGGACAATGAAACAGAGTTACGACGACTGGAAATCATGAACCACCATTACCCTTCAATAGATCAAAGTAGATCTTCAGCTGAACAACAGAGTGAAGCAGCTTCAGTGCAAGTCAACGCCATGTCTTTTCCGCTAGATCCCTTCAACGAACAAGCAGGCAGAATTGAAAATTACTTGTCAAGATTCGTGAGGATGTGTGTGATGTGTGGATTGGAGGAGACAAAATGGGCAGTTAAATTGTCGCAAGGACTTTGAGGAACCGCTTATAAAGTATTCTCTGGGAAACGCACGGAGGAGTTGGACAATTATGAAATACTGAAGAAAGCTTTATAAGCCAGATTTGAAATAGATGGAGAGAATTACAAGAAACAGTGCAGGACTGCTCGGAAGGAAGCCAGAGAGAGCTTTTCTCAATATGTAGAATTATTGAAATCCCACCTAAACAAATGGAGTACCATGTCTAGATTTGAAGAAACGTATCCAGATCTACAAGAAATCTTTCTAATAGATCAACTTAAAGAGAAAATGTCTCAGGTCATGAGAGCATTTCTAACACAGAATGGAGCTGAGAGATTGGAATCTATCATTACTTTTCCAGAGAGATATGAGACGACGCAGAAAGAGGTGGGAGGTAATCAATGAACTACCAACAATCCTCGTGAGTTCCCTCAGAAGACCAAAGATAAGGTAGGACCGAAATCCAGCAAATCAAATGGATCTAATGGATTAAATAAGACCACTACAACACAGATCCAGCAGGTGAAATGGGAAAAGAAGGCCTGCTGCAACCATTGTAAAACTAATACAACACAAAGGATTGCAGAAAGAAACCTCAGCTTCTTACCACAGGCTTATGGTACCACCAAAAGCAGCGAGAGTGAACCGAAATTTTCGTTCCAATAAGGAGATGCATCAGAACACCAACTCAAAACTACCAGTTATAAAATATGTCTCCGGGAAGGTTAACCCAGTAAACAAATGCCCGCAGAAGTCGGATGTGTTGACCTAACGGCACAAGAATGCAGCTCTGCTGTAAACAGGCACAATGCAATTCATGTCCGAAAAACAAACTCCAGATGAACACAGAAGAAGAAGAAGATGTCAACATGAACAGATGGACAGTGCAATGCCTCTGTGATATATGTAATTTTTTCGACGCAATTGTACAATCCTCACTGGTAAACCCAGAGCAAGTTACAGATGAAACCGTCAAAATACAGGGATTTCTGAAAAGTTCCATGCCTATGACACTACCTGTTGCCAAGGTCAGCATAACCTCACGCTATGTTATAGGAGAAATCAGAGCAGCGGTCATGGAAGACCCAATCGGCCATGTTATGCAAGGATTTCGCTACGTCTTCTTAGAAGAACCAGTACAGCCGATGATAACATCAGCGGTGACTACACACCAACAAGCTAAGACAACTACAACAACACCAGCAAATCTTTAACCAGAGGATTTAAAACAAGCCCAAGCAACAGATAGTTCACTTGGAACTTGCTTTCATAAGTTGCCAAAATCACATACACCTCCTAGGAAAGGTGATGTCTTCACGAAGAACGGAATTCTTCACCGGAAGGCAGTAAAGTTATGACAGGAGTACTCACATCTCATTGTACCAACTACTTACAGAACGCAAATCCTAGAGATCTCATGTAGTATGCCGTTTAGCGGATATATGGGAATCAATGCAACGAATCTCAACACACTACTACTGGCCGAGAATGAACGCATAAATTCTATGATATGTAAAATAATGCCCAGAATGTCAGAGAGTAGCCACAAAGCACTGGACACCACCAGCGACATTAGGGAAAATGCCCATCACTGGCACACCATTTGAGAAAGTGGCTGTAGACATTGTCGGACCTCTCACAGACAAAGAGAAGGAATCGATTTATACTAACACTCATGGACACATGCTCGAAGCTGTGCTGATGTCATCGAGTGATTCCAATCATGTAGCAGAAGCTCTACTTGGTATATTTACCAGATTAGGATTTTTTTATCAGGATCCCAACTGACAACGGATCACAGTTCAGATGAAAGTTAATGGAGGAAGTCTTCAGACTATTCCAGTCTAGGCTGATATGTACTTCTCCATATCACCCTGCTACAAACAGAGCTGTGGAAATACTTAATGGGACCCTAATAACAATCTTGAAGAAACTAGCTCAAGAAAAAAACCAGAGGTGTGGGATACATACATTCCAGCAGCAATTGTTGCATACCGAGAAGTACCACACACATCTACAGGAATTGCACCGGCAACATTCTTGTTCGGTCATCCAATCAAGGGACCACTGGCAGCTTTACTTCGGACACGGACTGATGATTCAGGTGATGAGACTGTTGTGACTGCATCTGCATATGTGGAAAGAGTTAAAACAACGACTTCAACTTGGATGGAAATTAGCTGCAACCAATCTACGACAAGCATGGCATAGAATGGCCAAAATTTCAACAAGAAAGCAAAATTTAAATATTGAGCACAACCCACTACTGGCAACGCCGATCGTATTCTGGTATGAACCTAAGGCCTATCCACGTCAATATGGAAGCACTATACTCGAGTTTCGCCCTCATTTGAGCTCGTCAGTAGTGCATATCCCTGACCGGATCCGGAAACAGTCCCGGATCACGCGTGTGAAGCGGGTGTGTAACCACGCGGCACACACTGGACACACCAAATTATCACAACAGAATATCACAACGCTACCCATCGTAGGCTATGCTCAAGATTGCCCAATCGCCGCGACCGACGTCCGTCAATCGATGGGACCCATCAATCTTGAGCATAGCCTACGATGGGTAGCGTTGTGATATTCTGTTGTCGGGTCCCATTGATTGACGGACGTCGGTCGCGGCGATTGGGCAATCTTGAGCATAGCCTACGATGGGTAGCGTTGTGATATTCTGTTGTGATAATTTGGTGTGTCCAGTGTGTGCCGCGTGGTTACACACCCGCTTCACACGCGTGATCCGGGACTGTTTCCGGATCCGGTCAGGGATATGCACTACTGACGAGCTCAAATGAGGGCGAAACTCGAGTATAGTGCTTTCATATTGACGTGGATAGGCCTTAGGTTCATACCAGAATACGATCGGCGTTGCCAGTAGTGGGTTGTGCTCAATATTTCAATTTCAAACCCCGAAACAACCACATAATCAAGAAAGCAAAAGATCAAGAGTTAGAGGTAGGAGAAAAAGTACTATTACTTCTTTCCACAAGCCAAAACAAGTTGCGGATCGGTTGGAAAGGACCTTATGTAGTAAAGGAGAAGATTTCCAAAACAAACTACAACATCTCTATAAAGGGGAAAGAGAACATCTTTCGTCTCAATCTGTTACGAAAGTACAATGAGAGACCCGCCACCGAGACAGCACATTTGATAGCAATGGCCGTAGCAACAGAATTTGAACATGGACACTCAATGGGAGTGGAGTGTCCTCTGCAGTTCAGAGAGACTTATCGAGATAGGGTATCCTGCCATACCTAAGACTGAAAATAATACTGACCCTTGTAAGGAACAACATCACGGCTCCCAAATTAAAGTTTACATGGAAGTAGCCGAATATCAGACTCTTCAACTTAAAACAATACATATCTATGTCTGATCAATTACTACTGTCCAAGTGACCACCCACAAACATTGGACACACTCCATTAAAAGAAAAAAATGATTGTGTGTGGCGATTTCAACAAGCCGTCTGACCCACATACCTTCTACTCAGGATCAAGGCACACTACAACTACAGCTGACCTGGCTTTCCATTCACAAGATCTGGAGTGGAACATTACATTATTGTTGGGAGACAACTTGGTGGCAGTGACCATAGGTCAATCTTTCTAACTATAGACATTGAGCTTGTAAGTCAAAGCAGCACCATCTCGAGGTGGAGTTACAAGAAAGCGGTCTGGGCAATGTACAAGCATCACATCAGCATACTAGTTAGAAATCTGAATACAGATAAAGTCATAAATAAAGTAGTTGAAGAGTTTGGGAAATGCATACTACAGGCAGCACGAGAAACAGTACTAAGAGGAGCTTGTAAACAATATAAATCCTACTGGAGTAGTGAACTGGAACAGTTGCATAGTGATGTGGAAGTGTGTAGAAAGCAAGCAGAGGCCAAACCCAGCCACGAGCACCACAATAAACACCAGCATGCAAAAGCCAAATTTCAAAGGGCCAAGCTGCAGGCTAGACGGAAAAGCTGGCAGGAAAAAACAATAGTCACTGAACTTTGAAAGAGACACACACATGTTTTGGAAGCTAGTAAAACAACTTAATGATGAGGGCACATGGAGAAACTCAAATCTGGAGAAACCCCCATCATGCAGTAGTGAACTCACATGGTGGCTTCGGAGAAATTGTGTTTTACCATTCCCCATCATACAGTAGTTAATTCACTTTTGGCATCACAAAGAGCCAAAATGCTGGGGTTGATTGTGATGTTCTATAAAGGACATGAAAATAACTTTACCATGCAGCAGTTAAGTGAAGCATTAGATTATTACCAGTATTTCCAACACCTTGAAGCATTAAGAAACATTTTGAAACTATTACGATACATTCTAAAACATTGTCGTGTAGTGTGAGCTGATCAATTAAATCAACATCATCAAGTGACATACCAACTAGTGTGAATAATTATGCTTCTCTAACTCACAATATCTCCAAAAGTGTTATTAGAACAATGTATGTTCTTATATTCTTCCTTGTCATGATGAGAGACTGTCAAGAATATTTTATTCCTATGTTCCTCTGTCTCTTCTTCTTTTGACATCTCCACATGTTGCAAGTCCTGGTAAATATCATTTCATGCCGCATCAACCACACTTATTGGACTTCTTCCTGTTTCCCAACATGAAGAGTCTGTTTCATGGATATCTTTCTTCTAACATCCAGGGCTTGATGACTGAACTGGAGATATAGTTCTGGACCCCAGCAGGCCAGTTCTACAATCAAGGCAATAGATTGGTGAAGAAGACATGGAAGAAGTGCATCACCTTGAGAATGATTAATGTTCCCACCAATTTCCAGGCACATGCCCTGACAGTTTCATAGTAGTAGGCCTCATTCAGCCCTGTAGGACTATAGAGCTATGCCGCTGGGGAGACACCCGACAGCACCGCTGATGACTATGTAGTCCAGTGCGAGAGTGACAGTCTCTACGAGTCACAATTTCCGCATCTGTAAGACAAGGCTGGTCTCGCAGTAAGTGACTGCATTTTGTGCTTGTGCCTCTAACCCTCAGTTTGTTGGATCAGATTGCGATCAGAGAGCACCAGTCCATTTCGCACATCTCTTCTCCGGGAACATCTGTCCGCTGCAACTCTTTCCCAAGTGTCTGGATCTATGCCAAGGGTTTTCATATCTTTTTTACACACATCCCTACATCGCATTTGGGGTCTTCCGGTTGGCCTCTTCCTTGTGGCTAGTTCTCCGTATAGGAGCTCTTGAGAATACGTTCATCCTCCATTCGAGATACGTGGCCGGCCTCTGAGGTGTCTTTACTTCATATAAAAGTGTAAAAGTTCTCAACCACATCTTGTATATTTAATGTTTTAGGAAGTTATGTTTTCTGCCTTGTTCTTGCTAGTTTAGATATTCTGGCATGCTAAACATCCTTATTTATGTCATCAGACTCAGTAACATTTTAAACACACTGATTTAGCATCCTTTGTTATTTATGTTTCTCAGATGAAACCAAACCAGTAAATATTTCCTGGATTCATAAAAGGAGAGATAAAACCGAATGCTGATGTTAAAGTATGATGGTATATAATTTGCTTTTCTTACAAGTATAACAATGTTTGTTATATTACGTTACTAATTATTCACTTCACGATAAGGATCTGCTAGCAAATTATATTATTTGGCACAATTATATAAAATAATGGTGATTTTATTTTTTCAAGACAGTGCGGCACCTTATATTATCAACATTCCAAAGGATGTAAGCACTGCTTTACCAATAAATCATTTGATTATGAATAGAAAATGTCATGTATGTGATGTATCATTTACTGTTAATTCAACTCTTGAAGAACATATACTGTTGAGAAGCCTCACATGTGTGTAGAGCATTAGTTTCCAATAGTAGGAGTCTAACGAATAATAAGAGTATGCATACTGGAGAGAAACCATACAAGTGTGATATTTGTGGAGATTTATTTGCTAATAATGATAATCTAATACAACATAAGAGAATACATAATGGTCAGAAGCTTTATAATTGTGAAGTTTGTGGAGTATCATATACTTTTTTTTCAAATCTTCAAAAACACAAAAGAAGACACACTGGTGAGAAGCCTTACAAATATGATGATTGTGGAGCCTCATTTGCCTATAAATGTAATATAATACAACATTTAATGAAACATATTGGAAAGAAACAATACAGATGTGATGTATGTGTGGCTTCATTTTTTTCTAGTTCACATCTACAACAGCACACAAGATCACATACTGATGAGAAGCCTTACAAATGTGATATGTGTAATGCATCATTTACTAGTCGTTCATATATAAAACGACACATTAAAACACATACTGGTGAGAGGCCATTCAAATGTGATGTGTGTAGAGCATCATTTAATGATAGATCAAGTCTAGAACGACACACAAGAACACATACAGGACAGAAGCCCTACAAATGTGATGTGTGCGGAGCATCATTTACTCGCTGTTCAAATCTACAACGATACAAAAGAACACATACTGGTGAGAAGCCTTACAAATGTGATGTATGTAGAGCATCATTTGCTTGTTGTTCAGATCTACAACAGCACAAAAGAACACATACTGGTGAGAAGCCTTACAAATGTGATGTATGTAGAGCATCATTTGCTTGTTGTTCAGATCTACAACAGCACAAAAGAACACATACTGGTGAGAAGCCTTACAAATGTGATGTATGTAGAGCATCATTTGCTTGTTGTTCAGATCTACAACAGCACAAAAGAACACATACTGGTGAGAAGCCTTACAAATGTGATGTATGTAGAGCATCATTTGCTTGTTGTTCAGATCTACAACAGCACAAAAGAACACATACTGGTGAGAAGCCTTACAAATGTGATGTATGTAGAGCATCATTTGCTTGTTGTTCAGATCTACAACAGCACAAAAGAACACATACTGGTGAGAAGCCTTACAAATGTGATGTATGTGGAGCATCGTTTATTAGGCATTCATATCTACAACGACACAAAATAACACATACAGGTGAGAAGCCATTCCAATGTTATGTGTGTAGAGCATCATTTAATGATAGATCAAATCTAGAACGACACAAAAGAACACATACAGGTGAGAAGCCCTACAAATGTGATGTGTGCGGAGCATCATTTACTTGCCATTCAGATCTACAACGACACAAAAGAACACATACAGGAGAGAAGTTTTACAAATGTGTATGTGGATCTTCATTTACTGATAGATCAAGTCTAAAACAACACATAAGAACACATACAGGTGAGAAGCCCTACAAATGTGATGTGTGTGGAGCATCATTTACTCGTCCTTCAGATCTACAACGACACAAAAGAACACATACTGGTGAGAAGCCTTACAAATGTGATGTATGTGGAGCATCGTTTATTAGGCATTCATATCTACAACGGCACAAAATAATACATACTGGTGAGAAGCCATTCCAATGTAATGTGTGTAGAGCATCATTTAATGATAGATCAAATCTAGAACGGCACAAAAGAACACATACAGGTTAGAAGCCTTACACAGTGTGATGTGTGTGGAGCATCATTCGCTAGTCCTTCACATCTAAAAGAACACATTAGAACACATACTAGTGAGAAGCCCTACTAATGTGATGTGTGCGGAGCATCAATTTCTGATAGATCAAGTCTAAAACAACACATTAGAACACATACTGGTGAGAAACCCTACAAATGTGATTTGTGCGTAGCATCATTTACTTGTTGTTCAGATCTACAGCACACAAAATAACACATACTGGTGAAAAGTCTTACATATGTGATTTGTGTGGAGCATTATTTACTAGTCGTTCCCATCTAAATTGACACATTAGAACACATACTGTTAAGAAGTCTTACATATGTGATGTATGTTGAGCATTATTTACTAGTCATTTCCATCTAAAACGACACATTAGAACACATACTGGTGAGAAGTCTTACATATGTGATGTGTGTGGAGCATTATTTACTAGTCATTTCCATCTACAACGACACATTAGAACACATACTGGTGAAAAGTCTTACATATGTGATGTGTGTGGAGCATTATTTACTAGTCATTTCCATCTAAAACGACACATTAGAACACATACTGGTGAGAAGTCTTACATATGTGATGTGGTGGAGCATTATTTACTAGTCATTTCCATCTAAAACGACACATTAGAACACATATTGGTGAGAAGTCTTACATATGTGATGTGTGTGAAGCATTATTTACTAGTCATTTCCATCTAAAACGACACATTATAACACATACTGGTGAGAAGTCTTACATATGTGATGTGTATGGAGCATTATTTACTAGTCGTTTCCATCTAAAATGACACATTAGAACACATACTGGTGTATGTGGAGAATCATTTACTGATAGATCAAGTCTGAATCAACACATTAGAACACATACTGGTGAGAAGCCTTACAAATGTGATATGTGTGGTGCATCATTTACTGATAGTTCAAATCTGGAACGACACAAAAGAGCACATACTGGTGATTGCAGAGAGGAGACCAAAAGTAGTTCAGAAAATGAATCTTAATAAAGATGTTCTTAAAGCAGATAAAGAAATTCAAGAACAATACAGAGTGACTGTGAAAAATAGGTACAATGCAATATCTATATTATAGAGTATAAATGAACAACTGGAAATGTTAAAGGGCTCCATTCATCATGCAAGCAAAGAAATATTACTGGAGAGAGGCTAAGAAGCTAAAAAAATAAAAAAAATTATGAATGAAGAAATCTTAAAGTTGATGGACAAAAGAAAACAGAGTAAAACTGACAAACCAGAATATGACAAGATAAACGAACAAATAAGAGATAAATGTGTGAAGACAAACGAAAGTTGGTTAAATGAGCAGTGCAAGAAAATTTAATTAAATTCTAGTAAAGATACAAACATATGCACAGATAAATCAATGAGCTCACAAGAAGAAAAGCAAGTGTAAATGCAGGGTGTTTGAAATAAAAAACAGGAAAGATATTATTGGAGGAAGGTGCTATAGTGAAGAGGTTGAATGAGTATATAAGATAATTATGTGATGGAGAAAGAGAAGAATCAACAGAAGACAGTATCTTAGAAGGTCCACCTATTCTAAAAAAACAAAAGAAGTAACTGACGTTATCAAACAAATGAAAAAAAGGAAAAAAGCAAGTGGGCCAGATGGAATCACAATAGAAGAATTAGAAGTACTGGGAGAATTTGGAGTAGATATATTAATCAACATGTTGAATGGTATTTACAGCAGTGGATATTTACTGTATATTTTGCTTAAATCTGTATTTATAGCTATACCATAAAAGACGGGAATAATTAAATGCAAAGAATTTTGTTCAACTAACCTCATAAACCATGTCATTTAGCTTCTACTCAGAATTATAATGAGAAGAACAAGAAAGAAAATAAAAATGGAAAGTAGTGAAGAACTGTATGGGTTTGTGGAAGGAGAGGGTACAAACATTGCTATATATCCATTACAAACACTGATAGAAATATCACTAGAGACACAGAAAAACAGATATGTGTGCTCCATATATACCAAATTAGTTAGTTAGTTAGTCGACAGATCATCCTCGTTGCACATCGGACCATTCAGTCCATAAGTGCTCGGATCCCCTCCTCAGCAAATCCCGCAGCGTGTAGCGGCTAACGACGCCAGTTCTGTGTTGGTTTATCAATCTTCTTTGGCTTCCTGCGTAGTGTTCTTGTTTGGCCACCCCTCTTTTAATTTGCTGCTCTCGCAGTCTGGCCATTGTTGTAGATTCACAGTCATCACTTGGTTCTTGCAAAAGTCTCACTTCTCGTAGAGCATTCAGAATGTCAGCCTGGTCCATGGCGCGTCCGCCCTACACTGTAGCCTCACCTGCGAGCTTGTCAGCCTACAAATGGTACAAATGCCAACAGATTTTTGCACATCCTTTTCAGTTTGCATCCAACAAGACAGAAAATGCAGACAAGAAAATCCGGCTGCTGTGGAGGCTGAAGTACAAGCGTTGATTTTCGAGAATTCGCTAGACGGTGATGCTGTCATCTACACAGATAGGTCAGTCATCTGACATGTGAGAAGCTCATGGGCGTTTACAGCTCAGGCCGGAGGGAGAATTGTGAAGGAGGACTCTGGTGCTTTCACTGAAACCACAAGTAGCCTGACTATGGAAGTCATGGCAGTAAGTAAAGCAATAACATGGCTCGAGACACAGACATTCAATGGGGCATGTTTCCTTAGCGACTCAATGAACATGATCAAGAGGATAGAGGGGGGGTCGATCCGAAGAGAATAGTTGCTGCCTCTGGAGCAGTCTCGGCTTGCAAAGATTAGTTTCATCTTCGTGCCAAGGCATGCGGGAGTACAAGGAAATGAGCGGGCTGACAAGCTCGCAGGTGAGGCTACAGTGGAGGGGGGACGCGCCATGGACCAGGTTGACATTCTGAATGCTCTACGAGAAGTAAGACTTTTGCGTGAACCAAATGATGATTCTGAATCTACAACCATGACCAGACTGCGAGAACAGCAAATTAAAAGAGGGGTGGCCAAACAAGAACACTACGCAGGAAGCCAAAGAAGATTGATAAACCAACGCAGAACTGGTGTCATTAGCCGCTACACACTGCAGGATTTGCTAAGGAGAGGATCCGAGCACTTATGGACTGAATGGTTCAATGTGCAATGAGGATGATCTGTCGACTAACTAACTAACTAACAAAATCTCAAACCTTATTGTAAATATCAGAGTAATTTTGATGAGTATTTTGTCTCTATATTACTTCAGTTCTTACACAATGTCATACTGATGATAATTCTGGTGAAATTCTTTAGAATTTATGTTTTATTGGTAGTTTGAACAAGACATTTAATTGGTTATATTATTACAGATGTCTATTGTCTTGAATTAACTTTCACATATATTGTCTTAACTGTGTAAACACAGTATTAATGAAATGAAATAAATGATTGGTATAAATATTAATGTGTAATGTTTATTTTATTATCCGTATTGCTTATAGATATTTTGTTCAACCAGTATATGATACATTTTTTTTTTGCTGCGTATCCCTTACGGGACGTTGCAGTCAACACCATCATTTTCATGCTGCTGTTGATGTACTAGGCAAGTGTTACGTTCAGTAATTTGTCATTGCTTTCTGAACGACCGGTCCCTATACCTTTTTCGAAAAAGAACCAGCACTACCGTGTTTCGAACCCGGGTATACGGGCTCACAAACCGCGTTCGCAAGCCCTTAGCCACAGAGAACGGTATGATACAGGACACTGCAAATGTGTAGGATATGTTTTAGTTGTCTTGTGGTTTATAGTTTTGCAAATTTGAAAAATAGATTTGATGCAATGTACCATAGTTTCATAATTCTTCAACATATCAAAATCCCTGTAAGCTTTGGAGATGTGGTTATATAGTATTACACAGGAAATAAAATGGGGAACCCATTGAGGCCACTGAGACAATTACATAAATAAACACACATAGTACTGTTTGGCGCTCACAGAAGGAGAAGAGGGAAGTAGAGACTAGAGGACGCACTAGACAACATAAAATTTGAAAGCTAAAGTTACAGACCGGGATTCGAACCTGTCACCCCCAAACGCTGAAAATTTCTTGGACAGCCAAAATGAGTGTTCTAGACATTATGAGGAAGGCTAAGTTGCAAAGACAACTTATCACTTATCTGTGTGATAAACATCTGGTTTATCCTGTCAGCAGTTAAATGCTTGTCTCATTAATTAAGATATGCATGTCTACGTTCACACTGTCTCACGGTGAGTGGTTCATTAAATCTGTCGAGGTTCCTTAGATGACACGACCCTACTTGGCTAACTATGGCGATTCTAGAGCCAATACATGCTTACCAAGCTCCGACCCTCGTGGAAAGAGCGCTTTTATTAGTTCAAAACCAATCGTCGTTGTCCTTTGCGGGTCGCAGTGTTCCCACTTGTGACTCTGGCTATGTTTGTGCTGATTGCATGGCCTTACGTGCCGGTGACACGTCTTTCAAATGTCTGCCCTATCACATGTCGATGGTACGTGTCATGCCTGCCATGTCTGGAACGGGTAACGAGGAATCAGGGCTCGATTCTGGAGAAGGAGCATGAAAAATGGCTAGCACATCCAAGGAAGGCAGCAGGCTAGCAACTTACCCACTCACAGCACGGGTATGTAGTGACGAAAAATAACAATATGGGACTGTATCTAGGCCCCGTAACTGGAATGGCACACTTTAAACTGTTTAATGAGGATCTATTGGAGGGCAAGTCTTTTCGCCAGCAGCCGCAGTAATTCTAGCTCCAATATCATATATTAAAGTTGTTGCAGTTAAAAAGCTCGTAGTTGAATCTCAGGTGCAGGCAGGCGATCTGGCTTGCTATGGTTCACTGTCCGTTGTTTCTGCCTTACCGTCTGCCGGCTCTCTCCCGTAGGTGCTCTTCACTGACGTCCCGGGTGGCCGACGCGATTACTTTGTAAATAATTATAGTGTTCAAAGCAGGCCTCGGCTGGTGAATAATGGTGCATGGAATAATTTAGGACTTCAGTTCTATTTTGTTGATTTTCGGAACTGGAGTTAATAATTGATAGCAATTCTAACCTATAAACGATGCTGATTAGCGACTCCAATGCACAAAATGGAATACCGCTTGGTTAGCAAATACCCAACAGTGGAAAGACCTAATCGTGTGGGCGGCGACAAAGGTACAAGCGTCCTAGTGGCACGAAATAACATATTGCTTGGCTACCAAATCCATTACGAAGAAAGTCAGCATCGTAAGCCCATAGTGTGAGCGTTATTCAAGGTGAAATAGTGTCATGAAATGGACCATTGTTAGGCTAGCTCATCCATTACGAGAAATATCTGTATCGAAAGCTCATTGAGAGAACATTGTCAAAGATTGAAAAAGCGTCCCATTGTCACTAAATGGATTATTGCTTGGCTAGCACACCCATTACGAGGAAAGTCAGTATTCGAAAGCACACTGAGAGAGCGTTATCAATGTGGAACATCCCATTGGCATGAAATGGAATACCGCTTGGCTAACACCATCCTTAAAGAGATGTCGAGAACAGAGGACTTTGACATTAGTGAATCCATATCATTGTCCAGAATGAGAGGCTTGGGAGTAAGAATCGGCACGGCCAGATACGAGAGGTACATCGGGAAAACGAGGTGCCTCGTCAACCAACACAGAACTGGCACTATTAGCCACAGGACGCTGATGCATATGCTGGAGAGAGGATCTGAGCTCCTATGGATCCATCCACAGTGCAATGATGATACCCCAACTGATAACTGACAACTGCTTGGCTAGCGAATACATTACGTGGAAGTCTGAAGCGAAGGCTCGCTGTGTGTATGTCCGCTGGGCAGAAATGTCAGACGGGTCTGCATGCCCAATTTTCAACCCTGGTCTTCTGAGAAGCAGCTTGTAGTGAACGGGGGGGGGGGGGGGGGGCAATATAATGGTGGACATAACGATTCCTTGGCATGAGCCCAGTACCAGAGCGCTATGTGTCAGCTCTGCAATTATGGAAGTCCCCTTGGATGGTTGGGAACGCCATGGTCTGCTCCTGCCGTCCCTTGAGATCCACACAGGATATCTTCGGTTGTTCTTGATGGGCCAGCTTGAATAAGGATAACACTACAACAGTAAGAGTCGAGAAAGCGACACCGAGACACAAATAGGAATATTGCTTGACTAACAAACCCATTTCGTGGAAAGTCTTAACCAAAAGCTCGCTGAGTGGATATTTTCTGCAGACTGACCTCTCCTGGTTTGCATGGGGAGTGGCCTGTGGTGAACAAAATGCCCAATATATGACAGTGAGGCTAGCAGCCATGTGCAGGGTGTGACGATTCCTTGGATGAGCCCAATACCATTGTTAGGTGTCGCCTCTGCAATTATATAAGCCTCCTTGGATGGCTGAGAATGCCCATGTCTGTTCTGCCTTCCTTTGAGGGCTAATCAGGATGTCTTCAGCAGTTTTAACTTGACCAGCTAGGATGTAGGTTACACCACAAAAGTGATTGTCAAATGTCTTTTGAAACACCGGGGAAGGTTAACCCGGTCAATAAGTGTCCGCAGAAGTCGAATGTGCCAGCCAAAAGGCACAGGTATCGCAGCTCTGCTAGAAACAGGCACAAAATAATTACGTTCGAAAGAAAAAACACACCGGATGAACGCAGAAGAAGAAGAATCGTTATGGCAGCTTGTTGTTTCCATACATATGGTTTTTACAAGTCTAATAGTCAGTTATCAGTTATCAGTTGGGGTATCTTCTTTGCACTCCGGACAAGTCCATAGGTGCTCAGATCCTCCCCCCCCCCAGCATATGCATCAGCGTCCGGTGGCTAATAGTGCCAGTTCTGTGTTGGTTGACGAGGCGCTTTGTTTTCCCGATGTACCTCTCGCGTCTGGCTGTGCCGATTCTTACTCCAAGGTCTTTCATCCTGGACAGCGATGTGGAATCACTGACGTCAAAGTCCTCTGTTCTCGCCATATGGATGTTAATAACATCAGCACGATCCATAGGCTGGCCATCTACAGGGGGTGCAGAGCCAGCCAGTTTGTCAGCTCGTTCATTTTCCTCGACTCCCGCATGTCCCGGGACGAAGGATGAAGGTGACTTTACGGACAACAGACTTCCGCAGCGATTCAGTCCACTGTCTACGTACAGATCCAGCTTCGACCTTCTGAATCATGCTCATTGAATCACTTAGTACACACACGTTGGTATAATGCTGTGATTCCAGCTATATGAAAGCCTGTGTAACTGCCATCACCTCCATCGTCATGCTGCTCGTGGTCATAGAGTGGGCACCACTGGATTCTTGAACGGTTCGGCTCGCTGAACGGGCTGTAAATGCCCACGCACTTCTCTGCTGCTTTACAACAGATCCATCTGTATAGATGAGCACTTCGGGGCTATCTGAGTGTTCATAGATGAGCGCGTTAATCTCTGCATTGACAGCGGCAGGGTTCTGCTCTCTGCACCGTCTGTCGAGTGTGATAATGCAGGAGAAAGTGCACTTAAAAGCTGGAGGCACCGGCACCCATTCCTTGCCGGGGTTGATACTGGTAAGACTGCAGACCTGTCTGACGACATCTTTCGCCCGACCCATCCATGATTTGCCCCTCTTTAGCCTGTCACCCTTTTCTCTGAATATAGCGTCATGCAGAGGGTGCTGCTCATCTGCACTTATTTTTAAGTATGCACGAGCTCTCCAAATCTTGATCCTGTGTTCCATTGTCGGGAAGTCAAGGTGGTATCTCATTGCTACACAGCTGGTGTCTCTCGTGCAGCCCAAAATGATGCGCATGGCTTCGTTTTGTACCTTTTCAAGTCTTCCAATCTGTGTAGGGCTGACAGTGAGGATGGCCATGGCATACTCGATGCGTGAAAGCACAAGTCCTTGGAACAGAAGTATTAGCAGTCTTTGCTCGATATTGGCAGTCGCCATGACTCTCATTGCTGACAAACCTTTTCGAGCCTTCGTTATGACTAATCGACATGATCTCTGAAGGACAGGCTACGATCAAGCCTCACGCCAAGATATGTCATTGACTGGGTTCTACTCAAACTGCTCCCATCCATTCTTACTGCCGGCAGGTCTGTGTTCACAATATGGTTGTTTAGTGAGAACCATGTAACCGTTGCCTTTGCAGGGTTGACAAGGGCATCGGCATCAGCACACCATGAGGAAATTCGATCTAGTTCGCCCTGCATATCATTGGCAACCGCATGTCTATCTCAACCCTGTCGATACACGAGGATGTCGTCAACGAATGACAGAGTCCTACCCCTCCCGTCCAACTGTTGTTCAGTGATCGGCACCGTATACACGCTGAATAGTACTGGGGACAGTGGTGAACCCTGCGGCAATCCTGGACATATCGTTGTCGGCTCAGAAGACCAACTCCCGCATCATAGCACCACCTTCCTTTGGAGCAGAACTGCAGCTATCCATCGTACAAGGTGAGGGTGCACTTTCAGTCTGAGGTGGTTGCATCAAGTGCTCGAAAGATACTCTGTTATATGCGTCCTCTAAGTCTGTGGCGGCCGCACATGTCTCTTCTCTGACCTGAAATCCTTCGTAAACATCTTGAGCAAAGACCGCTGCATTCACAAGTCTAAGGTTTTTCCCATCAATTTGTAGATCTCCATGCATCTTCATCAAGTTGAAATGTCTCATTTTATCTAATGCTATTATGCAATCAATAAAGCAATGATGTAGGTCTTTATTTACTTCTATAGAATGTTCATTTAATGATCTCAGTATATGCCCAGCATTTACTTTACTATGCCTTCTACGAACCCACATTTTTCTTCTATTTCAGGATGTATTTTTTTCCTATCTGCATGATGATTCTTAGCAAAATCTTCGTGGTGTGGCTCATTACATTAATTGTTCGATGTTGATCACATTCCAATGCTTCTGATTTCTTTAGGACTGCAATAAATATAGAATTACATCATTCAGGATTTATATCTCCATGATCATATATTGTGTTCAGCAATCTGATGACTTAATCTATTCCATATTCTTCTAAAACATTGATCATTTCTGCTGTGGTGTTATCTGGGCCAGTTTCCATATGGTTAAGAGCATTCTAACTAGTAACTTCATAACTGATGTTCCTTCATTATTATTCCGAATGACATACTATTATCCACTTGTGTCATCATAAAGTTCGTTCACATAATGAATAATATGAATGTAAAAATCTCGTCTTTTTCTTATAATGATTTTGCATTCTTTGGCTTTTAGGCAACCCATTGATGTGTGTGTGTGTTCTTTTGTGTGATGTCACTAATTCTTTTGTGCCATAATTTGGTATCCAGAGTGTTGCATTGGTTTTCAATTTCCTTTCAACTTACCTCAAGACATGCCTCTATTGCCCTTTTGCTCAGTTTCCTAATTTTTCCTGTGAATCTCTTCATATTTTCCATGGTTATTTTTGTTATTTCTTCTTCTTCTTCTTCTTCTTCTTCCATTTCGTCGTCGTTTAAAGTCCTAACATTCCTTGTTGCTAATTTTAATGTCTCTGTCCTTGTCTTGCGATGATCTGTCTTGAGGCGAATCATAATGAACTAGGCACTTTTAAAGAAGGTAGTTTGCCGTTGTTTTAATTCCTGGGCAGTGGCCATACTGTTCAGTGATGCCAGCTATTGTGCCGTGAATGAGATTGTCTGTCTGTCGTTGCGAAACTTGAGACCATAACCAACAAATAGCTGTTAGCTGCCCTCAAAGTTTCATCCACCACCTGCCTTCTGTGGCTTCTTTTGAACATTTCCAATAAACGAATATGAAATAACACCACATAATCCACAAGAAAACACTGAATCAGCATCTCCCAAGAATAAACGAATCACGTCGTTATTTTACCGGAAGCTGGAAATGAGGAAGCTGGACAATGAAACAGAGTTACGACGACTGGAAATCATGAACCACCATTACCCTTCAATAGATCAAAGTAGATCTTCAGCTGAACAACAGAGTGAAGCAGCTTCAGTGCAAGTCAACACCATGTCTTTTCCGCTAGATCCCTTCAACGAAAAAGCAGACAGAATTGAAAATTACATGTCAAGATTCGTGAGGATGTGTGTGATATGTGGATTGGAGGAGACAAAATGGGTAGTTAAATTTTCGCAAGGACTTCGAGGAACCGCTTATAAAGTATTATCTGGGAAACGCATAGAGGAGTTGGACAATTATGAAATACTGAAGATAGCTTTATAAGCCAGATTTGAAATAGATGTAGAGAATTACAAGAAACAGTTCAGTACTGCTCGGAAGGAAGCCGGAGAGAGCTTTTCTCAATATGTAGAATGAATGAAATCCCACCTAAACAAATGGAGTACCATGTCTAGATTTGAAGAAACGTATCCAGATCTACAAGAAATCTTTCTAATAGATAAACTTAAAGAGAAATGTCTCAGGTCATGAGAGCATTTCTAACACAGAATGGAGCTGAGAGATTGGAATCTATCATTACTTTTCCAGAGAGATATGAAACGTCGCAGAAAGAGGCGGGAGGTAATCAATGAACTACCAACAATCCTCGCGAGTTCCCTCAGAAGACCAAATATAAGGTAGGACCGAAATCCAGCAAATCAAATGGATCTAATGGATTAAATACGACCACTACAACACAGATCCAGCAGGTGAAATGGAAAAAGAAGGCCTGCTGCAGCCATTGTAAAACTAATACAACACAAAGGATTGCAGAAAGAAACCTCAGATTCTTACCACAGGCTTATGGTACCACCAAAAGCAGCGAGAGTGAACCGAAATTCTCGTTCCAATAAGGAGATGCATCGGAACACCAATTCAAAACTACCAGTTATAAAATATGTCTCCGGGAAGGTTAACCCGGTAAACAAATGCCCGCAGAAGTCGGATGTGTTGACCTAACGGCGCAAGAACGCAGCTCTTCTGTAAACAGGCACAATGCAATTCATGTCCGAAAAAAAATCTCCAGATGAACACAGAAGAAGAAGAAGAAGAAGAAGAAGAAGAAGAAGAAGAAGAAGAAGAAGAAGAAGAAGAATATGTCAACATGAACAGATGGACAGTGCAATGCCTCTGTGATACATGTTAATTTTTTGACGCAATCGTACAATCCTCACTGGTAAACCCAGAGCAAGTTACAGATGAAACCGTCAAAATACAGGGATTTCTGAAAAGTTCCATGCCTATGACACTACCTGTTGCCAAGGTCAGCATAACCTCACGCTATGTTATAGGAGAAATCATAGCAGCGGTCATGGAAGACCCAATCGGCCATGTTATGCCAGGATGTTGCTACGTCTTCTTAGAAGAACCAGTTCAGCCGATGATAACATCAGCGGTGACTACACACCAACAAGCTAAGACAACTACAACAACACCAGCAAATCTTTAACCAGAGGATTTAAAACAAGCCCAAGCAACAGATAGTTTACTTGGAACTTGCTTTCATAAGTTGCCAAATTCACATACACCTCTTTGGAAAGTTGATGTCTTCATGAAGAACGGAATTCTTCACCGGAAGGCAGTAAAGTTAGGACAGGAGTACTCACATCTCATTGTACCAACTACTTACAGAACGCAAATCCTAGAGATCTGATGTAGTATGCCGTTTAGCGGATATATGGGAATCAATGCAACGAATCTCAACCCACTACTACTGGCCGAGAATGAACGCAGAAATTCTACGATATGTAAAATCATGCCCAGAATGTCAGAGAGTAGCCCCAAAGCACTGGACACCACCAGCGACATTGGGGAAAATGCCCATCACTGACACACCATTTGAGAAATTGGCTGTAGACATTGTCGGACCTCTCACAGACAAAGAGAAGTAATCGATTTATACTATCACTCATGGACACATGCTCGAAGCTGTGCTGATGTCATTGAGTGATTCCAATCATGTAGCAGAAGCTCTACTTGGTATATTTACCAGATTAGGATTTTTAATCAGGATCCCAACTGACAACGGATCACAGTTCAGATGAAAGTTAATGGAGGAAGTCTTCATACTATTCCAGTCTAGGCTGATATGTACTTCCCCATATCACCCTGCTACAAACAGAGCTGTGGAAATACTTAATGGGACCCTAATAACAATCTTGAAGAAACTAGCTCAAGAAAAACCAGAGGTGTGGGATACATACATTCCAGCAGCAAATTTTGTATACAGAGAAGTACCACACACATCTACATGAATTGCACCGGCAACATTCTTGTTCGGTCATTCAATCAAGGGACCACTGGCAGCTTTACTTCGGACACGGACTGATGATTCAGGTGATGAGACTGTTGTGACTGCATCTGCATATGTGGAAAGAGTTAAAACAACGACTTCAACTTAGATGGAAATTAGCTGCAACCAATCTACGACAAGCATGGCATAGAATGGCCAAAATTTCAACAAGAAAGCAAAAGATCAAGAGTTAGAGGTGGGAGAAAAGTACTATTACTTCTTCCCACAAGCCAAAACAAGTTGCAGATCGGTTGGAAAGGACCTTATGTAGTAAAGGAGAAAATTTCCATAACAAACTACAACATCTCTATAAAGGGGAAAGAGAACATCTTTCATCTCAACCTGTTACGAAAGTACAATGAGAGACCCGCAACAGAGACAGCACATTTGATAGCAATGGCCGTAGCAACAGAATTTGAACATGGACACTCAATGGGAGTGGAGTATCCTCTGCAGTTCAGAGAGACTTATCGAGATAGGGTATCCTGCCATACCAAAGACTGAAAATAATACTGACCCTTGTAAGGAACAACATCACGGCTCCCAAATTAAAGTTTACATGGAAGTAGCTTGGTATCAGACTCTTCAACTTAAAACAATACATATCTATGTCTGATCAATTACTACTGTCCAAGTGACCACCCACAAACATTGGACACACTCCATTAAAAGAAAAAAATGATTGTGTGTGGCGATTTCAACAAGCCGTCTGACCCACATACCTTCTACTCAGGACCAAGGCACACTACAACTACAGCTGACCTGGCTTTCCATTCACCAGATCTGGAGTGGAACATTACATTATTGTTGGGAGACAACTTGGTGGCAGTGACCATCTTTCTAACTATAGACAATGAGCTTTTAAGTGAAAGCAGCACCCCCTCGAGGTGGAGTTACAAGAAATGCGGACTGGGCAATGTACAAGCATCACATCAGCATACTAGTTAGAAATCTTAATACAGATAAAGTCATAAATAAAGTAGTTGAAGAGTTTGGGAAATGCATACTACAGGCAGCACGAGAAACAGTACCAAGAGGAGCTTGTAAACAATATAAACCCTACTGGAGTAGTGAACTGGAACAGTTACATAATGATGTGGAAGTGTGTAGAAAGCAAGCAGAGGCCAAACCCAGCCACGAGCACCACAATAAACACCGGCATGCAAAAGCCAAATTTTGTCCACCGGATAACATCATTAAAACGAATCAACATCACAATTTAGGCCAATAAGAACATTCAGCATATTTTAACATCTTCGCTTATTCTCCTGCAGGGTTAATCGTTCTGACAAGGTTATAAAAAGCTCATTGGTATCAATAGTACATACGAAATACAAAAGTTCAGTTCTCATTCCGCTGCACAAAGATTGTCTTTTTAATTTGCGAACGTTCATTATAAATACATTTTCTTTCCCTTATATATTTAACTCCCAAGACTACAAATTCAACTGTCTTTACAGTCATGTAGTATCATCCTTTAATTCTTAGTCTTTACTTCTGTTCAGATGGATTGTCCATCTCTGTGATGTTAAAACATGTCTTTCCCTCATGGTTTCAAATCTTTAACTCACAGTTTGACTAAATTTCTCTCAATCTTTCAATTCGTCATTTTAATTCTATGTGCAAGCTCTACCATGTCATCCTGTAATAGTCACTCTGTTATACACCACAATCTTCATACTTGAATGGTTTCTCTATTGGATGTGTTCTCTTGGACTCCTTCATATTCCTAGCATTCCTAAAAGAACCACAACCATCACATTTGTAAGGTTTCTCTCTTAGTATGTGTTATCTTATGGTTCATCAGAGTGAGCATATGCCAAAAGCAGCACCACAATCATCACACTTGTAAGGTTTCTCTCCTGTATGTGTTCGTTTATGTTTCATCAAACTTTCAGTTTCAGCAAAAGAAGCACCTTAATTATCACACTTGTAAGGTTTCTCTCTTGTATGTGTTCTCTTATGTCTCTTCAGATTGTAAGCTTTAGTAAAAGAAGCACCGCAAACATCACACTTGTAAGGTTTCTCCATTGTATGTATTCTCTTGTGAGTCATCAGATTGGCACTATTAGCAAAAGAAGCACTGCAATCATCACACTTGTAAGGCCTCTCTCCTGTATGTGTTCTCTTGTGGACCGTAAGATTGCTAGCTGTCTTAAAAGAAGCACTGCAATCATCACACTTGTAAGGATTCTCTCCTGTATGTGTTCTCTTGTGAGCCTTCAGACTGCCACCTTCAGTAAAAGAAGCACCACAATCATCACACTTGTAAGGTTTCTCACCCGTATGTGTTAGCTTATAATTCTTCACATGGCCAGCTCGAGTAAAAGAAGCACCACAATCATCACACTTGTAAGGTTTCTCTCCTGTATGTATTCGGAAGACCTTTTAAAATAAATGTCATTCAAGTATATGCCCCAACAAGTGAAAGCAGTGAAGAAAGCATAGAGGAATTTTATAATGACGTGGAGTCTGCTTTAAAGAACTGCAAAAAATCAGAAATAAATATCATAATGGGTGATTTCAACGCAAAAATAGGACAGCAAGGCGAAGGATGCAGTGTAGGCAACCATGGTTTGGGAGAGAGAAATGAAAGAGGATACAGACTTGTAGAATGGGCAAAAGAACAAGAAATGGTTGTAGGAAACATCTGGTTTAAACAGCATCCTAGAAGATTATGGACATAGAGGAGTCCAGACAGCAGGATTAAAAACCAGATAGATTACATCCTGATTAGCAAAAGGTTTCGAAATGCGTTAACAGTCGTAAAAACAGTTCCAAATGCAGACTGTTACAGTGATCACAGATTAATTACAGGCACATTGAGGGTAAAGTTAAAGAAAGTCAAGTATACAGCAGGAAACCCTAAATATGACTTGTGCAAATTGAAAACTGACAAAGAAATACAAGATAATTTTAACATAGAAGTAAAGAACAAATTTGATATATTGTCTGATCTAGAGATCATGTTTCAAGATGTAGATGATCAATGGGAAACGATGAAGAATTCAATCAGTTGCGCAGCAGAAAAAACTATTCCAAAAGTAAAGAAAGTGGGCCGTAAGACATGGAGGACTGAAGAAATTTTACAACTAATGGAAACAAGAAGACAGAACAAAAATAATCCTGCCAAATATGAAGAAATTCACAGAAAAGTGAGAACCTTATGTAAGGAGGCAAAAGAAACATGGCTTGAGAAAAATTGCAGAGAAATTGAAAAAAAAACACAACAGTAACAATGCGAAACTAATGCACAAAAGAATTCAGGAGCTTACTAATCAAAGAACACGTACATCAGCAGGCTGCCTAAAGACAAAGGATGGAAGAGTCATAATAGAAAAAGACCAGATCTTGCATGAATGGTCAGATTATGTGAAAAATCTTTATGGCGATAACAGAGACGAACAGTATGATGTCCAAAATAATAATGAAGGACCAGCAATTTTAAAGATGGAGGTTCAGAATGCGCTTAACCATATGAAATCTGGCAAAACCCCCGGTTCAGACATCGTCACAACAGAAATGATTAATGCTTTAGAAGTATATGGAATAGATAAAGTTACCAGTCTGCTTAATACAATATATGATACTGGAAACAGCAAAGCTGTTACAGATCTTCAATAACAGCTGGACCTTAGGCAGTGTTCCACAAGCCTGGAGAGAAGCAATCATGATACCCCTCCTAAAATCAGGGAAAGATGGTTCCATTGCCTCTAGCTACAGACCAATTAGCCTCACCAGCTGTCTCTGCAAAACACTGGAGCGCATCATCAATCACAGACTGCAGTGGTACATTGAAAGTAAAAACATCCTTGTGCCACAGCAGGCTGGCTTTAGGCAGTGCTACTCTACGGAAGATCAGACAACCTACCTCTCTCAAGAAATTGAGGATGCATTCCAAGAGAAGAAGCTGGTGCTTGCGGCATGGATAGATCTGAAGAAAGCCTTTGACAAAGTCTGGAAAGAAGGTCTGATGAAGAAACTGCGAAACTGCAAAGTCAATGGAAGAATGTACAAATGGGTGAAAGCATACTTGCACAACAGAAGAGCCCGAGTACAGATAGACGGACTCAAGAGCAAGAAAGTACTACTGCGTCACGGTGTCCCCCAGGGCGGAGTCTTGTCCCCCACACTTTTTCTAATCTTCATCAATGATCTTGTTGCTCACCTACCGCATGGAATTAAAGCGGCAATGTACGCCGATGACCTGGTTCTATGGAGCACAAATGAATATGCATCAGTGGCCACCAGATTGCTACAAAGTGCTGTAGATACATTTGCTGCATGGGCAAATAGATGGTGTGTCAGCATAAACACTGACAAGTGCAGCACCACCCTATTTACCCTCTCTCCAAAACAAAAGGTAGGGATCATCCAGATAAATGGAACACCCCTAAGAGAAGATAAAGAACCAACATACCTTGGAGTAACATTTGATGGCAAGCTGACATGGAGAAAGCACATCAACAAAGCAGTAGCAAAAGCCAGAAGGAAAATAGCCATCCTGAGAAAGCTAAGTGGAACCACATGGGGAGCCAGTACGAAAATACTTAGCAAAGTTTACCAACAGAGCATACGACCACACCTGGAATATGGGTCAACTGCGTGGTGTTCAGCATCAAATACCACACTACAAGAGCTGGACAAGGTGCAAAATCAAGCACTTAGAGTCACCACAGGAGGGATGAGATCAACCCCTATAGTGGAAATGGAGAAGATGGGGAGGACACAGGCACTGAGTGAGCGCAGAGATACGAAAACGCTAATACAAGCAGAAAAGTTCCTCAGCTTGCCAGGCCACCCTATGAAGAACAGATTTGAAAACCTAGCTATGGGGCGGTTGAAAAGAAGTAGTTTTATCCACCAGGCCAAACGACTCTGCAGAGAAACCACTGATCTGCCCACAGTTGGTATCCCCCTAACAACTATTCCAGAGCGAACTCCATGGAAAGATGAGCATAGACTATCATTACAAATCCAGACAAAAGTGAGAGGAATATTTGACAAGGAAGAACAGAACAGTGTGCAGCGCAGAACAGCCACTCTCAGCTTCCTTGATGAAGAATACCCACAGGACCTCTGGATCCGAGTCTACACAGATGGGTCAGCACAAAATGCTGTTCGAAATGGAGGAGCGGGAGTGTACATAGAATACCCAAATAATACTAGGGACACAGCCAGAGTACCGACAGGAAAGTACTGCCATAACTATGATGCCGAAATTGAGGCAATCAAGATAGCAACAGAGAAATTACTAAATAACAGCAATGGTACACAACCTGTGGTGCTACTAACAGATGCAAAATCAGTACTCGAGGCGCTCCTCTCTGGGAAATTGCCAGTACTAAGGACACTACTTTCTGAACTTAGCAGTCAGCATAAAGTCACCATACAGTGGATACCATCCCACTGTGGAGTACCCGGAAACGACAGAGCTGATCAATTGGCTAAGGAAGGAGCCAAAGAGGAACAGCCTGATGTGCCCGTTACATACCACCAAAAGAAAAGAATGATCAAATCAGTCAGAAAGCCACCAAAACCTGCTCAAGATGACTACCACATTATGGACAGACCAGAACAAGTCATTATTCTGCGCCTCAGAACAGGACACAATAGATTACGCAACCACATGTATACAAAATTCAAGATTGGTGAAACAGCCATGTGCACATGTGGATTGGCGTCGCAGACAGCAGAGCACATACTCCAAGACTGCCCAAAATATAACATATCTAGGCAAACCTTCTGGCCTAGAGAGACGACGGTGGAAGATAAACTCTATGGACCACTGTGTGAACTGAAAAAAAAAACAGTTCAATTCATGCAAGAGACGACATTGCAGATATAGACATATTTCAAGCGAACGAAAGAAGAAGAAGAACTGGAAATATACCTCAGGAGTTATGTAATTCTGTATTTATTGCAATCCCAAAGAAATCAGGAGCCTTGGAATGTGATCAACATCGAACAATTAGTATAATGAGTCACATCACGAAGATTTTGCTAAGAATTATCATGCAAAGAGTTAGGAGGAAAATACAACCTGAAATAGGAGAAGAACAATGTGGGTTTGTGGAAGGCAAGGGTACAGTAAATGCTGTGTATATACTGAGAAACATAATCGAACGTTCTATAGAAGTAATCAAAGATCTACACCTTTGCTTTATTGACTACACAAAGGCTTTTGATAAAGTGAGACATGTCAACATGATAAGGATGCTTGAAGATCTACAAATTGATGGAAAAGATCTTAGACTTGTAAAAAACATATATTGGAAACAACAAGCTGCCATAAGAGTTGATAATGAAGTAAGCCAATATCAGCCTATTAAAAGGGGTGTGAGACAGGGATGTGTAATGTCTCCAGATCTGTTTTCCCTGTACAGTGAAAGTATTTTCAGAAATATTGAAGATATGGAAGGAATCAACATTGGGGGACGATGCATCAATAACATTAGATATGCAGATGATACAGTCTTGATTGCAGACAATGAACAGGACCTGCAAAATTTAGTAGATGCGATTGTTACACACAGTGAACAACTAGGGTTAGAATTAAATTGTAAAAAGACACAGATTATGGTCGTCACTAGGAAGGACGAAATACCACAATGTAATATACAAGTAAATGGGAATATTCTTCAACAAGTGAGCAGGTACAATTATCTCGGAACAGTAATAACATCTGATGGGAGATGCCTTGAAGAGATTAGAACAAGAATCGCCATGGCAAAAGTAGCCTTTAGCAAGATGAAAAACATATTGACCAATAAAAAGATGTCAATTGAAACGAGAAAAAGAGTGTTGAGATGCTACATTGAACCTGTACTTTTATATGGATGTGAAGCGTGGACAATGAGCAGTCAGGCTGAAAAACATCTGATGGCTGTAGAGATGTGGTTTCTGAGGAAAATGCAAAGAATACCATGGACAGCCAGAAAGACCAATGAACAAGTCCTTCAAGAAACAAATGAAGATCGTAAATTGATTAGAGAAATTAGACGTAGACAGTCAAAATTTTTTGGGCATGTTATGAGAAGAAATGGATTGGAGAATTTGGTGACAACTGGTAAGATCGAGGGGAACAGACCAAGGGGAAGACCTAGAAGCAAGTACCTGGATGGCTTGGCCTTGTGGCATGGTCGAGACAGAAACACGGAGCTGATCCACGACTCTGGTGATCGAGTGAGATGGCAGAACATGACCGCCCACGCTTACCGGCATGGCACATGATGGATGGATGGTTATTTTTTACAAGGGTTAGCATCCCACCCTTTCACCTGTCCTTTCGATCACATCGGTAACATTGGTAGCCTCTGATTTTGAAAGCTATATTTTCGCTGAGGTGAGTTTCTTGCAAGCTAGATATACTTACATTTTCTTGGTCCAAATGCTTTCTAGTTTTATTTTTTGTTGCTGACTCACTCCTCATTCCAGTGCATTAATTTTAGTCTTTGTTTGGTATGGCAGACGCTCTATTCTCAAGTCCCCTGGCTCCACAGGACATCTGAGAAGGACCTCCAGCAGTTGTGGTTGGATCCTTTCAAGGCATAGGGCCCGGCACTGTACCTGTCTGGGGGTCCAAAACAGGGAGAGCACCATAATATTTAGCAGTAGTTGACATATTTCATGGCATAATTGCATGGCATCCTGATTTCTGTGGTGCACCTCCTGGCTGGTTGCCTCCTTCTTCAGCACCTTTCCTTTGCTAGAGCAGACTATGGTCTTACTCGAGTTTAGATGTGTAGGCGAGCACACATGTCAGCACATGCATGTATGTGCTGCATACACATTGAGAATGTACTGGTTATTTTCAGCGCCAGAGACTCGCCGCCGCCCCTTCTCCTGTTAGTATTTATGCAAGGTTGGGTGCTCACCCCAACTCTGCGCCCCCGGCTACATAACAGCAACATTTGGAACCGCATGGTTGAGCGTTTACCGTCTATTATCATTTCTTGGTTGGTGTTATCTTTTACCTTGGTATAACTATTGTTTCTTTTTTCTTGATATTCAAGAAACGTTCTTTTTGTGCATCTCTATTACTATAATGTCCAAACAGATGTAGACCTGTTGTGTATTCAGTTGTCAACACTGTGTCATTTGCTTAGCATAGATTGTTTATATTATAACCTCCAACTCATAATCTTGGCCACTCTTTGATCTCTCTCATTATTACTGCGACCGGCACAGCTCTGGAAGATGGTGATGGGATCAATCCCATAGTACATTGCCAGAATACACTAGGAACTCTGGGACAGAATTTTCAGTGCACTACATAAGCCCTGTGGTGCGAAAATATCTTGTTTTTTTCTCTGATCAACACCAGCCAGCCAAGATCAGAGAGATGCCTACTTTTAACAAGGAAAGAGCCAGAACCACCCTCTCTCGGTCACGTCCACCAGCAGGGGAGTACAAATGCCCAAAGGTTACATCAGGGAGGCTAAGACCAACCCTTCCAATTCATGGACCGAATCAGGAAGGTGAACAGGCCCTGTAAGAATCAAGAAGATCCAGGGAAATGCTGATCTGTGACTTATGGATGCCTGCTTTGGAGGTGGCCTGTGACTGTGACTGTCAGAGCATTCCTGGGTCTTCACTACTCACACAAGTGAACTACCCATACTTTTGTTCATGTCTCTTGTCACAAAATAAAACCTTGAGTTTAACCAGTTGATTACTATAGAGGCTTTCTGATTAAACGGACTATCTGCAAGCGACAATTGTTTCAACTAATACAGAGAAAACATTCATATTAGTAGCGGCACGTGTTTACATCTGGTCAGCAATAATAGGAACATTCGGAAGTGAGATGAATGCATACATCGCTTTGACAGTTTAGCAACAGTCAGAGACAACCGGAATTGCCAGCTAAGGACAGGAAACAGTCCGTCTGTCAATAGAGTTTCCCGACATCAAACAGAAATGGTAGCGGTGATTGTCACCAGTCGACAGAAGATTGACGGCTTGTTATTGGCAACTGTTGTTGGGAGTATACAGGAACTCTCTGGCTTGTTTTGGGAATCTAAACAAGTGATGACAACTTTGACAGTGACTAAGCCAGGGAAAATCGATTCTTGACAATGGATGATATGCCCAAATAACACCTGCAGGACATCAACCCTGTCACGTGACCAATTTTAGGGGTTTGCCAGAAAACCATGATTGGAGAGGACAGTTAAACGAAAACCTTGGATTTTAGAAGACGTGCTTCGGCACTGTGGTTCTGATGGGAAAATGTCTACCGTGTGCGAATTGAGTTAATTTAATTTTACACGTGCATGTCATGGCAAGAGTGGATGTAATTGGATCTAACTGCGGTGTGACCTAAGGTAGAACCTATTATTATTAGTTCTTATTAATATAGGCTGTAGCCTTGTTAAAACTAAAGTGTGATGATTAGCACTGTTAGTGGAAAACTAGCTAGAGTAGGGAAGTGATACTTAGCTCTGTTAGTTGAAAATAGATTAGTGAAGTGTTGATAAGCTTTACTAGTTGAGAATTGAGTAATAAGGGATAATTGGGATCTTCCCGTAGGTGTCCCTGGTGGGCGGGGTTCCGCATTCTGTTTGCTGATTTTTTTTGTCTTGGCCTGATAATAACCTATGTGGTCAGTTCATCTGTCCCTGATAGGTTCATTATATTTTCTGAGCGAGGCCGATGGCCCACGATCATCTAATAGAGATCAGTGACGGGGAGGCTATCACCGGTTATATGATTTATGTTACAGGTTCCCTCTGGTTGGAATGAAGAACACGAAACCAAGAGAAAATCCGATCCCGGATAAAGTTTGGCGCAGGAAGATTGGCCAGCAACTTTACAACAGAGATTATGCTAGAGGAAGATGATCAACATTGCTCAGTGGAGATGAATGGTATATGTATCCTACAGGATAAATACCGAATGAGTTTAGGTCATACCAGTTTTAACACACCAGTAGTGATGGATATTCAGTTCACTTATGACTAGAACAAAAATAAAGGACTCTATTGGAGTATAGACAATAACTTTTTAATAGTGAGAACTAGAGAACATTTAGCAAGAGACAAAAAGTCCTGTTCATAGGACAGTGTTCCGGGTTTGTTTCACCGCGCCGGAATTATGAAGCCGGAGTTTCTATAAACTATTAGGAACAGTTGTGTTAGGAACAATAATAGTATTTTCCACGGATTATATATTTACATGAGATTCAGATCTCATGGTCATCAGAGTTCCTGGAGGAGGACATGTCTGGAGAGAAGGACACGACTTCGGTGAGGTCCCTTGTGATGTCGTGTGATCCTTGCCATGATGTGTACACTATGATCCTGAACTTTGAAGGCTGACATACACATTTATGTTATAGTACACGACACACATTTTCTTCGCATACACGTCTCATATACGTTACACTTTTCTTTTAATAAATTAATATTTATTAATTTTTAGAAGCAAGAGTTGTTGAGTATATTGCGTTGGGGAATTATGAGAGGGGGCAAAGTACGACAGTGAGAGAGTGATAGGAAAAGGTGTCCACGGGCTGATGGAGTGTGTTGGACGGAAGCTGGTGGATTCTCCATGATATTGATAAGAAAAAAAAATATTATAATGTGGGTGTTGACTCTCTTCACTCCAGGGACGACACTTTAAAGGAGGACACGACATCTCTGTTGTTAATGTTGTAGTCCCTTTGTTAGTCACATAGCTTCTGTTGTTGCATCTTGTTCCAGTCAGCTTAGGGATGTCAGTATCCAATCGAAGTACCCTGTGGATTCAGCTGAACATGGCAGAGGTCTAGCTGTTTGTTAGAGACTACTGATTGTTGTTGTTGTTGATACTGAGCGACAGTTGTCTTTACTGTTGGATTTAATGTCCCAATGTCTGTAAGCATCAATTGTCCATGAGCTGTGGAGCTAGACAAATAAAAGTGCTATTTTTGTTGTCATTGATTTGTTTGTTTAGACTTTGTTGTTTAATTTTTGGTGGTTATTATTTACATTCAATAATTCTGGTTCAGTCCAACTCTACACTCTATTGCCTGGGGTATACAATTATGTACAGCTCCCTGTCTAAGATGTCAGTATTCTTGTGATCTCTAAATCTATACTTTTCCTGAAGCTGGGGACAGTGGTAGGTTCTCTCTTTTCTCCTTGTCATTCTTCTTCTCCTCTGGCCCTTGAGTTGTGCTCTATCTACTTCATACCACTGTAGGTCAGGTAAGAAGTCGAAGGAGGTAGTCCCTCCTCTTCTTAGCTTATCTTTCCTTTTTCCTTTTACCTCCTGCTTCACTAATTTGATAAAGAGAAAAAGATGAGATCTGGTGGTAAAACACCTCCTACTCTTACTCTTAGCTTCATCTGTTCATAACTGCCATCTTTATTTCATTTCCTATTTTAATTGCTGCTGCTTGTTTCCAGTAAATATTTTTTATTATTCCAAGATCTTTCCAATTGTTATTAATATCTTCTAATATTTTGATCATTTCATCATGTTTCAGTTTATCAAATGTCTTGGTGTAATCTACAAAGCACAAGTATGTGTCTGTCTATGTATCAGCTTATCTCTGTACAGTGAAAAGTCGCTTAAAAGTCGACAGGGTCGACTTCTTTGCACCGGGTTTTATCCCATACGAACTCCGTAGCTTTTAGCGATGACCCACAGGAGTCTCTGAAACATTTAACTCGTAAACTGAAGGACGCGGCCCGGAATCGAACCCACAACCCTTGGAGCACGAGTCAAACGGCTTGACCACTTCGCCACAGAGATTCCCAAACAGTGTAGACCTGATAAAGAGAACTCACCAGGCACCAAAGAAGTAGTTCATCTTATCGGAAATCCTCCTATTCAGATAAGAGTTCAAGCATATGGTAATGCATTTACAATATACAATAAAATAATGAATTAGTGGTGAATTTGACATATGTCTGTCCCTGTCACTTATTCCCAGTATAGTACCTTGTGGTGTATGGCAGAGGGGTCTTTGAGCCTGAGGAATTAAGGCCGCCTGGCTAGTGCAGTCGCTGCGAACTGTGCACGTTAGGATTTTCTTTTTGCCCCCGACAGAAAAAAATCCCATGCCTTACCAAGGGATCGAACCCGGGTCTTCCGAAGGAGAGTCCGGCATTGTAGCCACTCGGCCAGCCGCTCCTCTTTGACATATGTATGACACAGAAAATATGTAAATCACCAAAAGTGTTAATGTACACAGCTGGCAAAAGTATCTAGAGAATAACAGCACTTTTTACACTTTGAAATGAAAAACTGCAATTTTCCTCTGTATCTTAGTACCCATACTAGAGTTAGTAAAAATGTCCCTCCATGACAATCCTTAAATTGAAAGAAATGATAAATTAAATCAGCTTGGCATCCAACCTGCATTATATGCATGTTGGTTTTATCCATGCAATTTGAAACTTCTAACTTTTAAATAATGTGTACCATTAACCCACAGTCATCATTATCTCTAGAATTTCTATAATCTTAAATGAAAAAGTCTGTAATTTTCCTCCATACCTTGATACCTGAGATAATAAAATGTCTTTCCATGGCCTCTTTAAAACCAAGGAAATGAGAAAATAAATTATCTTGGCAGGTCAGCATGGCCAAATGGATAAGAACCTGTGTTCTTAAACCTGCTGATGCCGAGGTAAGGGGTTTAACCCCTACACCGGACAGTTGGACTAAAATGTTGACCTATTGTCCTTGACTTAGGGACATAAATTATAAGTGCCTCTGAAATTGGAGTGAGTTCACCTGATGGCGAGGGACACTGTTAATAGGTAAAGCTAATCCGCACAGAAAATTCATTCCAGCACTATTAGAAGTAGTGTGTAGGGACTACACTTGAGTTCAAAGTGAGTGAGCGCCAAACAAAAAATTATCTTGGCATCCAGCCTGCATTATATACACGTTAATTTATCCATACAATTTGAAACTTCTATTTATGAAACAGTTTGCACTGGCAACCAACAGTCAATCATCATCATCTCCATCTAGTTTAGGACTGGAAAGGACAGGAGATGAAACTGTTGGCATACACATCCCTAGAATATCAGCACAGGAAAGGACAGGAGATTAAACTGTTGGCATACACATCCCTAGAATATTATCTCTGGAAAGGACAGGAGACAAAACTGTTGGCATACACATCCCTAGAATATTAGCTCTGGAAAGGACAGGAGATGAAACTGTTGGCATACACATCCCTAGAATATCAGCACTGGAAATGCTAGCACTACATGTAGTAACAATACCATTGTCAATGTTGGCAAAATCTTCTGCTGAAATGTTCAGTTCCTGATATAGTCGATGAAGCAAAGGTTCCACAGACATTACAATTATAATACTGCCATTACAAGTGTTTTATAAAACCATGTTGTTTCATTATCTGTATCATCTCCAATTTTAAAGCCTACTTTTAGAACACAGTTTTCAATAGTCACAAGCAACACTTTACCCCATGCAGATTTCAACATAACAATAGCATCCAGAAGGGTTATCTTGAATTCCCAGCAACCAAGTCTGTATCAGTGTGACCTACAAGCTTGGACAACATTGCTGACCTACAATGAACCTTCAGATTTGGAATAATACCTTGGTCACAAGGCTGCAGATTAGATGTCGCATTTGGTGGTAAGCATACATTTTTTTGCTTTTAGATTTTGAACATTTAGGTGGGCTGAACAGTTGTCAAGCAGCAAAAGAACATTGTGATGTTGATGTTCCATAGAATGATCAAATGCATGTAGCCACTTGGTGAAAATATCTGATGTCATTCAGGCTTTTGAATTAGCTGCATAGTCAACACACAATTTTTTTCAAACTATTAAAACAGCGTGACTTTGTGAATGTACTCACTGCAAGTAATGACAATTTTAATGATCCATCCATATTTGTACACACAATTATGATTCTTTCTTTTGATATTTTCCCCCTATGATACTTGTCATTTCTGATGGAAAAAGTCTTCTCAGGGAGCAATCTCCAAAACAATCCAGTTTCATCAGCATTAAACACATTAGTGGAATTATACCTACTCATGGCTGCTTTTAGCACATCCTCCATCCATGACTTGGTAGTCGTTTCATTAACAGAATGCCTTTCCCCACACAAAGCTTTGTAAGTAATGTTGTGCCATTTTTTAAAACGACCAAACCAACCAAAACTACATTTCCAGAAGTGCTAACTCTTCTGCCTTTGTAGTTAATATAGGTCCATTTGCAGGAACCTTTGCTGATTTCACCATGGTAAACCATTTCAGGAGTTCTGTGTCAACCACATCACATGCCACTTTTCGGTTCTTCATTCTGTGACAATCAACTTGTCCACCCCCAAAAAAAATTGTCTGTACTGATCCATATTTTTTTAATACTTCCAGAAAGCGTTGATTTTGGAATGTTGAATTGCTTTGATATTTCCAGTTTCTTTTTTGCCACTATTTTCCACTTCTTGTAATAGCTCAATCTTCCTTTTTCAGTATATGGATTTTAACTTTTCAGCCATTTTGAGAGGGGAAATATCTCAAATCATAACATGGATGAGACGTGCAATTTCCCAAAAATAGTCAAAAAGTTGTACAAATGTCCAATGTCCAGGTATTTGAAGAGATTTTGCCTTAAGCAGATAAAATTATATAGTTGGGACACGTTTAATCATTCGGAATATCTGAAAATTAGTGATAAACTGATTCCTCTTAACTGGACATTTATTACAAAGCCAAAGAAGAAAAACTGCCAGGGATAAACAAATTGTTCTTCACAACAGAAATATGCCACATCCGAAATTGCATTAAGTAGTCTGAACTGTATTAGTTTTTGTAATGTGTATATTGCATTATTTGTAACTTTGACATATCCATATTGTTCTGAGAGCTCCGGTTTGCTGATGATTGTGCTCTATATGCCAACTCAGAGGCAGACATGCAACATAATGTTTCAGCTTTCTCACATGCCTGTACCTGTACCAACTTTGGGCTCAATATCAGCTTGGAGAAAACTGTAGTTATGTACCAGCCAGCTCCAGGGAATAATCACACCGTGCTAAATATCAAAGTGAATGGTCATAGACTAAGTGGTGTGGACAAATTCACCTATCTTGGCAGCACTGTGTCACAAGCTGCCACAATTGATGATGAAGTGAATGCAAGAATCTCCAAGGCCAGCGCAGCCTTTGGCAGACTGAACAAGAATGTATGGAACAGAAATGGAATAAGCCTGCAAACAAAGCTGAGAGTCTACAAAGCAGTTGTATTATCCATACTGCTGTATGCCTGTGAAACCTGGACTGTTTATCAGTGACACGCTAGGAAATTAAACCACTTCCACACAGTCTGCCTTAGGAAGCTATTGAAGATTAAATGGCAAGACAAGATCCCAGACACTGAAGTCCTAGAAAGAGCGTCCATGCCCAGTATCCACACTCAGCTAATGAAGAATCAGATTCGCTGGGCTGGTCACTTAACTCGCATGCCAGATCACTGGCTCCCTAAACGAATTTTTTACGGCGAGCTGAGCTGTGGTAAACGCTCCAAAGGCGGCCAGAGGAAACGCTTTAAAGACACTGAAAATCTCACTGAAAGCTTTTGGAATTCATCATGACTGCTGCCAAATACCAAAATTCGTGGCGTACATCACTTGTGAAGCAACCAGGACTGCAAGAGCTGTGAAGAAAAGGCTGGACAGATAAACCACTGCAGGAGATCCTCCTCCTGGAACGTCAAGCATTCTTTGTCTACAGTGTCAAAGAACATTAGGAGCCAAAATAGGCCCTATCGGCCATCTTAGAACTCACGGCTCCATACTTTCAATCCCACTGGATGAAATGAATGATCATCATCATTCCTGATGGACAAACTACAACAACTGTTCTTCACCAGTTTCCATCTTTATTTGTATCCTTGTTCTCATAATTATGAATACATGTTTGATAACACAGTTTATGAGATTGAGTGTACATAATTATTCATATTAAATAGCTCCTGGTCTTTTCAGCAGAGATATAAATACAGATTTCATATTACTAGGTATGTAACCACTGTTGTAAATATCATTCACCATTTTAGCTAATATTTCTACTCAAAATTCTCCGAGTACTTCCAATTCTTCTATAGTAGGCCTCTTTCAGTCCTGAAGGAATATAGAGTTGTGCCGCTTGGGAGGTGCCTGGCAGCACCGCTGGTGACTGTATAGTCCAATTCGAGAATGACAATCCCTGTCACAGTTTCCGCATCTGTAAGACGAGGCAAGTCCCGCAGTAAGTGACTGATCTTTGAGCCTGTGCCGTCTCTCCTCAGTTTTTTGGATCTGATTGCGCTCAAAGAGCACCAGTCCGTTTCGTACATCTCTTCTCCAGGAGCATCTGTCTGTTGCAACTCTCTCCCACGTGTCTGGATCTATTCCAATGGTTTTCATATCTTGTTTACACACATCCCTATATCGCATTTGGGGTCTTCCGGTTGGCCTCTTTCCTGTGGCTAGTTCTCCGTAAAGGAGATCTTTGGGAATACGTTCGTCCTCCATTCGAGATACTTGGCCCAACCACCGGAGGCGTCTCTGCTTGAGGAGGGTGTGCACTGTGGTAATATCTGCTCTTTCAAGCACCTGTTTGTTTGTTATGTGGTCTTTCCATGTTATGCCCAGGATACGTCTCAGACATCTCATGTGGAAGGAATTCAACTTCCTTTCCTGTCTTGAGTACAGGGTCCAGGATTCAGACCCGTAGAGTAGTGTGCTAACAACACAAGCTTTATATACTTGAGCTTTTGTACGCTCTGTTAGTCTATTATTCTCCCAAACTCTTTTAGCTAGCCTGGAAAATGTTGTGGCTGCCTTTCCAATGCGTCTGTCGATTTCTGTCTCTAATGAAAGATTATCTGATATTGTCGATCCCAAATACACAAAATCGTGGACGACCTTCAATTCGTAATTAGAGATTTTGATTGACGGAGGCGAATCAGCATCTTGTTCCATCACCTGTGTTTTAATTCTTCTATAATGATTCCGTTTGGCTCAGCTGCTTTTCCGTTCTTCATATGCTTGATAGCATCAGCGACTTCATCTTTTAGAATAGGTGGACCTTTAAAGTTACTTTCTGCTGTCAGATCCGCTTTTTCTCCATTATATAACTCTCTTAAATATTCATTCCATCTCTTTTTTATAGCACTTTCTTCCAATAATATTTTTGCTGTTTATGATCTATCTATCTATCTATCTATCTATCTATCTATCTATCTATCTATCTATCTATCTATCTATCTATCTATCTATCTATCTATCTATCTATCTATCTATCTATCTATCTATCTATCTATCTATCCATCTATCTATCTATCTATTATCTATCTATCTATCTATCTATCTATCCATCCATCCATCCATCCATCCATCCATCCATCCATCTATCTATCTATCCATCTATCTATCTATATCTGGATGAGAGGTGTGTGTTTGTGAATGGGGGATGTGTTGGTGGGTGGGGATGTGTGTGATGGATGTGTGTATGGGCGGGGAGATTGTGCGTGGGTTGGGATGTTTGTGTATATGGGTAGGGGTGTGTGGTTAAGGGATGTGTGGCTGGGGGATGGGTGGGTGGAGGATGTGTGGTTGGGTAGAGGATGTGTGGGTGGGTGATTGTATATGAGTAAGGGTGTGTGGTTAAGAGATGTTTGGTTGGGGGATGGGTGGGTAGAGGATGTGTGGGTGGGTAGAGGATATGTGGGTGGGTGAGTGTGTGTAGGTTAGGAGATGGTGGGGGATGTTTGTAGGGGTGAGCTCGGGATCTGTGAGTGGGTTGGGGGAGATGGGAGATTATGTGGCTGGGTGCGGAATTTGTGTGTGAGTAGGTGCGGAATATGTGAGTTGACGTGGAGATGTGTGTGTGTGGGGGGGGGGGGAATGTGTGGCTGAGGAATGTGTGTTTGGCTGGGTGATTGGAGGTGTGTGGGTGGAGGAGGATATGTGAGTGAGTGATTGTTGGTGGGTAATGGGACGGATAGAGGATATGTGTGTAGGTGGGTGGATGTGTGTGGGTTGGGGATGTGTGGGTTGGGGAATGTATGTGTGCTTGGGGTGTGGGTGGATGGGGTGTGTGGTGGGTGAGAGGTGTGTGTGGGTGGGGAGATGTGTAGGTGTAGGGATGTGGTGGATGGGTAGGGGCATGTATGTGTGTGTGTGGGTATGTGTGTGGTTGGGTGGTGGAGTTGGAGTGAATGGGAGATGTGTGGGTGGGTGGTTGATGTGTCTCATAACATAGTAATATGCATTGTTTATGTTTACAAAATTCATGTGACAATGTTTTTTTCCTATGCACTGTTGATGAAAGAAAGATGAGTGATTGGAAGGGCCGAATGTAAGACGGGCCTGCGTGCCCAATTTGTTACCCTTTGAAAATAAAGTCTGTTCGTTCTATCTATCTATCTATCTATCTATCTATCTATCTATCTATCTATCTATCTATCTATCTATCTATCTATCTATCTATCTATCTATCTATCTATCTATCTATCTATCTATCTATCTATATCTATATGCCTGCCTGCCTGCCTGCCTGCCTGCCGACCGACCGACCCACCGACCGACCGACCGACCGACCCACCGATCGACCGACCGACCCACCGACCGACCGACCCACCCACCGACCGACCGACCGACCGACCCACCGATCGACCGACCGACCCACCGACCGACCCACCGACCGATCGACCGACCCACCCAGTCAGCCATCCACCCACCCACCCACCTATCTTTCTGCCTACCTACCTACCTACCTACCTGCCTGCCTGCCTGCCTGTCTGTCTGTCTGTCTGTCTGTCTGTCCGCGCTATTAAATAGTGATAAAAGTTACTGGA
The DNA here is from genome assembly GCA_014155875.1 of Cepaea nemoralis. NCBI lineage: Eukaryota > Metazoa > Mollusca > Gastropoda > Stylommatophora > Helicidae > Cepaea > Cepaea nemoralis. Next base: position 255,059 of record JACEFZ010007380.1, read on the forward strand.
AAAAACGTCAGGACCATGTGTTGAAAGAGGAAGAGGACTATTGGAGAAAGGATGGATTGAATTTTATGCAACCGAAAGCAATCATCAACCTACTGGAATTGTCCGACACAGATTAAGGTCTGAGCAGATCGCAGACCTTAATCTACGTACACACTTACTGGGATATTTTGCTCCAACTATCCAGACGAATTGCAGGCCCTAAACATTACAGCATCAGCATCAGCTGAAGAAACAAGAAGGAAATGAAAAATACGGTAAGAAATATATTCCTTCTACTTTCCTGTTAATTTACAAATTATTTACATCCGTGCCTATGTAAATTCTGTATTTACTAATATTACACATTGCACCCCTCTCGGGATTCTCCGTGGTGAAGTGGTCAAGCCGTCTGACTCAGGCTCCGAAGGTTGTATGTTCGATTCCGGGCCGCGTCCGTCATTTCACAAGTGCATTTTTTCCGGAGACTCCCGAGGGTCGTCACTGGAGCTACGGAGTTCGTGCTTTGTGCGACGCTTTCCGCGCTGCGGAAAGAAACTGAGCCATATGGGATAAAACTCGGTGCAATACAGCCGACCCTGTCGATTTTAAGCTAGTTTTTTCATTGCACCCACTCCCATACGAATCCGGATACGCCTTTGTGTCATCAGAATTGGCAGGTCTCCCATTACCGTAAAAATAAGGTTGTTAGCGAGAAATCACTAGTTGTTCAGCAAAACATCAAAGGAATGTCGCCGCTTCCAATGATTTAAGTTGTTTTTGGACCTATCAAAGACATATTCCTTGGGCGGGGGTAAATATAAGATGGCTGGAAAAATTTCATAACGATGCAACAGACAGTTTTCAAAATAATTTATCGTGAATGAAGGCAAACAAATGTGGACATACTATAGAAGTCCATGAGAAAAAGATCCCGGCATCACCGGGGCCTGAACCCGGGACCTCCAGCACTCGAGGCGGACACCATACCTGGAGACCACGCAGCCCCCTTCATAGATTTAATGAGTTGTTAATGTATATGGTGACGTCATAGTTGTGGCGTATTAGTTTACTTCAGTACATTTAATTCATCCGATAATATGTGATGTTAATTCATTGTAAGTATTGTAGTTTGTGTGTTTCCATGTTTAATCTTGTCTTAGAATATATACATTATTAGGACAGTAGTCTTTGATGTAGAGCATCTGAGTGGTTATTCATAATCGATTTAAATATAAGAAGAAGAAGGAACACCATTCCATTTGTGTGTTGTATCTCATTAGATCAGTGTGCTGTTGTAGATCTCAGCGTCAGGAATCAAATATGCAGAGACAGATTGCGCGTGGTATGTTAAGTTCTATATGAGAAATGTAGACCAGTATATGACATAGACAAGAGTTAGATTTATAACTTTGCCTTGAAGGGTTGCTCACCCCTTCTCACTGTCATTCGCAGAGCCTACACCTTGAGCAACAGTAGCCGTAGTCACGACCGGTGACTGAGCTACGCACCACTCACACTGATACAGCCGAGTGTGGAGTCCATACCACTATCCAGAGAGTCAGCACCCGTCCATACCACTACCCAGAGAGTCAGCACCATTCCAATTTACCATCCAGGAGGTCAAGGAGCAGCAGATAAGTTAGCAGACATCCCGTTTGCCACTTCACAGCATTCACCTAAAATTATTGTCCTATACAGACCAGCTCACATAGTCTGTGATTATGACCTCCACTAGCTGATTGGTGTACCCTATTGTAGTAATTTAAAGCAACCAGAGGTCTGCGTATCCCTTATGTGTCCATGAGTACCATGTGGGTCTCACAAAGTATTTTAACATTAAGTATTGTCTGTTGTACTTGTAAACGTAACAACCAGCATTTGCCATCACATTAGATCTAGTAGTATCATCAGATTGTCTGCCGATTGAAGGGATTATGTCCATCCATCTATCCATCCATTTACCCACCCATCCACCAACCCACCCATCCATCCATATAAGGGACGTTCATTTGAAACCCGTTCCAATGGCTTTATTACAAAAGCATGAAAGAAACATTAACAGGTGTGGTAGAATTAAAGAAAGCATTCGTTTTGAATGAATTATGCACCATAGGTTGGTCAGAAGAACTCGCCGTAGGCATTCAGGCAAGCATCCCATTGCTTAGGTAGGCGGCAATTGCCATCCCGTCTGCAAAAAAGGATTGTGGTTGCTCACTGAACCAAGTGTTTACCGCGTTCATTACGTCTGGATCTGTGTGAAATCGTTGCTCCTTGAGAGCTTTTTTTAGATGTCCAAACAAATGAAAATCACATGGTGACAAATCAGGACTATAGGCTGGATGTTGTAGAATTTCCCACTTCTTCCTTGCTAAAGCCTCCTGCACATTCTTTGCAACATGCGGACGAGCATTATCATGCAACAAAATCACACTGCGAGAAAGCAGGCCGGGTCGTTTATTCTTGATGGCTTTTTTGCAGCTTGTCTAGTGTTTGCAAGTTGTGGTAGAGTTGATGTTGACACCAGGTTCTTTAAAGTCGGCCAACAACAGCCCTAAATGGTAAAAAAAAAAAAAAATGCGTTCAACATAACCTTACCAGCGGAAACCTGTAACTTGAATTTTTTTGCTTTTGGTGATCCAGCATGCTTCCAGTGCATGCTCTCTCTTTTGCTGTTCAGTTAAAAAAGGTGACACCATGGTTCATTGCCTGCCACTCAACATTCAACTAATCCTTATCCTAGCAATGTCAGAGTTATCGAACTTTGCCCTGGGGGGGGGGGGATTTTTTTGTTTTTTTTTGTTTGTTATTTCACGCGCTATTAGCAGAGAAGTGCGTGGGCATTTACAGCCCGTTCATCGGGCCGAACCGTTCAAGAATCCAGTGGTGCCCACTCTATGACCACGAGTAGCATGACGATAGAGGTGATGGCAGTTACACAGGCTTTCATATGGCTGGAATCATAGCAGTATACCAACGTGTGTGTACTAAGTGATTCAATGAGCATGATTCAGAAGGTCGAAGCTGGATCTGTACGTAGACAGTGGACTGAGTCACTACGGAAGTCTGTTGTCCGTAAAGTCACCTTCATCTTCGTCCCGGGACATGCGGGAGTCGAGGGAAATGAACGAGCTGATAAACTGGCTGGCTCTGCACCCCCTGTAGATGGCCAGCCCATGGATCGTGCCGATGTTATTAACGTCCTTAAAGATATATCGAGAACAGAGGACTTTGACGTCAGTGAATCCAGATCGCTGTCCAGGATGAAAGACTTGGGAGTAAGAATTCGGCACGGCCAGACGCGAGAGGTACATCGGGAAAACAAGGCGCCTCGTCAACCAACACAGAACTGGCACTATTAGCCACCGGACACTGATGCATATGCTGGGCGGGGGGGGGGGGAGAGAGAATCTGAGCACCTATGGACTTGTCCAGAGTACAATGAAGGTACCTCAACTGATAACTGATAACCATGTCCTGTTAGATGTGAATTCTTCGAAACTAGCATGGTACGACGAAAGGGGAACCTACTCTGATATTTGCAGTATTTGTCCTACTCAGCGCCAAAGTTTTACTTTTAGGCCGAGAAAGTGTTTACTCTTGATTTTCTTGGTGTCTATTCACGAATAGTAAGTTAATAGTAAGACTTCATGCTGGAAAGTGATAAATTTTTGTCCGGTCTGTGAAAGGCCAAAATTATTTTTAAAAATTATTAAAATTCAACCTCTAATAGATATAGAGAAAACAAATACCAAAAAAAAAAAAAAAATAGTAAGTTAAATATTAACTTAATTTGTCTCATAACTCCTGAAGTAAAAAGAAACGTTAACTTTTGATTGCATTTTTGAATCCCCCGTTCAATTTTACATAACTATGAAGAGTTTCATTTTCAACATTGCACGATCCGATTCGTCCTTTGTTAGGAAAATTATATTTTAGTATAGTAGCAAGCAGCATAGCCAGTCAGATTGAGAATGAATAGACTCTGAATAGCGCATCCATTTCGCAAAATTCTATCTATGGTGACACCCACGCTATAGTATAGTAATAGTAATAGTATTATACTATTATAGGCGATCCTTTGTTTATTTTATAATTTGAACCGTGAGTTTAATTACTAAACTTAAACAGAATAGATTAGCGAGTCCCATCATCAATTTAATTTTGAGTATTTACAAATGATACTGCCACAGTAGATAGGCCTTTAAATTCAAAATCTAATGGTACCTCAATGATGCCTGTATGTCACTTATAAGTGAAGATATTCACAATTTTGTGAAAGTGAGACGAGTTGCGATTTCTCATTCTATTCACCCGTAATGAGAACTCTCTATTGTGTCCATTACCTCCTCGAACGGGTCTGCATTGTGTGTGTGTGTGTAAGATAGTCTCAAACGGCCATATGAAAACTGGCTTCAAAAATATGTTCCGTCATGTGAAATGATTACAAAATAGTACAAGTATACAAATACATTATTAATAATCTTTAAACTTGTGTTCTATTTAACTTTAGTAGGTCAAATCGCACGTTTTGTGTGTTGAAAAGTGTAGCGCAATCGATATGCGGCGGCCGTCATGACCCGTGGGTTTTCAATTCACAAAGTCACATCTTCGCTGAAAATCTGTTTTTCAACCACAATTCGAGCAAGTTTAGCGATGAAACTATGCTGATTCGGGGGCAATATTTTATATGGTAATTAAAATTCACATTAAACAAAGACATCTATTGGATTCATCGATTCCGATACGCCGCGATCATCCCGCTGGCCTCTGGGATGCGCTCCCAGCAGTCGGTAGCTTGCACAGATCCATAGAGCACACTTTATTCACAAACTTCCAGTTTCTTAGTTCTATATAATAACTTAGTTCGTAATGTTTAATAGTTTCTATTTTATCACCTAATAATTTTGCGGAAAAAAAAAAAAAAAAATAGGCCCAGCCGGGAAGAGAACCCCGGTCTCCCGCCTGACAGGCGGACTGCTTACGACTTACGCTAACAAGTACATAATGTTGGTTCTGCTAAGAAATTTATATAGTAAAGCCGCCATTTTCGGTTACATGATTGTAATATTTTCGCCTGTTTTTTTAACCACAATTAAAGCAAGTTTAGCGATGAAACTTTCCAACTTCTGTAAAATTGAATACAGAATTCGAAGATCCATCTACAATTGATGGTTTTCTATTGGAAGCGCCAGAAAAACATTATTTACGGTTCAGCTTGCCGTTTTCATTTTTCCTTGCGCGCGAGGTTGGTCTCAACCAACACGTGTCATAGACGGATTATGAAAACTGACTTCAAAAATATGTTCCATCATGTTAAATGATTAAAAGATAATACAAGTATACAAATAAATTATTATTAATCTTTAAACTTGTGTTCTCTTTAACTTTAGCAGGTAAAATTGCACGTTTTATGTGTTGAAAAGTGAAAGCGTAACATGCCACTAGCGATCGATACGCGCATGCACAGTCGCTATGGGGCATGCCACGCGTTTCTCCATTCACAAAGACACGCTTCGCCGAAAATATTGTTTTCATACACATGCTCAGCGATTACAGCGATGAAACTTTCCAGATAAATCTAAAATTGTATGCAGAATTCAAAAATGCATATATAATTGAGGAAGTTCTAATTTAAGTGCCAGAATAGTGTTACAAAGTGCACATGCCCATCCGATCAATATGAAAACACATCGCCCAGGACTTTCGTGTCCAGCTCAAGGTCAAGCAGAATTTATCAAAATTTATGTTCTTATTAGCGTAGCTTGTTTATTTTTAAACGAACATCCTAGCAACCATACATCATTGCGATCGGTGTAGCAAAGCCATACTGCTCATGTCATCTATTATTAAAAATGATGTAACGTAATCTAATTAGCATATAAAAATAGCCACCAATTAGTTATTATATTAATTAATTACCACGTGCATTCTTTATATTATATTATTAGCTTTACACCCTGGCAAGTTGTATCTTGTTTTATGTGGAATGATGATATACTCTTAACGGATATCCTCCTGTTTAGATAGTATGCAACGTTATCTAATTAGCATATAAAAATGGCCGCCAATTAGTTATTATATTAATTAATTACCAAGTGCATTCTTTATATTAGCTTTAAACCCTGGCAAGTAATATCTTGTATTATGCGGAATGATGCTACGCAGATAATGGGTTAAATCCTGTTTACATATGATGCAACGTTTTCTAATTAGCATATAAAAATGACCACCAATTAGTTATTATATTAATTAAAGCCTATTAAACCTCTCAGAGATGCTGACCTACATTATTATTTTTATTGTTGTTAATCTGATTAATTTTAGTGTTATATTTTGGGATATGTTTTGTATCAATCATCAAAAACAGATATTGAGCAAATTACAAAATGCCGTCTGGATAATCAATTCACAGAGACTTCATCGACGCTGTCACACTAGGAACTGTGAAAACCTGTTGATGTTGTGAGGCACTATCACACATTTTTTTTTTCCCGCGTTTCCATCCTGTTTCAGGATATTGAGGTCAACACCAGCATCTTTCAGCTGTATGTTGATTCCTAGGCTAGATTACGCTCATCAGCGCGCCACGACTTTCTGAGCGACCAGCTCCATACTCTCATAAGTCACTGGCGCGACTCAAACCCCTTCAAATTCTCGTGCGCTCACGTCAACCATGAGAGTATTCGGGATTACGGAGAAAGCTGCTAACCCCTCAGCCAGGAAGACCGGCACTATCACACATGGAACTGTGAAAACCTGTTGATGTTGTGAGACACTAGTTTTACCACATAATACTTTTGCAGGGAAAGAAGTACTGAAGTGTAGAAGTATATGCTGAAATAAACCATTAATGTTTTGCATATAAGTGGACTGTTCAGGATTCTGTATTCCCTAATGCAAATTGCAATAGTGGTCTTTGTAGGGTTAATCATTAATAGAGTAGAATGAGTAGTAGACTTAATAATTATCACAAAAAAGCAGTTGCAACCTTTGTGCTCCTATTGTTGATTATAATTAGCGTCATTGATCACAGTTAGTGAAACCATTGCCAGACACAATAATAATAATCATAGATCACAGTTAGTGATAGATTGATTGATTTAGGAACCGACATCACAGCATTCAGGGCATTCCCATAAGCGATCCGTACCCATCCTCAGCAGCCAGCGAAGAGTTCCAACACTAATAGTTCCAGTAGCAATCTGATTATATGTCCGTCTTGCCTTTCCTCTGAGCGTCAAGCGTCAGCCAGATCCCCTCGTCACACCTCACTGCCTCATTCTTGCCAGACCATGGTGATCCATTTGCTCCTCCGATGTGTACACGTGTACGATGTTTTGGCGAGCCAGCCAATCTGTCCGTCTGTTAATTCCCCAGCACACTGGCATGCCCCAGAGAAAAGATCCAGGTGATGCTTGCTCCGAAGCGAAGCAAGCCACTCTGCACGAAGCCTGCCTGTCCTCACCCTCCTCAGCATGCTTTCTGAGTCAGTTACAATCACAATATGTGTATTATCGTGTTCTTCATCAAGCGGAAAGCCGCACTGACCGCCTCCACCTCCATTCTTAAAACAGTTAGTGAAACCATTGCCAGACTAATTAATAGTCATCACACTTACTTGCTCAGGGGTCAGCATGGCCGAATGGATAAGAGCGCTTTTTCTTACACATCCTGTGTGCTGAGGTTGTGAGTTTGTCAAGGTCCTGGACGTGACATAACAGAGGACAGACATAAGGACATGGGGAGAGTACGGGGGTAGTGGAACAGTCCAGACGTCAAGACAGTAAGTTAGAGACAAGACAGGTTCACCTTGGAAAGAATGACGCAGTACGCCTGGCCTCAACAGCCGAGTGCAGGACAGACGTGACAGCACAACATTCCACGGACTGTACCAGGACAGGTTCACCTTGGACAGAATGACGCAGTACGCCTGGCCTCAACAGCCGAGTGCGGAACAGACGTGACAGCACGACATTCCACGGATTGTACCAGGACAGGTTCACCTTGGACAGAATGACGCATTACGCCTGGCCTCAACAGGCGAGTGCGGGACAGACGTGACAGCACGGCTTTCCATGGACTGCACGAGGGTCAAGTACCTCGTGACCACCAGACTGAGTCAGAAAGGAGAGACGAGACTCGGACACGACGGAGAGAGGATGTGTGACTGTGTGGAGAGACAGGATAGACTTATACTTAGACTTTCAGTGCGAATGAATGTGACCGCTACGTAACATGTATTGTGGGTGGCTAGACACGAGTGCGCATAGCTTTGATAACAGCGCAAGAGTTCTGAGAGCCAGTGCGAGAGCGAATTTTGGAGTGACATTGAATTATTTCTGTGATATTTATAATGTTGAGATGAAGATCTTATGATTAACCAATGTATAATATATTCATGTTTTCATGCCTCATCTGTGCTCGCACCATCTGCCTGTCTGAACCCACTTTATAAACCCTGGACGTTGACAGGGTTAAACCCCTACATTGATCTATTGGACTACAATTTTGACTTCTCGTCCTTGACTTGGGAACGTAAATTACAAGTACCTCTGAAGTTGGAGTAGGTTTGCCTGATGGACAGGGACACTGGACATAGGGAAAGCTAATCCACAAGCAAAATTCAGTCTAGTGCACTGGAAGTAGTTGCATATGTATTGACCACGCTTCAGTTCAAAGCAAGCAAATCTAGAAGAAAAAAAACTCCCTTGCCCTAGTTTTATTGGAAAAGTGGGTTGGCTGCTGCCAAGCTAATACCAAAGTTCAAATAAACACAACATATGAAAATGAATCTCAGTTAAAGAAAGAACACACACAGACACAGCGACAATTTTGATTGAAGTCTGTATCAATGAACAAGAAAAAGAGAACCACAAAAAACAAGAATACTCAACTTGGGATCTGAAGACGGTAAACTGATCAGAACTTTTTTTATATTCTTGGTATAAAAAGGTTTGAAAGAGAAGACAGCATTCAGCAGATATGGATTAGATCAAGTCACCAGACTGCTGAACACATTATATGATACAGGAGACATACCTTCTGAATTATGTAACTCTGTATTTATTGTAATCCCAAACGCCCGTGTGTTGCCGGGGCCCCTACGGGGGAGCAAAGAATAGTAACACTGTTACCTACCATGCATGTCGTAAGAGGCGACTAAGGAGGCTATGGTTCCGTCGCCCTGCTACTAAATGAGTGCATGGTGCAACACTGTGAGCTGTGAATTTCACGTGGAATGCTTTTACATCTGTCCGCGGTTGTTTGTAGCGTGAACTGCATGTTCGGAATGATGGCGGCTAGCTGTTACTGGATTGACTGGTTTGCCTTTTCGGTTCACGAGATCATTTTTCAGAGACTCGCGGGAGTCGTTGCTGCAGCTACGGAGTTCGTGCTTTGTGTGGCGCTTTCGGCGGGTCACCCTGCCGAAAGAGACCACACTATATAGGATGAAACCTGGGTCAATGAAGTCTTTCTGATGACTGCCGTTTCCATCGATGATGAACAGTATTTTTCGTGGAGGACTTTTGTGTTGGCATTCTGGTGCCGGTATTATGCACCATGTACCTGTGCGGGTTTGCCGATACCCCTGTCTATTCCATTGTTCACATAGGGCAGTGAGGAGCATTTTGTGTGATATACACTGGCACAGGAACAGAACAATATGGGGATGATCCGTTGCCGTGAAGTTGGAACCACGACTAGACTAGACTGCAATCCCAAAGAAATCAGGAGGCTTGGAATGTGATCAACATAGAACAATTAATATAATGAATCACATCACAAAGATTTTGCTACGAATTAAAAAATACAACCTGAAATAGGGGAAGAACAATGTGGGTTTGTAGAAGGAAAAGGTACAGTAAATGCTGTGTATATGCTGCGATCAGTTATTGAACGTACTATAGAAGTAAACAGGGATATATATATATATATATATTATATATATATATATATATATATATATATATATATATATATATATATATATATATATATCTCTTTGCTTTATTGACTACACAAAAGCTTTGATAGAGTTAGGCATGTCAACATGGTGGATATGCTTGCAGATCTACAAATTGATGGGAAAGACATTAGACTTATAAAAAACATATATTGGAAATAACAAGCTGCCATAAGGATTGATAATGAAGTGGGACAATATCAGCCTATTAAGAGAGGTGTTAGGCAGGGATGTATAATGTCTCCAGATCTTTTTTTTCCCTATACAGTGAAAATATTTTCAGAAATGTAGAAGATATAAATGGAATCAGCATTGGAGGACGAAACATCAATAACATTAGGTATGCAGATGATACAGTATTGATTGCAGACAATGCACAGGATCTGCAACAATTAGTAGATGCAGTTTTTGTACACAGTGAGCAACTGGGGTTAGAATTAAATTGTAAAAAGACACAGATTATGGTCATAACTAGGAAGAACGAAATACTGCAATGTAATATACAAGTAAATGGGAATATTCTTCAACAAGTGAATCGGTACAATTATCTCAGAACAGTCATAACATCTGATAAAGGCAAAAGTAGCCTTTAGCAAGATGAAAAACATACTGATCAATAAAAAGATATCAATTGAAACGAGAAAAAGAATGTTGAGGTGCTACATAGAGCCTGTACTTTTGTTTGGATGTGAAGCTTGGACAATGAGCAGTCAGGCTGAAACACATCTGATGGCTGTGGAAATGTTTTTTCTGAGGAGAATGCAAAGAATACCATGGACAGACAGAACAACCAATGACAAATGAAAATCGTAAATCGATTAGAGAAATTAGACGTAGACAGTCAACATTTTTTGGACATCTTATGAGAAGAAATGGATTGGGCGAGTCGTGGCCGCCCACGCTTTCCGGCATTACACATGATTGATTGATTGATTGATTATATGTTAAATATAAATTAAAAATTGTATTGAGGAGGAAACAAAAATGTTAGAAATGTTAAATGATGGGACACAATAAAGTGGTGTTGTTTGTTTCATACACACATGCTAGATGTATTACATTCTGTAACATATCCCTCCACAATCAAAAATATTTCTGTGTCATTTACAGCCACAGATATTTTTACTTATGACACTTTAGAGAACCTTCATGAGAGAGGAATTGCTACTGAATGAGGGAGGAATTTATCACTTTCCTTAACACATTGACTCAAAGTGTGTACATGATATTGGGTGAGTATCTATTTATTTTGCACATTTGTTTTCTGTGTCCCAACCTAACCTTGTATAATTCAGCCTGGCTGATGCCTACCCTGGCACATCATCTCAACAGTGCACAGAGAGGAAGTGTCTGGCTTTGTGTCACCTATTTGCATCTAAGTGTCCAATGTGTCAGATCCTATGATTTCTTTTAAAATGTAGTAATGAAGTTTCAACTTCTCTTGAGACTTAATGAAGCAGAAACAGAATATCTAACTCCTGGAGTACGGAGGGGGAGATACTTTTCTAAGACCACAGTGTACCAGAAGACCACCAATCTTGTGGGACAGGAGGATGGAGGAATCTATATCTTCTCTTTGTGATTTTCCCAGACATTTAGATAACTGACTGAGGCCATGTACCTATTGTTCACTATGAACCTCTGACAGTTAGTTTGCCTTGTTTCTTCAGAAATAATGAAAGAAACATGAGGACAAGTCCAGTCACAGCATCGGCTGACTGGGATGCCAGTAACATTCCCCCATCTTGCAGTAGTGAGCTCACATGGTGGCTTCAGAGAAATTGTGTTTTACCATTCCCCATTATACAGTAGTTAATTCACATTTGGCATCACAAAGAGCCAAAATGCTGGGGTTGATTGTGATGTTCTATAAAGGACATGAAAATAACTTTACCATGCAGTAGTTAAGTGAAGCATTAGGTTTTTACCAGCATTTCCAACAACTTGAAGCATTAAGAAACATTTTGAAACTATTACGATACATTCTAAAAACTTTGTCCTGTAGTGTGTGCTTATCAATGAAATCAACATCATCAAGTGACATACCAACTAGTGTGAATAATTCAGTCAGTTATCAGCTGGGGTATCTTCATTGCACTCCGGACATGTCCATAGGTGCTCAGATCCTTCCCCAGCATATGCATCGGCGTGCGGTGGCTAATAGTGCCAGTTCTGTGTTGGTTGACGAGGTGCCTTGTTTTTCCGATGTATCTCCCATGTCTGGCCGTGCCGATTCTTATTCCCAAGTCTTCTATCCTGGACAGCGATGTGGATTCACTGACGTGAAAGTCCTCTGTTCTCGCCATATCTTTGAGGACGTTAATAACATCGGCACGATCCATGGGCTGGCCATCTACAGGGAGTGCAGAGCCAGCCAGTTTGTCAGCTCGTTCATTTCTCTCGACTCCTGCATGTCCCGGGATGAAGATGAAGGTGACTTTACGGACAACAGAGATCCGCAGCAACTCAGTCCACTATCTACATACAGATCCAGCTTTGACCTTCTGAATCATGCTCATTGAATCACTAAGTACACACACGTTGGTATAATGCTATGATTCCAGCCATATGAAAGCCTGTGTAACTGCCATCACTTCTATCGTCATGCTGCTCATGGTAATAGAGTGGGCACCACTGGATTCTTGAACAGTTCTGTCCGCTGAACGGGCTGTAAATGCCCATGCACTTCACTGCTGATTTACAACAGATCCATCTGTATATATGAGCACTTCGGGGCTATCTGAGTGTTCATAGAGAAGCGCGTTATCCTCTGCATTGACAGCGGCAGGGTTCTGCTCTCTGCACCGTCTGTTGAGTGTGATAATGCAGGAGAAAGTGTATTTAAAAGCTGGAGGCATCGGCACCCATTCCTTGCCGGGGTTGATACTGGTAAGACTGCAGACCTGTCTGACGACATCTTCTGCCCGACCCATCCATGATTTGCCCCTCTTTGGCTTGTCACCCTTTTCTCTGAATATAGCATCATGCAGAGGGTGCTGCTCATCTGCACTTATTTTTAAGTATGCACGAGCTCTCCAGATCTTGATCCTGTGTTCCATTGTCGGGAAGTCGACGAGGTATCTCATTGCTACACAGCTGGTGTCTCTCGTGCAGCCCAAAATGATGCGCATAGCTTCGTTTTGTACCTTTTCAAGTCTTCCAATCTGTGTAGGGCTGACAGTGAGGATGGCCAGGGCATACTCGATGCGTGAAAGCACCAGTCCTTGGAACAGAAGTATTAGCAGTCTTTGCTCAATATTGGCAGTCGCCATGACTCTCATTGCTGACAAACCTTTTCGAGCTTTCGTTATGACATAATCGACACGATCTCTGAAGGACAGGCTACGATCAAGCCTCACGCCAAGATATATGTCATGGAAATATTGCTGCAGGACCTGGAAATATGTCAACATGGAGAAACATGGAAATATGTCAATTTCATATGTGAATAATTATGCTTCTCTAACTCACAATATCTCTAAAAGTGTTATTAGAACAATGCATATTCTTATATTCTTCCTTGTCATGATGAGAGGCTGTCAAGAATATTTTATTCCTATGTTCCTCTGTCTCTTCTTCTTTTGACATTTCCACATGTTGCAAGTCCTGGTAAATACCGTTTCATGCCACATCAACCACACTGATTGGACTTCTTCCTGTTTCCCAACATGAAGAGTCTGTTTCATGGATATCTTTCTTCTAACATCCAGGGCTTGATGACTGAGCTGGAGATATAGTTCTGGACTCCAGGCAGGCCAGTTCTACAATCAAGGCAACAGATTGGTGAAGAAGGCAGGAAGAAGTGCATCACCTTGAGAGTGATTAATGTTCCCACCAATTTCCAGGCACATGCCCTGACAGCTTCATAGTAGTAGGCCTCTTTCAGTCCTGTAGGGCTATAGAGTTGTGCCGCTAGGGAGGCACCTGACAGCACCACTGGTGCATCTGTAAGACGAGGCAGGTCCTGCAGAAAGTGACTGCATTTTGTGCTTTTGCCTCTAACCCTCAGTTTGTTGGATCAGATTGCGATCAGAGAGCACTAGTCCATTTCGTACATCTCTTCTCCAGGAACATCTGTCCGCTGCAACTCTTTCCCACGTGTCTGGATCTATGCCAAGGGTTTTCATATCTTGTTTACACACATCCCTACATCGCATTTGGGGTCTCTATTTTGAGGTGGTAATTTAGTGGATGGGAACTCAGTTATCTGTATCATTGCACTGGCAACTCATGCATTTTGAGTACTGCGATTCAGGGTGGTTGCTGAAGAGCTTCACTCTCTTCCCATTCTTAAATTCCAGCTACCCAGACCGAAGTATCCTGACGCTCTATGTGCGAACACACCTACGTCCTTCTCAAGTATCCAATATGATACCCAGGATAATGAACTCTTTTTACAGAATTACATCAAGGCAAATTGCCTTGGCCTCTTTAAGAATAATTGCAACCCCATACCCCTTCATGTGTACTTGTATACACTTTTACTTCCGTATGTTGCATGTAGTGCCCAATATATGAATACTTTGTTTTCATCTACTAAGTCACTGATGTTTCTGTTACCCTGTTAGTGTGTACTAATCTCCCTTTTGTTGGTCTATAAATGTGTGTGTGAGTTAACTGTTCTTGTCAAGTATTGTGAATGTGTTTCTACACTAATGTGTTAATGTGTGCAATACGTGTGTGTGTTGTTTGTGTTGTCTAAAATTTTTCTAAGTGTCACGAGCTTGAATCTCCGTTGTCCTGAGTTACTTAATAAGTGTAAATCATGACCTGGACATTCGAGCAGTGATTCTTAGAATAACTATATTACATATATTTTATCTAAACACGTATAAAAATCTTTAGACAAGTGTTACATTTTACATCAGACGTATACAAATTCTAATCAACTAGTGGTGCGTACAATTTGTACGCTATGTACATAATTCCTTCATTTATTTCATTCACGCTCTATTTCATCCGTCTTTCATTCAACCCTCCCATTCGTTAAAATTTACAAATTAAGTTAAGGCAAAGGTTGTCACCCTTTGGAAAAATTGACGATATTTGAAAGTATAGTGTGAAAATAGGTACTGATTGTACTGACAATATTACAATGCTTGCAACGTAATGTGAAGTGGTTTAGAAAAAAAATTAATGCTTTAAACGAAAATCTTTATCGCGACAATATATTCCGTTGACTTCTTGCTCAACGTGTTCTATAAGAAACATACATTTGTAATTGAAAAATTAACCAAACAAATTGACATTTTAGTACAATTTAAATAGCTAATAATACATAAATTCAATTCACATTTAATTAATTAACAATCTAACTAAATCCATCGATGATCCTCGTGTTGTCGTTCCTCAATGATGTGTGTAGATGGTCCTGTCACAGTTAATAGATAGACGTAAATCTGTCACAGTTAGTATCGTTCTTTCATTTATGTCGCATTACTAATGACATGTAGAACGAATAATGTCCAATGCCTTGTTTCCTTCCATAGTTGGTGATGTGAATGGATGGTGAATTCACAATTAGTAATAGGCAATGTTTTAAAGTCTGTAGTATATAACTACTGGTGGTTGTTTCAGTAGTGAGTAATCTAACTTTCACAGTTCTTTCGTTTGAAAATGAATAATACTGTAGGTTCTGCTGTAGGTAACTAGGCTGCAGTGTTCAGGTGAGTGTACAGATACACTGACTGTTATGCGTCCTAATAAAATCATATAACAGCTGATAATATGGCATACTGGTTGAGTGGTTGGTGTTACTCAGCTGGTGTATTTGGTAGTCTTGATAGAATATCAGGTATTACATTATTGGTGCCCTTTATGTGGTGAATTTCAAAACTAAAATCTTGCAAAATAAGAGACCAGCAGGCCACTCTGTTGTTCTTTGGCTTACCGTCTTTGATGACCAGCAATGGCGAATTGTCCATCTGAACTATAAAGTGGGCGCCTCGTAGGAATTTTTGCAATTTTAGAACATAATAGACCAGACTCAATGCTTCAAGTTCTGCTGTCGAGTATTTTGTCTCAGCTGCTTTCAATTTCCGACTCACGTAAAGAATTGGATGATCTAATCCATCATACTTCTGCATCAGGCAGCCTCTGATCGCGATAGTACTTGCATCTTTTTTAAATATAAATTGTGAATGAATGTTTGGTAATCTAAGGATGGGTGGATTTTAAAAAATAGATTTGAACTTACAAATTGCATCTTCTAAACTGATACTCTTACAAATCTTGTTTGGTTGACCTTATGTCAACAAATTTGGAAAAAAAATTGACGTAAATTCTGCCAGGTTGGGAATAAATTTGGCATAATAATTTACCAGGCCTAACAAACTCCTGACCTGTTTCTTCGTCGTTGGTACACTGAGGTTAAGGATTTTTGACACAATTTTGTCATCAGTTAGTAACTACCCTTCTGAAATCTTGTGACCTAAAAAGTCTATTTCTCTGTAAGCTATTTCAACCTTTGAAGGTTTGACAGTTAATCCAAAGAGTTTAATTCTGTCAAAGACTTGTCTCAGAATGTCTAAGTGAGTTGTCATGTCTTTAGAATGAATGCATCTGTCGTCTATATAGGATTGGACATTAGTAATCCCATGTAAAAGAAGTCTGGTCAGCCTAACAAAGGTAGCAGGTGCGTTTTTAAGCCCAAAAGGTAAATATTTCCACTCGTATAATCCGAGGTGTGGAGAAAGCAGTGATATGCCTTGAATCAGGATTCATAGGGATCTGCCAGTAGCCTTTTGTTAAATCTAATTTAGAAAATATGGCTGATTCTGACATGTTCAAGATTAAGTCTTCACAACTGGGTATTGGTTCAGCATCTGCTTTTGTAATAGTGTTAATCTTGCGATAATCGATGCATAACCGGATTGTTAGGTCCTTCTTCCTGACCAGTACAATCGGTGATGAGTACTCTGAGATTGACTTTTGAATTATCCCATTTCGTTCTAAGTCCAGTATTTCCTTGTCCAAGTTATCCCTATAGTGCAGAGGGATAGAGTAGGGTCTGCACTTAATAGGTGTCAAGTCTGTCAAGATAATAGAGTGGTCTATTCTGTCTGTTTTACCAGGATTGTTAGAGAACGATGTCCTGTATTCCTTAAGGAGAGAAATTATGTCATGTCGTTGTTGTTCAGTCACTAAGTCACAGATCTTTATGTCTTGTAACGTGTTGTTACTGTCTGTTGTTGGGACCGGTATTTCCATGTCGTCTGTGTCTGTCTGGTTGATGACTACTGTCGCTACTGTCTCCTCAGTTTCGTCTTGTGTTCTGGTATAATAAGGCTTTAACATATTCACATGAAAAATTTTTAACTTTCCTTTCACACTTATTTCATAGTCAACTACAGAAATTTTTCTCATGACTTTATATGGCCCTTGCCAAGATGTGGAGAGTAAGTCTCTCTTATCTGGCAATAACAGTAAAACATCTTGGTTGGGCTGTAAGGTAATAGTTTTAGCACCCTTATTGGCATATTGCCTGTATGTAAAACCCTTCTCCTGTAAAGATGTTCTGGTAATCATACAGGATCTCATAATAGTATCCCTTGTGGTGGTTACCATGTCGTAGGTGGAGCCCGGTACTTGGGTGTCTACAGGTTTTGATAACATTTCTTTGTAATAGAGAGTGGTCCTCTCGGGTTCGCCCCATATACTAGTTCAAAGGGGGAGAACCCAGTGCTCGCTTGCGGCACTTCTCTATAAGCGAACAGCACTGTTGGGAGTAGTGTATCCCAATCAGCTGGATTTTCAGCTGTCACTTTAGCAAGCATGTGTTTAAGATCCCCATTTATTTTTTCACAAACTCCATTTGCGGCAGGTCTATAGGGGCTGGTAAAACACTGCTTGTTGCCGAGTAACTTAGTTACTGCTTGTGTGGCATTCGAAATAAATTGTGTCCCTCTATCTGATATAATTACTTCGGGAAAGCCAAAACGTGAAAACAGTTGTAGAAATACATCAGTCACATCTTTAGAGGAGATTGATTTTAGCGCAATCGCCTCTGGCCAACGTGAGCAGAAATCAATAAGTGTAAGAATGAAACGATTTCCTCGATTTGATATATGATTAAGTGGTCCCACTAGGTCGACTGCAACTATTTCAAATGGTCTTGAGGCTGTTCTAGTTGCCTGCACCTCTGCTATTGGGTGCTTCTCCTTTTTAACTAATTTTTGGCAGATCTCGCAAGATCGGCAATATTTCTTAATATCCTGGCAAAATTTCTGCCAGTAAAACTGGCTTAAGACTCTGGCTCTTGTTTTCTCGTAGCCCATATGATCGCCGAATGGTGAGTCATGGGCTATGTGTAGCACTTTATCACGATGTGCTTTTGGGAACACCACCTGTTGTAATGTGATATAATTTCTAGAGTACAATCTTGATAAAAATATTGTTGTTCAATTTAAAGCACCATGATGCGTTTTTAGTTATTTTCGGCTTAAGGCCTACTAGTCGAAAGTAATTCGATAGTGATGGATCTAATTTTTGTTGTTGACTGAAATCACTATTGGTCGAGTCAGGGGAAACAATCTGTATCGACTCGTTAAGTTGGTCGTTCTGGGTTTTCTAAGTCGCTGCTCTAGTAACTGCGTTACAGTCTTTTGTCATTTGTCGTACAGTTGCAGGTTTAGGGTTTTTAAGTGGATAGTACACTCAGTTCGAGGTTTTGTTAATGTGGTATCATTTGTCGATTGAACAGCCCCTGTGTCGTACACTCTCAGTTAATTCTTTTGGAATTTCGTCATTGGTGGTCTCCCTTATGCTTTCTGGCAGTTGGAGGATCGACACTATGTTCAGCTGTCGTGGGATTATTGCTTGTTCATTTTTGCAATTTTCTAGCTTCCCATTTTTGGATTTCTTTTTCTGAACAAGCTTTTCACGTTGGGGAGATTCCCTAACAATTACATCTGCACATGGATTGTGCACCACGGCACATAGCACGTGTCCTGACACGAATGGTGTTCGAATTTCGGTCATTGCTAGAGGGTATCTTTCAATCGTGCCTGCAAATGTTCGACATGTCACATAGGTCATTTGTATAGTCACTGTCTTTAACCAACGTACTCCTTACCCCAACAAGGGATCGAGCCACTATCACGCATTACTTTACATGGTTGGTTATTCACAAACCCTTTTACAAATTGAAGTTTGCCTTTAGATTGACAAGGCGGCATTGGCCATTTCATTTGATATAGGTAATTGTATGGCCGCACTCAAGGGTTGTGTCTAGCTGAAACTTTTTACAAGTATTGTAACTATCATAGTCGAAGATGTTAATGACTTCAAGGGCATTAGCTGTTTCATTCTCACTCTCATTTATACTTTCACTATGATTTACACTTTCCATCTCAACCTCACTGGAAGTGTCAACTAACACTGCATTCGCTTGCTTCATCATTTTACTTCCTTCACAAAGGGCTGAATAATGCCCGTAACTTTTGCAAAAGTAACATTTAACAGCTCTTCTAAAGTTATTTCTTTTGGTTTTCTGCTTTTCGACCATCATTTTATGGTGGTGACTGTAATTCTGCGATTTGTCACACATAGCGTATTGTTCGTGTGTCAACCTACAGTACTGGCAAGGTATGAACTTTGGTTTAGGTCTGTACTTATTCTCAGGTGGTTTAAATTTGTTTGTATTTGTGACAGCTGCTACCTCATTTTGAGTAGTGTTTAGAAGGAAGATATCACGGTTTGCTGTGTAGAATGCAGCACCTTTCCTTTCGACATCTTCGAATGTTTGACAATCGTTCTGTTGTAAAAATTTTGAGAATGATGTTGGTAATGATGATATGATTTTATTTATTACCATGAGATCTCTCAATTTATCAAAGCTGTTGTTGACCTTAGCTGATGAGATCAATTTATTAAATATATCCTGAACTGATGAAACGTAATCTATGAAAGTTTGGTTAGGTTTAGGACATAGTTTTGCAAATTGTAGTTGGTATCATGCTGTATCTAATGAAAATTGTTGCATGATTCTACGTTTGATGTACTCGTAATCAGTTCTCATGTCTTGTGGGATAGTATCAATAACTTTTAATGGCTCTAACGCCAAATTCCTCATATATATCATGGGCCAATCTGTTTTTGGAAGTTTGTGATAGGCCATTATGCACTCAAAGTTCTCGGACCATGCGATGACCGAATCGCCAGAACAGAGGGGTTTAACGATCCCTTTGTATTTGTTATACTTCTGTTCCTCTTCTTTACTTTTTAATGTGTTAACTGAAATTTCCATATTTGAGTCAATTTCTAATTGTTTCACTTTTAATTGTGTCTGTGAATCAATTTCTTTCTGTTTAATCGCTGCTTCGATTTCTAGTTTTTTGGTTTCAATTTCTAATCTTTTTGTTTCTGCCTCTAATTCTGCTTTCTTGTTAGCAGCGGCTGTTTCCATTTCTATTTTTCTGTTAGCAGCTTCAATTTCTGCCTTTTTGTTAGCCGCTTCAATTTCTGCCTTTTTGTTAGCCGCTTCAATTTCTAGCTTTTTTTGCTCTCATTCTGCTGCATGTTCCTGTCTTTCATATTCTTTTTCTTCCTTTATTAGATTTTCTGCATGGGTTTTCTGACTTCATTTGGCTAGTTTATCTGCTGTATAGCCTAACTTCAGCCCTAGCTCAATGCACTTTTCTAGTGTTGACATTTTGTTATTTTAAGTAATATAGACTTATTAGAAGTTACTTCCCTTAGAAAAATTTTTGATGTACAACTTTTGGTTATGTCCCTTAATTATTTAATTCTAGCACTCACTCAAGTCTATCTTACTTAGACAAAAAATTTGCATGTGAATACAATATATCAACACATAACAAAATTTCCATGAGAAAAATGAGTATCGTTTAGAGATACAATATGTAAGAACTATATGGGACTTATCTGATTTACTGAAGTCTTTGCTGTACTATAGCTGATTGGTTCTCCAGTTATTTCAACTTCTGTAGGAGAACAATTTTACATAGCAAATCTTCTCGTCGAACAATCTGTTGTTGGAGAGGAAAACATTAGTAATTTGTCGCAGTTTTGTCATGTCAAGTCATTGTCATGTTACTGGAGAATAAGCATTGTTACATTATCCTTCTAAAGGGACAGATAGAATAGATTTTCAGATGAATAATAGCTATAATTTGTCTAAACTTTGTCGTGTATAACTATAGTTTTTACTTGGCAAAGCCAAGAACCGTCAATATATTAATTTTAATTGTCTTGGGCTTGCCAAAACAGATTTGAGCCCCCAAGTAAACCTGTCAGTGTCTCAGAAATAGAGGTAGAAGACTCGGGTTCAGACAGGCGATCACAGATCTAACATAACTCCAAGTTCACACATTATCAATCTACTTTTAATATAAGTTTGATCTGGCGAACAGTCATTTCACTCTTCGTTCATAACATATTATACATACATCGACAAAGCATCATATCATTTATACATCACAGCATTTATCGTAAACAATCTATCAGTTCTAAACTATTCTCTATAGGTTCTGTCCCTAGAAGCTAAACCCTCCTTTCAGTACCAATGTCCGGTAGCCGTCTTGCCCTCTAGACGTGTGTCGGGCGGACACGGGTTGCTGGTTGCCTCGTGCAACCATGCTTTCACGCTTTAGGCGGGTTTTGCCTGGGTCTATTGCGCAGTAGGCAATTCGACCCTTCTATTCTC
Organism: Cepaea nemoralis; assembly: GCA_014155875.1. Taxonomy (NCBI): domain Eukaryota; kingdom Metazoa; phylum Mollusca; class Gastropoda; order Stylommatophora; family Helicidae; genus Cepaea; species Cepaea nemoralis. The sequence continues at coordinate 276,667 of JACEFZ010007380.1, forward strand.
GAACGTTCGAGTCTTCGAATCGTTCGGGTCGTTGTTTCTTGTCTCCCTTCTTTGTGCGTTGTTCCTTTTCGTGTGTTGCATCCCCTGTCTTACCAATGTGAGACCTTGACAATCTTGTATATTTAATGTTTTAGGAAATTATGTTTTCTACCTTGTTCTTGCTAGTTTAGATATTCTGGCATGCTAAACATCCTTATTTATGTCTTCAGACTCAGTAACATTTTAAACACACTGATTTAGCATCCTTTGTCATTTATGTTTCTCAGATGAAACCAAACCAGTAAATATTTCCTGGATTCATTAAAGGAGAGATAAAACTGGATGCTGATGTTAAAGTATGATGGTATATAATTTGCTTTTCTTACAAGTATAACAATGTTTGTTATATTACATTACTAATTATTCACTGCACGATAAGGAACTGCTAGCAAATTATATTATTTGGCACAATTATATGAAATAATGGTGATTTTATTTTTTCAAGACAGTGCGGCACCTTATATTATCAACATTCCAAAGAATGTAAGCACTGCTTTACCAATAAATCATTTGATTATGAATAGAAAATGTCATGTATGTGATGTATCATTTACTGTTAATTCAACTCTTGAAGAACATATACTGTTAAGAAGCCTCACACATGTGTAGAGCATTAGTTTCCAATAGTAGGAGTCTAACGAATAAGAGTATACATACTGGAGAGAAACCATACAAGTGTGATATTTGTGGAGATTTATTTGCTAATAATGATAATCTAATACAACATAAGAGAATACATAATGGTCAGAAGCTTTACAATTGTGAAGTTTGTGGAGTATCATATACTTTTTTTTTTCAAATCTTCAAAAACACAAAAAAAGACACACTGGTGAGAAGCCTTACAAATGTGATGATTGTGGAGCTTCATTTGCCTATAAATGTAATATAATACGACATTTAATGAAACATATTGGAAAGAAACCATACAGATGTGATGTATGTGTGGCTTCATTTTCTTCTAGTTCACATCTACAACAGCACACAAGATTGCATACTGATGAGAAGCCTTACAAATGTGATATGTGTAATGCATCATTTACTAGTCGTTCATATATAAAACGACACATTAGAACACACATTAGTGAGAAGCCTTACAAATGTGATGATTGTGGAGCTTCATTTGCCTATAAATGTAATATAATACGACATTTAATGAAACATATTGGAAAGAAACCATACAGATGTGATGTATGTGTGGCTTCATTTTTTTCTAGTTCACATCTACAACAGCACACAAGATCACATACTGATGAGAAGCCTTACAAATGTGATATGTGTAATGCATCATTTACTAGTCGTTCAAATATAAAACGACACATTAGAACACATACTGGTGAGAGGCCATTCAAATGTGATGTGTGTAGAGCATCATTTAATGATAGATCAAATCTACAACGACACAAAAAAACACATACAGGTGAGAAGCCTTACAAATGTGATGTATGTGGAGCATCATTTACTGATAGATCAAGTCTAAAACAACACATTAGAACACATACTGGTGAGAAGCCTTACAAATGTGATGTATGTGGAGCATCATTTGCTCGTTGTTCACATCTACAACAGCACAAAAGAACACATACTGGTGAGAAGCCATTCCAATGTAATGTGTGTAGAGCATCATTTAATGATAGATCAAATCTAGAACGGCACAAAAGAACACATACTGGTGAGAAGCCTTACAAATGTGATGTGTGCGGAGCATCATTTGCTTGTTGTTCACATCTACAACAGCACAAAAGAACACATACTGGTGAGAAGCCATTCCAATGTAATGTGTGTAGAGCATCATTTAATGATAGATCAAATCTAGAACGACACACAAGAACACATACTGGTGAGAAGCCTTACAAATGTGATGTATGTGGAGCATCATTTGCTCGTTGTTCACATCTACAACAGCACAAAAGAACACATACTGGTGAGAAGCCTTACAAATGTGATGTGTGCGGAGCATCATTTAATAGCCGTTCAGATCTACAACGACACAAAAGAACACATACTGGTGAGAAGCCTTACAAATGTGATGTGTGCGGAGCATCATTTGCTTGTTGTTCACATCTACAACAGCACAAAATAACACATACAGGTGAGAAGCCATTCCAATGTAATGTGTGTAGAGCATCATTTAATGATAGATCAAATCTACAACGACACAAAAGAACACATACTGGTGAGAAGCCTTACAAATGTGATGTGTGAGGAGCATCATTTAATAGCCGTTCAGATCTACAACGACACAAAAGAACACATACTGGTGAGAAGCCTTACAAATGTGATGTGTGCGGAGCATCATTTAATAGCCGTTCAGATCTACAACGACACAAAAGAACACATACTGGTGAGAAACCCTACAAATGTGATTTGTGCGTAGCATCATTTACTTGTTGTTCAGATGTACAGCACACAAAATAACACATACTGGTGAAAAGTCTTACATATGTGATGTGTGTGGAGCATCATTTACTAGTTGTTCCCATCTAAAACGACACATTAAAACACATACTGCTGAGAAGCCTTACAAATGTGATGTATGTTGAGCATAATTTACTGATAGATCAAGTCTAAGATGACACATTAGAACACATACTGGTGAGAAGCCTTACAAATGTGATGTGTGCGGAGCATCATTTACTTGCCGTTCAGATCTACGACACAAAAGAACACATACTTGTGAAAAGCTTTGCAGATGTGATGTGTGCGGAGCATCGTTTATGTTTATTGGGCGTTCACATCTGCAACGGCACAAAAGAACACAAACTGTTGAGAAGTCTTACATATGTGATGTGTGTTGAGCATTATTTACTAGTCGTTCCCATCTAAAACGACACATTAGAGCACATACTAGTGAGAAGTCTTACATATGTGATGTGTGTGGTGCATTATTTATTAGTCGTTCCCATCTAAAACGACACATTAGAACACATACTGGTGAGAAGCCTTACAAATGTGATGTATGTGGAGCATCATTTACTGATAGATGAAGTCTGAAACAACACATTAGAACACATACTGGTGAGAAGCCTTACTAATGTGATATCTGTGGTGCATAATTTACTGTTAGTTCAAGTCTGGAACGACACAAAAGAGCACATACTGGTGATTGCAGAGAGGAAACCAAAAGCAGTTAAGAAAATGAATCTTAATAAAGAGGTTATTAAAGCAGATAAAGAAATTCAAGAACAATACAGAGTGACTGTGAAAAATAGGTACAATGCAATATCTATATTATAGAGTATAAATGAACAATTGGAAATGTTAAAGGACTCCATTCATCATGCAAGCAAAGAAATATTACTGGTGAGAGGCCTAAAAGCTATTTTTTTTAAAAATGTATGAATGAAGCAATTTTAAAGTTGATGGACAAAAGAAAACAGAGTAAAACTGACAAACCAGAATATGACAAGATAAACGAACAAATAAGAGATAAATGTGTGAAGACAAACGAAAGTTGGTTAAATGAGCAGTGCAAGAAAATTTAATTAAATTCTAGTAAAGATACAAAAAATATGCACAGATAAATCAATGAGCTCACAAGAAGAAAAGCAAGTGTAAATGCAGGGTGTTTGAAATAAAAAACAGGAAAGATATTATTGGAGGAAGGTGCGATAGGTACGAAGTTGAATGAGTATATAAGATAATTATATGATGGAGAAAGAGAAGAATCAACAGAAGACAGTATCTTAGAAGGTCCACCTATTCTAAAAAACAAAAGAAGTAACTGACGTTATCAAACAAAGGAAAAAAAGGAAAAAAGCAACTGGGCCAGATGGAATCACAATAGAAGAATTAGAAGTACTGGGAGAATTTGGAGTAGATATATTAATCAACATGTTGAATGGTATTTACAGCAGTGGATATTTACTGAGTAATTTGCTTAAATCTGTATTTATAGCTATACCAAAAAAGACGGGAATAATTAAATGCAAAGATTTTTGTACAACTAACCTCATAAACCATGTCACTTAGCTTCTACTCAGAATTATAATGAGAAGAACAAGAAAGAAAATAAAAATGGAAAGTAGTGAAGAACTGTATGGATTTGTGGAAGGAAAGGGTACAAACATTGCTATATATCCATTACAAACACTAATAGAAATACCAATAGAGACACAGAAAAACATATATGTGTGCTCCATATATACCAAGTGATTTGATAAAGTAAAACATGATGAACTGTTTAAAATGTTGGAAAATGTCAGAATAATATTGAATATTTACTGGAACCAAGTAGCAGCAATTAAAATGGGAAGTAAAGAGGGTAATTATGAACAAATAAAGCAATGAGTACGACAGGGATGTCTTTTGTCACTGGATATCTTCTCCCTCTATAGCGAAGTAATAATGAGAGAGATCAAAGAGAAGCCAGAAATACAAAATGGAGGTTATAATATAAACAATATATGCTTTGCAGATGACACAGTATTGGCGGCAGATAATGCAAAAGATCTACAACAAATGTTGGACATTGTAGTAACAGAGTGCAAAGAAAGGATTCCTTGAATATAAAGAAATCAATAACAATATCAAAGAAAAAGGTGACACCAACATGTTAAATTGAAATAGAAGGAACAATTCTTAACCAAGTAGATAATTTAAATGCCTCCTCATCATCATCATCAAGTGCCCTGCCTGCACAGATGTCAGTCTTTGGTGTTCTGGATCAACTCTGCTGATGATATACCTCCATGCCACTGTCTCAATTCATCCAGCATCATTTCTCTTGGTCTGCCTCAGCAGCATTTATAACATCAGATGGAAGGTAAACATCATCATCATCCAGTACCTTGCCGGCTGGCGTGGGCGATTATGCCAATCCACAAATTACAATCTCTGACATCACAGATCAGTTTGTGTGTTTACTCCCTTCCATGCCTCATAACAAGACAAAAGAATCTTCTTATGCTGTCTTCCTCTATCTCTCTTTCCGCAAATCTTTTTGGTTGTCACATGTTCCAGTTTTTGTCTTCTCATAACATGGCAAAAAAAATGATGACTGCCTCTTTCTGATGTTTGTGATAAGTTGTCTTTGTGACTCAGCTACCCGTAAAACATCCAGATTGCTCATTTTGGCTGTCCACTTAATTTACAGCATTCTTCTATAAAACCACATCTCCAAGGCTTCCAGGGATTTTTTCTTCTGTTTACTAATTGTCCAGGATTCGCAGCCATGTTTTAAAACTGGTTCTGTGTAACGTACAAGAACTCTTTCTAACTTTCAAGGACTTTTGACTTATTGCACACAATTTTCTTTAAAAACAGAATAGGGCAAGCAGAAGCTGCATTTCAGAAAATGAAAAGTATCTTATGCAATAAATCACTGTAATTTAATATAAGAGGGTGTTGCAGTGCTATATAAATCCTTTTTTGCTGTATGACAGTGAACCATGGAATAGAACCTATTTTACTGTGTATCAGTGAATTTTGGAATGTAAATGAACAAATTAGGTTCCTGAGACAAATGTTGTGAATTCCTTGGTCTGCCAGAGTAACTAACAACGATTGCCAGAAAGAGGCTAATGAAAACTAGAACAATAAGAAAGAGACTAACAGCTTTCTTTGGTCATATGGTGAGAAGAGAGACATTGGAGAACATCGTGGCAACTGGAAAGCTCAAGGGGAATAGAGACAGGTCGATCAAGAGAAATTATGCTGGATGAACTGAGATGGTGGCATGGAGAAATATCATCGGTAGTGTTGATCCAGAACACCAAAGACCGAGATCTGTGGAGAGACATGAACGCCTACGCCAGCTGGCAGGACACTTGATGATGATGTTTGTGGGGCTTCATTTGCTTATAATAGAAATCTAATACAACATAGGAGAATACATACTGGAGAGTTGTGATACATGTGTGATATTTGTGGAGCATCATCTACAGTAGTTCAGATCTAGAAAGACAAAAGAGATGGACAAGTTATCCAAGACATCATGACAACAACCCATACCATGATCTTCGCAGAAAGAACAAGTAATAATCTTGAGACTTCACATGGTCTACACTCAACTCAGGTATCACGTCTCCAACAAGTTAAACATTGCTAATATGGACATAATGCCCGCTGACCATAACCCACAGAGCTGCCCTGTATATTGGTGCCAACAAGAACGCATTTGGCCGACATTAACATGTCAGGACACAATGTATAGGCAGCATGGTGGCCTTGCATTGAAGTGTAATGCTGATTGATATCATTCATAATAGTTTGCAAAAACTAATGGATATGTGTGGGAGGAGTGGGTACCAAGCACAGACACGTCCATGGGAATCTTGATATATGAAGCTCATAAACGGACACTCTTGCTCTGTCTATGCCTCACCTTGATACCGCAAGGTATAAGAGGAACATGATGAGAATGAAACAAGTAAATATAGCTATGCTTCAACAGCTCTCCTACTTTCTTCATCAGCCTCTACCAGATATACATAAATATAAATCTGACACATGTCAGACATATTCAGATTAACATTCATGTTGATATTCAAGAATGCAAGACGAAAATCATTGTGTTGTTATAAAATCTCAAACCATGCAATGGAAATCCTGACTCTCAGCTGTATGCAGATAGAAAGGATGGAAAGGATACAGAATGAAGCTATGCGCATTATTCTTGGATGTACAAGAGATACAGCATGCAGGGCGATGCGCTACCTTCTTGATTTTCCAACCATTGAAGAGAGAATACAAGTTTGCAGAGCACGCGCCTACCTCAGAGTTAACGCAAACACACAACATCCACTGCATAGTGAAATTATGAAGGTGAAGGGCAGCAGGTTAAAAAGAGGACGGTCGTGGATGGGTCAAGCCGAAGACATTCTTCAACAGGTGTGTTCACTTGAGGACTTAGAACCTGGCGAGGAGTGGGTACAAATGCCAACAGATTTCTGCACATCCTTTTCAGTTTGCATCCAACTAGATAGAAAATGCAGACAAGAAAATCCGGCTGCTGTGGAGGCTGAAGTACAAGCGTTGATTTTCGAGAATTCGCTAGACAGTGATGCTGTCATCTACACAGATGGGTCAGTCGTCTGACATGTGAGAAGCTCATGAGCCTTTACGGCTCAGGCCGGAGGGAGAATTGTGAAGGAGGACTCTGGTGCTTTCACTGAAACCACAAGTAGCCTGACTATGGAAGTCATGGCAGTGAGTAAAGCAATAACATGGCTCGAGACACAGACATTCACTGGGCATGTTTCCTTAGCGACTCAATGAACATGATCAAGAGGATAGAGGAGGGGTCGATCCAAAGAGAATGGTTGCTGCCTCTGGAGCGGTCTCGGCTGGCAAAGATTAGTTTCATCTTCGTGCCAGGGCATGCAGGAGTACAAGGAAATGAGCGGGCTGACAAGCTCGCAGGTGAGGCTACGGTGGAGGGCGGACGCGTCATGGACCAGGCTGACATTCTGAATGCTCTACGAGAAGTAAGACTTTTGCGTGAAGCAAATGATGATTGTGAATCTACAACCATGGCCAGACTGCGAGAACAGCAAATTAAAAGAGGGGTGGCCAAACAAGAACACTACGCAGGAAGCCAAAGAAGATTGATAAACCAACACAGAACTGGTGTCGTTAGCCGCTACACGCTGCGGGATTTGCTAAGGAGAGGATCCGAGCACTTATGGACTGAATGGTTCGATGTGCAATGAGGATGATCTTTCGACTAACTAACTAACAAAATCTCAAACCTTATTGTAAATATCAGAGTAATTTTGATGAGTATTTTGTCTCTATAATACTTCAGTTCTTACATAATGTCACACTGATGATAATTCTGGTGAAATTCATTAGAGAAATTCTTTAGAATTTATGTTTTATTGGTAGTTTGAACAAGACATTTAATTGGTTATATTATTACAGATGTCTATTGTCTTGAATTCACTTTTACATATATTGTCTTAACTGTGTAAACACAGTATTAATGAAATAAATGATTGGTATAAATATTAATGTGTAATGTTTATTTTATTATCCGTATTGCTTATAGATATTTTGTCCAACCAGTATGGTACATTTTTGTTTGCTGCGTATCCCTTACGGGATGTTGCAGTCAACACCATCATTTTCATGCTGCTGTTGATGTACTAGGCAAGTGTTACGTTCAGTAGTTTGCCATTGCTTTCTGAACGACCGGCCCCTATACCTTTTTTGAAAAAACCAGCACTGCCGTGTTTCGAACCCGGGTATACGGGCTCACAAACCGTGTTTGCAAGCCCTTAGCCACAGAGACCTGTATGATACAGGACACTGCAAATGTGTAGGATATGTTTTAGTTGTCTTGTGGTTTATAGTTTTGCAACTTTGAAAAATAGATTTGATGCAATGTACCATAGTTTCATAATTCTTAAACATATCAAAATCCCTGTAAGCTTTGGAGATGTGGTTATATAGCATTACACAGGAAATAAAATGGGGAACCCATTGAGGCCACTGAGACAATTACATAAATAAACACACATAGTACTGTTTCGGCGCTCACAGAAGGAGAAGAGGGAAGTAGAGACTAGAGGATGCACTAGTCAACATAAAATTTGAAAGCTAAAGTTACAGACCGGGATTCGAACCTGTCACCCCCAAACGCTGAAAATTTCTTGGGCAGCCAAAATGAGTGTTCTAGACATTATGAGGAAGGCTAAGTTGTAAAGACAACTTATCACAAACATCAGAAAGAGGCAGTCATCATTTTTTGGCCATAAAATGAGAAGACAAATTGTGAAAAATATTGTGACATTCGGAAAGATTTATGGAAAGATAGAGGAAGACAGCAAGATAAAATTCTTAACAGTCTTGTGTCATGGCATGGAAGGGAGTCAAGACACGAACTGATGTATGCTGTTGGAGATTGCTAGATGTAGTGAAACGGTAGTGGATAGAGGGGTAGATGACGTGGTCAAGCAATGGTCAAGTAGGGGTCAAGTGGTCGAGTGACCACTTAAATTATCGGGGAAAGTATGTGTAGTGAAACAGTAGTGGATAAAGTGCTCGATGATGTGGTCAAGTAGTGGTCGAGTGATCACTTAAATTGTCGGGGAAAGTATGTGTAGTGAAACAGTAGTGGATAAAGTGCTCGATGATGTGGTCAAGTCGTCGACTGAACACTTAAAATGTAGAGGAAAGTACGTGTAGTGAAACGGTGATGGTAAAATAAGTAATGACATGGTCAAGTAGTGGTCAAGTGGTCGAATGACCACTTAGATTGTAGGGTATGGTATGTGTAGTGAAACAGGGTTGGTTAAAGTGATCGATGAGGTGGTCAAGTAGCGGTCAATTACTGGTCAAATGGTCGAGTGATCACTGAAATTGTACAGTAAGGTACATGTAGTGACATGGTGATGGTTAAAGTGATCGATGACGTGGTCAAGTAGTGGTCAAGTCGTCAACTGAACACTTAAAATGTAGAGGAAAGTACGTGTAGTGAAACGGTGATGGTAAAATAAGTAATGACATGGTCAAATAGTGGTCAAGTAGTGGTCATATGACCACTTAGATTGTAGGGTATGGTACTTGTAGTGAAACGGTGTTGGTTAAAGTGATCGATGAGGTGGTCATGTAGCGGTCAATTACTGGCCAAATGGTCGAGTGAACACTTAAATTGTACGGTAAGGTGCGTGTAGTGACATGGTGATGGTTAAAGTGATCGATGACGTGGTCAAGTACCGGGAAAATAGTCGAGTGACCGCTTAAATTGTCGGTGAAAGTTGGTATAGTGACATGGTGATGGTCAAGTGGTGGTGAAGTAGTGGTCAACTGGTCGAGTGACCGCTTAAATTGTCGGGGAATGTATGTGTAGTGAAACGGTAGTGGATAAAGTGATCGATGACGTGGTCAAGTAGTCTAGTGATCACTTAAAACCTAGAGCAAAGTACGTGTAGTGAAACAGTGATGGTAAAATAAGTAATGACGCGGTCAACAGTGGTCAAGTAGTGGTCAAATGGTCGAGTGAGGAAATTGTTGGGGAAAGTACTATTAGTGACATGGTAGTGGTAAAAGGTAGTGATACAACAGTATTAATAGTAGTAACAATAGAGGTAGTTGTAGCGACAGCAATAGTAGCGGTTGCATTGGTAGAGATACAAGTCTCTTTATCGGCATGTGTAAAACTCACACATACACAAGAACAAAGACACAAGTACGGCCGCATCACAAGAATAGACAAACGTATACACACAGACACATTCAGACAAGTACAGAGACATCACAATAACAATGACACATACACACTCACAAGAATAGATGAATAAATACACACTCGAACACAAAGGTACAGAGACTGCGAACAACACATCCTTCCCCATGTTTTGTAAACCGGTGAGGATGTCTGAGAAAACTTCCTACCATTACTACTACTACTACCACCACCACAACAACCATACTATTATCCTAGGTTGGAGGGTCCCTGCCATACGTCATCGACGCCATATGCAAAAGTCATTAAGTGGCCGGATGGTTGCTGGGAGATGTGATTCATTGGTCGCACGGGGGTCGGTTCATAGCTATTAAAACACTCACATGGTTCGTCAGCGGGTGCGTACGAAAAAGTCATTGCTATGTGTCTATATATGAGTCGTTGCATCTTTCCCCAGAAACATATTTCCATTGTTTTACAACTTGTCTGCTCATTGCCATGTTTCACACCCAGACAAAAGTACAGGTTCTATGTATCATTTCAACATTCAAATAAGAAAATGTGTTAGACAAATTATTAAAATGTTGGCCAAAACAAGAAACATCTAACCCAAACTTATAAAAAGTAGGAAAGTTTGTTAACCAAATGTGAATCATATTTGCCAAGTAATGAAATATCTCGACTAAACTTACAAAAAAAAAAGTAGGAAAATGTGACGACCAAAGTAGGAAGAATTTGTTAGTCGAAGATGAAAATAGTAGTCAAGTAAAGTCAAGTATGTCAGGTTCCAATTTAGTTAACGATTTGGCACTAGCTTTAATCCAGCCGATTTTTTTTTTTTTTTAAAGCAGCAAATCATTTATGGCACTAACTCCGCATTCAGCTAAATATGAAGATGGAAACGGTAACAATAGTTCTCTTGCACATTTGGTTGCATTTTGATATTTGATTGTGGTTTCCTCATAAAGCCATGTCACCGCCCCTTTTATATTAAATAGTTTTAATTGACTCATCATGTTGCATTTCTGCGAGTTCTTTTTGATACTTCATATTTGAAGTATCAGACAAATCCACTAACATTAGCTGCATCATCCAAGTTGGGAAATCAATTTGTTTCAAATCAGAAAATCTTTCTTTTAAATCAGCCGATAAAATTTTCAGATGATCGATAATAAATATATAGTGGTATCATTCACTTCCCATCTTGGGAGCCAATGAAACTTTTCAAAATGCTTGCTGTAAATATATGTCTAACATAATTTAGTAAAGGTAATACAACCAAATATCTTCGCTTTTGCATCGACAAGAGTTTTATTTTTTCCTTGAAATTGTTTATTTAATATATTTAGTTTTTCAAAGATATCGGCTAAATAACCCACAAATGCCTTACCATCGACTGTTACCAGATTTTTCATTTCAGGATTGTCTCTTAAAAAATCACTAAGAGTATCAAATAGTTCCATTAATCTTTTCAAGCAGTTCCCTTTCGAACGCCATCTTACTTCAGTGTGAAGTATAAGTCTCACATGGTCTTCATTTTATTCTTCACAAAATAACTTAAAGAGATGTTCACATTTGGCACTAGCTTTAATAGCATTGATACACTTTATAACTACATTTAGTACTTCATTTAGAACAGGCGAAATGTTGTTAGCTACCAGGTTTTCCCTGTAAATAACACAATGCACAAGAAGCATTTCTGGATTCCCATCTTTCATCAATTTTAAGCAACCATTTTTATTCCCCATTATATTAGGAGCACCATCTCCAGCACAAGATGTTATATTTTTCAGTGGTATATTATTGAAATCTAAGTAATTTTTTTTTAGCTTACTATATACCTTTGGAGGTAGTGGTGCTTTCTAATGATTTACAAAACAATATTTCTTCAGCAAAATCACCTTTATCAATATATCTTAACGTAAGTTATAAGTACGGCCTCGCTGTCTATACAAGTTGATTCACACATTTGCATCGAGAATTTTCTTGTTTTAAGCTTTTCAACAAGTTGTATTTCAATTATCTCACTCATTTCGTCTATTCTTCTGCTAACAGTATTGTTACTTAGTGGCATAGCTTTAACGTCTTTGTCATTTTTTCCAGAACCATTTTAAGAAATGCTGATATTGATGGTTTGATTACATTCTCCCCTGTAGTATGACTTTTACCAGATTTAGCGATGAGTAATGAAATTTGATAACTAGCCTCATTATGAGCAATAAATAGAGACTTTAATGTTACTCTTTTTTCACAATTTTTCTTTAAAGTTTTAAAGTAAATCAAATCTGAATTAATATGAGCATTATGTTCCGCCTTCAAATGTTCCTCAAGACGATGTCGTTTTATTGATTCGTTGGTCAAGCATTGTTGGCATAAATGGCAAAAATGTGACCGTTCATCATGGACAGCGGTTATGAATCCAAATTTTAAATATTCCTCCGAATACTGACAAATTCTTTTCTTGCTTGCACCACTCATTTCAATATGCGCTGAAATAAATAATATAAGATCAATTAAAAACTAAAATATAATAATATGAACTAGAGTAAACGTAGACTAACAATGCATATTTAAATATGTTTGGCAAATTTACTCCACCGCAAAAAAAAAAAAAACATACTTTTTCATTTGACAAATATTTCTGGAAAATGATGCTTCTAAAACTGAAATTAATAAAAAATTACCATCTGAATTTACATAACATTTATATATCACTTATATTTATACAATGTATATATTTTTAAAACAACGAGAATTTTACAACAATTTAACGGACGCTTATTTCAAATTAACACCAACGGTGAATGCTGAGCGTTACTGCAAAACGCTGCAGAAACTGAGATCCCGGCACTAAGCATTTTGCGCCATTCAGAACAAAATAGAGCGAAATGCTTAGTGCCGGCCTATAATAACCAGTAGTTCAACTCTAACGTCTAACAATGAAATCACGGCTACTAACATGGCGGACAGAAGTTGCTTATACTGGACGTTTACCCAGCTCGAGTAGCGACTGAGAGTCGCCATATGGTTAACTTAAACTCTGGACGAGTCCATTTTCGAATTGCCCCCCCCCCCCATAACAATCGAATTGCCCCCTGTGGGGCGTGGGCCCCACGTTGGGAAACACTGCTTTAAACTGTTTAACGAGGATCTATTGGAGGGTAAGTCTGGCGCCAGCAGCCGAAGTAATTCTAGCTCCAATATAGTATATTAAAGTTGTTGCAGTTAAAAAGCTCGTAGTTGAATCTCAGGTGCAGGCAGGCGGTCTGGCTTGCTATGGTTCACTGCCAGTTGTTTCTGCCTTACCGTCTGCCGGTTCTCTCCCGTGGGTGCTCTTCGCTGAGCACCCCGGGTGGCCGACGCGATTACTTTGTAAAAAATTATAGTGTTCAAAGTAGGCCTCGGCTGGTGAATAATGGTGCATGGAATAATTTAGAACCTCAGTTCTATTTTGTTGATTTTCGGAACTGGAGTTATGATTAATAGTAGTTCTGACCATAAACGATGCTGATTAGCGACTCCAATGCACAAAATGGAATACAGCTTGGCTAGCAAATCCACAACGTGGAAAGACCGAATCGTGTGGGCGGCGACAAAGGTATAATCGTCCTAGTGGCACGAAATGACATATTGCTTGGCTACCAAATCCATAACGAAGAAAGTCAGCATCGAAAGCCCATAGAGTGGGCGTTATTCAAGGTGAAATAGTGTCACGAAATGGACCATTGTTAGGCTAGCTCATCCATTACGAGAAAAGTCTGTATCGAAAGCTCATTGAGAGAACATTGTCAAAGATCGAAAAAGCGTTCCATTGTCACCAAATGAATTATAGCTTGGCTAGCACATCCATTACAAGGAAAGTCAGTATCGAAATCACACTGAGAGAGCGTTATCAAGGTGGAAAAAGCATCCCATTGGCATGAAATGGAACACCGCTTGGCTAACAACATCCTTAAAGAGATGTCGAGAACAGAGGACTTTGACATCAGTGAATCCACATTGTCCAGAATGAGAGGCTAGGGGGTAAGAATTGACACGGTCAGACACGAGAGATCCATCGGAAAAACGAGGTGCCTCGTCAACTAACACAGAACTGGCAATATTAGCCAACGGATGCTGATGCATATGCTGGGGGGAGGGTCTGAGCTCCTATGGATCTATCCACAGTGCAATGACGATACCCCAACTGATGACTGCTTGGCTAGCGAATACATTACATGGAAGTCTGAAGCGAAAGTTCTCTGTGTGGATGCCCGCTGGGCAGAAATGTCAGACGGGTCTGCGTGCCCAATTTTCAACCGTCTTCCGAGAAGCAGCTTGTGGTGAACAGGAGCGCGTTAGTGATTTCTACGCTTGGCCTGCGTGTGCGTGAATAGTCCGTCTGTGCGATAGACATCTGGTTTATCCTGTCAGTAGTCAAATGGTTGCCTAATAAATTAAGATATAGATATGCATGTCTACGTTCACACTGTCTCATGGTGAAACCGAGAGTGGTTCATTAAATCAGTCGAGGTTCCTTAGATGACACGATCCTACTTGGATAACTGTGGCGATTCTAGAGCCAATACATGCTTACCAAGCTCCGACCCTCGTGGAAAGAGCGCTTTTATTAGTTCAAAACCAATCGTCGTTGTCCTTTGCGGGTCGCAGTGTTCCCACTTGTGACTCTGGCTATGTTTGTGCTGATTGCATGGCCGTACGTGCCGGTGACACATCTTTCAAATGTCTGCCCTATCAAATGTCGATGGTACGTGTCATGCCTACCATGTTTGGAACGGGTAACGAGGAATCAGGGCTCGATTCTGGAGAAGGAGCGTGAGAAATGGCTCCTACATCAAAGGAAGGCAGCAGGCTAGCAACTTACCCACTCACGGCACGGGTATGTAGTGACGAAAAATAACAATATGGGACTCTATCGAGGCCCCGTAACTGGAATGGCACTTTAAACCAGTGTTTCCCAACCTAAGCCTTTCTAAAATGCTTTTCCCCCCCCCCCCCCCCCCCCCGCCCAACATATACATATTTTTTTTTTTTACATTTATTTATACATAATTTTTAATATTAAAAAAGTGAAATGTTCACTAAAGAAACTTGAATGATAGGGTTTAGGAAGAAATCACTAGGAAATTATTGAGCAAACACAGTAAGTAAATGTTCAAAACATATAATGGAGATCTGTAATTCAAGTACAAAATAATTTTAATGAAAGATTTTTCTATATTATTTTAATTATTAGTAATTATTTATTATTTAAATTTAGTGAGATCCTTGCGCTTGATGCTTGCTGCGAAGAGATTTTATGTCAGGTTCCAATTTAGTTAACGATTTGGCACTAGCTTTAATCCAGCCGATTTTTTTTTTTTTTTTTAAAGCAGCAAATCATTTATGGCACTAACTCCGCATTCAGCTAAATATGAAGATGGAAACGGTAACAATAGTTCTCTTGCACATTTGGTTGCATTTTGATATTTGATTGTGGTTTCCTCATAAAGCCATGCCATCGCCCCTTTTATATTAAATAGTTTTAATTGACTCATCATGTTGCATTTCTGCGAGTTCTTTTTGATACTTCATATTTGAAGTATCAGACAAATCCACTAACATTAGCTGCATCATCCAAGTTGGGAAATCAATTTGTTTCAAATCAGAAAATCTTTCTTTTAAATCAGCCGATAAAATTTTCAGATGATCGACAATAAATATATAGTGGTATCATTCACTTCCCATCTTGGGAGCCAATGAAACTTTTCAAAATGCTTGCTGTAAATATATGTCTAACATAATTTAGTAAAGGTAATACAACCAAATATCTTCGCTTTTGCATCGACAAGAGTTTTATTTTTTCCTTGAAATTGTTTATTTAATATATTTAGTTTTTCAAAGATATCGGCTAAATAACCCACAAATGCCTTACCATCGACTGTTACCAGATTTTTCATTTCAGGATTGTCTCTTAAAAAATCACTAAGAGTATCAAATAGTTCCATTAATCTTTTCAAGCAGTTCCCTTTCGAACGCCATCTTACTTCAGTGTGAAGTATAAGTCTCACATGGTCTTCATTTTATTCTTCACAAAATAACTTAAAGAGATGTTCACATTTGGCACTAGCTTTAATAGCATTGATACACTTTATAACTACATTTAGTACTTCATTTAGAACAGGCGAAATGTTGTTAGCTACCAGGTTTTCCCTGTAAATAACACAACGCACAAGAAGCATTTCTGGATTCCCATCTTTCATCAATTTTAAGCAACCATTTTTATTCCCCATTATATTAGGAGCACCATCTCCAGCACAAGATGTTATATTTTTCAGTGGTATATTATTGAAATCTAAGTAATTTTTTTTAGCTTACTATATATCTTTGGAGGTAGTGGTGCTTTCTAATGATTTACAAAACAATATTTCTTCAGCAAAATCACCTTTATCAATATATCTTAACGTAAGTTATAAGTACGGCCTCGCTGTCTATACAAGTTGATTCACACATTTTCATCGAGAATTTTCTTGTTTTAAGCTTTTCAACAAGTTGTATTTCAATTATCTCACTCATTTCGTCTATTCTTCTGCTAACAGTATTGTTACTTAGTGGCATAGCTTTAACGTCTTTGTCATTTTTTCCAGAACCATTTTAAGAAATGCTGATTGTCAGAGTCCAGAAAGGGGACATTGATGCAGTGACATCGTTACGCCCGCCAGGCGACTTAGCTCCCAGTAGGGACGCAGTAACTTCGTTACGCCGCCAGGCGAATAGTGGTTACCGGCCTGCAAGACTGCTGGCTGACAAGCGACCAGCGGTCAAGCAAGGACGACGCTAAACGCACGCATGCCTCGTGACGTCACCTGAGGTGAGAGGCGAGTTGCGAATTAGCGGCAGACAGCTCTGGGACTTCGACTCGGACAGACGTGTGCAGAGAGAAAGGCGTTGTGTGGTATCTGTACTGAAAGTCGAGTGTCTGGACATCTTGAGTGAGACTTGTGAGCTGTATGTAAGTGTATTGAAGTATCGAGTATATATTGTTGTGATCATCGTTCTGTATTTGATATGTGAATAAATCCATAGAACGGTGTGTCGTTGAGTCTTACGTCAAATCACGTTGTACTTGTACTGTCCCACACTGTTAGGTTAGCGAGCCAAGTTTAAGACCCTGACAAGTGTGGACGTGGTGGCATTCGTCCGGCTTTAAAATGAACGTGTTTATGTGAGTAACGATTTGAAACTAGAGTTTGTGAACGTAAAATTTTTGTCAAACTTTATAGTACATGTATTGTGATCATGGAAGGCTCATTTTGATTAGTAACTACATTGTTTAAACATGTGTAAGACTATTTGTAAACGTACAGTGCATACATATTGTTTGTTCTTGTAAGCGTGTAAAACATTTGTGATTTGTGAAACTTGTCACCGTTTTGACCTTGTCGACATTGTGATCTTGTCGCCATTTTGACCTTGTCGCCATCTTGTAAACTTGATGTCTATGTCCTTACTGAATGTCATCTTGATGTAAGTGATGTGTCATCAATGTTGTAGAGTGTTGAGATACTTGTAGATTGTCTTTGTGAAGTGAGTTGTCGGAAGCAAAAAGTTTGGAAAGAAAGTGACTTGTGTTTTGAAAAAAAAAATTGTTGACAGACAAACTTACGACCTACAACTACACTCGACGCCATACAAACCTAATCAACACTTAGTGACAAGCAGGCACACACCAACAAATAGACGCTAATTTATTTTCCTCCAAAATAAAGCAGGTTTTTCCGTACCATCCGAAACCTTGCCGTAGAGGTCATTTGTGTTCTCGAAGTAACGACCCTACAGTTCCTAGCCCGATTTCCAACCAATTCTTCACCGCACCGAGGGCACTTGAGTATATTTTTCTTTTTCTATACTTTAAGGAAGCAATTTGAGGCACGTGTTGTCAATAGAAATCAATTGTAAATTGTTTATTACTAACCACTTATAACATATTTTGTGTGGCTGGTATTTCATTGACATTTTTCATCATGTCTTCATTGAATGATTTCATCGATATGGGGTTAAAATTGAAGTTAACAGGTGATGAGTTAACAAAATGGAGTGAGAATAAATACTCTGAATACCTTCGCGAGAAGGCTACTGAACGCGATGAAAGAGCGGCTGAAAGAACATTAAAGCAAGCTGAGATAGATAGTGAATTAAAGAAGGCAGAAATAGCAGCTCAGAGTAAGAGAGAAGAACTGGAGTTACAGTTGAAAATGAAACAACTTGACACTGAGACTGCGATTAACAAAGAGTCTAAGAAATCTGAGAGACTGGAGAAAGAAAACCAGTACAAGAAATATCAAGGTATTGTACGTAATTATACCTCGGGTGACTGCATCGCAGCCTTTACCCAAAATTTTGAAACTTTAATGGAACATTACCAGGTTCCACTGTCTGAATGGAATATTGTTTACATGAGGAGTTTGTCAGGGGAACCTCTTAAAGTCATTGAAACCATCCCCAAAGACCTCAGAAAAGATTACCATTATCTGAAATCTAAGATTATGGCACATTTTATGTTAGACGAGGCAGGTTACAGAGAACAATTCAGTAAGTTGAGCCCAAAACCGACTCAAACGTTCTCTGATTACCTCTGCTTAGTCCGAGATATATTCACCAAATGGACTTCAGCAGCCAAAATCGACAAAAATTATCAGAAATTAGAAGATCTGATCATTAGAGACAAAATTGTAACATCTATTCCTCCAGCATTTTCTAAATTTTTGTTAGAGAATGAATGCACTAGTGTGGATGAGATTGAAAGACGGGGTTCGGCGTACTACACAGCCAACAAACATTGTTTTGCCACTGAAGCTACTGACATTAACTTTGTAGCAGCGGCTAACTATGACAAACCCTACAGTAGGCAGAAACCTCATAGGCCTACCTCTGAGAAGTTTAACCACTGCAATTATTGTAAATTTTCACATAATCAGAATGAAATGTGCGATAAACAACCAGGATACCATACGTACCTATTAAACATGGTAAACAGACAAGATCAGGAGCGTAAATCCTTCAGAAGTTTGCGTAAATGTTTCCTCTGTAAGGCGTACGGACACCATCGAAAAGATTGTAAAGGTAGGCACATGACCAACAAAGCAAATGCCGCCTTGTTTGACAGTTCGGCGTCAGACGAAGAACAGCCAGAGAAACACCCTGTGAACTCAGCACAGGCTTTTGACATATTTAGCGCAAATAAATGCTCTGTTTGTAACACCTTCTATGAAGATGGTATTTTAACATGCGGTCACACCATCCCTATTGCCAATGAAGAAGCTAATTTGGTAGTAGACTCAAAAGGCAAGATAATCATCCATCACGGATATGTGAATGGCAAGTCAGCTACAGTCCTTCGTGACACAGGCAGTTCACTTATTGGTCTAAAGAGAACGTTCATAAGGCCTACAGACTATACAGGCAGGCACGTAACATGCAGAACATTCTCAGGCAATATTGAGAGATACCCATTAGCATGGGCATATATTGAAACACCTTTCCTCACTGGGAAAGTAAAGTGTGCTGCATTAACAAACCCAGTGTGTGATGTAATTATTGGAAATTTACCAGAGGTGAATGATAAACCTCATGACATAACATCTCTATGTATTGATGATATCATGACATCACCATCCAATGTCATTGAAAATGTCACACCACCTATTGATTGTATTGTAAATGTAGCTAATGTAGCACTAAGTTCTCATGACATCATTGATAACATTGTTCCATCACCATCTGATATCATTGAATGTGTGAACGCAGTAACGAGATCTACTGCTAGAGTGCAAGATGAAAGTAATCAAACTGAGGCTATACAAATGCTTAGCCCAGAATCACTACCTACTAACACCATGAAGGAAACATTTGTAACAGCTCAAAAAGCTGATCCTTCATTGTCAAAATACTTTAATCTGATCGGCCAAAAGCCAAAGGTAACAAAGAATGCAAAATGGCATTTTGCTATGAAAAATGATATACTCACCAGGTATTACACCAAAGGTGACAATACAACAGAGCAAACTGTTTTGCCAACAAATTATCGCAAGCAAGCCTTACATCTTGCTCATGATATACCTCTTGCAGGGCACATGGCATACGTTAAGACCAGATCAAGGTTATTGACACAGTTCCATTGGCCAAAATTTTGCAATGACATTAAAGAATATTGCAGAAGTTGTGACACCTGCCAGAAACTGGTAAAAAAAGGAAAAAACCCACAGGCAAAGTTACAAGTTACTGACTTAGCCAGTCGACCTTTTGAAAAACTATCTGTTGACATAGTGGGCCCTCTTAATCATACAACAACTAGAGGGAATAAATATATTCTAACTGTCATTGATCAATGTAGTCGCTGGCCAGAAGCGATTCCGCTAAAGAACATTACTGCCAATGATATAATGGAAGTTTTCTTCCATATTTTTTCTCGGATAGGTTTTCCAGATACTATCCAATCTGATAGGGGCACTCAGTTTATTGCCGCATCCTACCCAAGCTTTCACCAAAATGTTGGGAGTAAAGCAATGTTTCAATTCCCCTTACCATCCTCACAGTAGTGGAATTGTGGAAAAATTTAACGGGGATCTAAAGCACATGCTTGCCAAAGTAACGCAAGAAGCACCCCAATAACTGGGATGTATATCTACCAGCTATTCTTTTTGCTTATCGCGAGGTACCTCATTCTAGTACCGGTTTCTCTCCTTTTGAACTTATCTATGGTGCCAAACCACGCGGCCCATTGACCATTTATCACCAAATGTTAACTGACTCTACTCCAGTACTTAAACCCATATCATCATACGTATATGTCACATCATTGCGTGAAAGAATCATCAAATCTTGTGTTATTGCAAAGAATGCACTAAAACTATCTGGTGCTACTTATAGACAGTATGCTGACAAAGGTAACAGGACGATAACTTTGACACCTGGACAGGACGTTCTTCTTCTACTACCTAGTGACAGACACCTATTGACTGATTCTTGGCAGGGACCTTTTAAAGTGACGAGACAGATTTCACCTGTAGACTACGAAATCCTCATAAAAGACAAACATAAAATATTTCACATAAATATGCTAAGACCATACCACAACAGAGGCAACGAACAAGACGATACGACAGCTTGTACAGTGATAATAGATCACGAAGACGACGATGCTAGTGACGAGATTCCAACGCCTGCATTAGACACGACAAACTGCTTGAAGGAGATCAAAATCAACCCAAAGTTGACTCAAGCAGAGACAGACAGTTGCAAACAGCTTATACAGCAATACAACACCATCTTTTCCAACAACCCAGGACAAACAGAATTAGTACAGCATCACATCACACTCACATCAAACACACCCATAAAATGCAGACCATACACCATTCCATTACATTACAAAGAACATTTACACCAGGAAATCATCAACTTAGAGAAAAACAACATCATAAGACGATCCCAGTCAGACTTCTCATCTCCAATGGTGATTGTACGCAAAAAGGACAATACAATAAGACTGTGCATCGACTATAGGAAGCTAAATAAAATAACTGTTCTAGATTTGGAGCCAATGGCAAACACTGACGATCTTCTGACAGAACTGACAGACGCTAGGTTCTTTACGACGCTAGACATGACTAAAGGATATTGGCAAATAGCAGTAGACGAACAGAGCAGACATCTGACAGCATTTGCCACACCTTGGGGACTGTACGAATGGTGCAAACTTCCATTTGGGCTAGTCAATGCCCCTGCCACATTCGTACGTATGACACGACTTCTTCTCGTAGACATTCCTAACATAATTTGCTATATAGACGACATCTGTGTTCACACAGAGACAATGACAGAGCACATTAAGACGTTAGAACAGACATTTGAACGTATTAGACAGCACGGACTGACTGTAAAGCCTGCAAAAGTAGACATAGCCTACCAGGAAATAACTTTCTTGGGGTACAAAATATCCAATGGCTTTGTCATGACAGACGATAAAATTGTGTCCAAGATACTAAAACTCTCACTTCCGACTACTAAGAAACAAGTCAGAAGTTTGTTGGGATTAATAAATTATTACAGGCAGTTCATTCCTGATTTTTCCGAACTGACCGAAGTGTTTACTAATTTACTAACCAAAGACAAACCAGAGAAAATTGTAAACAATGAATGCCTACAAATTGCATTCCGAAAAGTGCTATCATATTTTTCTGATAATAGTTTGAATAATCTCATCCTCAAATTGCCCAACCTCCGTTTACCTTTCAGATTGCGTACAGATGCTAGCTCCGTGGCGATTGGAGCAGTCTTGTTGCAGGAGTACAACAACATACTCCATCCCGTTTACTTCGTATCCAGAAAACTAAAAGCCAGAGAACGGGCGTAGTCTATCCCTCAATTGGAAGCCCTAGCTTTAGTGGTAGGTATAACAAAATTGTCCAGATTTCTTCTAGGACGTCACTTTATCGTGGAATCTGACAGCAGCCCTTTACGGTTTATAAATTCAGGAGTACCCTCAAATCATATGGTAGCGCGTTGGTCTCTTAAACTTCAAGATTACAGCTTTGAGGTTCGACATATTCCAGGCAGATCCAATTCAATTGCCGATCTTTTGTCCCGTTGTCCGACCGACCCAGTAAGCACCAATGTCTGAGTGCAGTATGTACAATACACTCAGACCGACACAGCCATTTATAAGTGAATTATTTTTTCCATTCACAAAAAGCTGTGCAATGTCTACAATATTGTGATAGGGATTACCCCCATTATAAATAGTGTTCTTATTTTACTAGTTCATGTAGTGATTGTCCTGTATAATTGTGTAGTGTGTGGTAGAAAGCGAACTTTATTAATTGTATATACCAAGAACAATAACAGTGTCACATTCGCGCAAGTACTTACCTTAAGCGAACTATCCAAGTTGACAGTGACATCTGCGTGTGGATCATTCCATTTTAATGACGAGTATGAATGTGTAAACTGAACATTGACAGCTACTCCACTGCAGTGAACCGAAATCCATAATGTTCGGTAGTGAAACATCCAACATGAACATTCAATCGTAATCCAGAAGGTTTTGTGAAACATCGAACACATGAACTGTGAGAAAGGTACTTTCCGTAACTACATCAAACCGGAACAAGTGTGTTCTACATGCTTCAACATCAGCTGATTTTAATGTTCGTGTGTACTTCCGGATTAGTTAGAAATTTAGAGTAAAATTAGCAGACGACAAATAAAAGTTAAAATATCTATGACGATTCTAAAATCTTTAGGAATCTATAAAATGAAATACACGAATTGTGTGTTTATTTATTTATGTAGTGTAATCTTAGAATCATATCTTGATTAATGTATTCATATTACCGACTTTTTCTCGTTAATATGAAGAAACGTCAAGCGATGACACTAAGAAATAAAATAATTATTGTAAATTATTGTATTTCATGAATGTTAAAATTATTTCCCTTTCATTTATTTGTTATTACATCCTTACACAAAGGGCCATAATTTGAAATGTATATTCTAATGTGTTGTGTATAAATAGCCAAGTGTTGCCAGACTATTGACACAACAGGTAGACATCTACTAGCATGGCAGAGGGTTGCCGACATTGCAGACCAACACGAGAGCTACTGACCAAATAAGGGCAGGGTTTGAGCGTTTTATACGACTTATATAAAGTCGTATTTCGGTCTAGCTAGATGGTTTTTGTTTCAAGAACCATATTATTACGTTTTTTTCTATTTGCTGCGAGGTAGATGCGTGAAGCTGGAACTACCGATCTGACTGGGTCACTCATGCAATTGAGGTAATCAGCCATCGAGATGATGAAACCTGACAAGTGTTAAAGGTTGAACACCACATGTCGTTGAATGCAACTTCCATTTCTTATATATTTCTATGGCATATGTGTATTTATTTGTATTTGATAGAAATGTACATAACAATAGAAGGGTCGACTCTGACAAGGTTTAAATATTAACCCATTATGTATATATATGATACATGAAAGATGACATCTTTCATGAATTTGCCGGGGGAGCGTGTCAGAGTCCAGAAAGGGGACATTGATGCAGTGACATCGTTACGCCCGCCAGGCGACTTAGCTCCCAGTAGGGACGCAGTAACTTCGTTACGCCGCCAGGCGAATAGTGGTTACCGGCCTGCAAGACTGCTGGCTGACAAGCGACCAGCGGTCAAGCAAGGACGACGCTAAACGCACGCATGCCTCGTGACGTCACCTGAGGTGAGAGGCGAGTTGCGAATTAGCGGCAGACAGCTCTGGGACTTCGACTCGGACAGACGTGTGCAGAGAGAAAGGCGTTGTGTGGTATCTGTACTGAAAGTCGAGTGTCTGGACATCTTGAGTGAGACTTGTGAGCTGTATGTAAGTGTATTGAAGTATCGAGTATATATTGTTGTGATCATCGTTCTGTATTTGATATGTGAATAAATCCATAGAACGGTGTGTCGTTGAGTCTTACGTCAAATCACGTTGTACTTGTACTGTCCCACACTGTTAGGTTAGCGAGCCAAGTTTAAGACCCTGACACTGATATTGATGGTTTGATTACATTCTCCCCTGTAGTATGACTTTTACCAGATTTAGCGATGAGTAATGAAATTTGAGAACTAGCCTCATTATGAGCAATAAATAGAGACTTTAATGTTACTCTTTTTTCACAATTTTTCTTTAAAGTTTTAAAGTAAATCAAATCTGAATTAATATGAGCATTATGTTCCGCCTTCAAATGTTCCTCAAGACGATGTCGTTTTATTGATTCGTTGGTCAAGCATTGTTGGCATAAATGACAAAAATGTGACCGTTCATCATGGACAGCGGTTATGAATCCAAATTTTAAATATTCCTCCGAATACTGACAAATTCTTTTCTTGCTTGCACCACTCATTTCAATATGCGCTGAAATAAATAAATATAAGATCAATTAAAAACTAAAATATAATAATATGAACTAGAGTAAACGTAGACTAACAATGCATATTTAAATATGTTTGGCAAATTTACTCCACCGCAAAAAAAAAAAAAAAACACAAAAAGAACATACTTTTTCATTTGACAAATATTTCTGGAAAATGATGCTTCTAAAACTGAAATTAATAAAAATTACCATCTGAATTTACATAACATTTATATATCACTTATATTTATACAATGTATATATTTTTAAAACAACGAGAATTTTACAACAATTTAACGGACGCTTATTTCAAATTAACACCAACGGTGAATGCTGAGCGTTACTGCAAAACGCTGCAGAAACTGAGATCCCGGCACTAAGCATTTTGCGCCATTCAGAACAAAATAGAGCGAAATGCTTAGTGCCGGCCTATAATAACCAGTAGTTCAACTCTAACGTCTAACAATGAAATCAAGGCTACTAACATGGCGGACAGAAGTTGCTTATACTGGACGTTTACCCAGCTCGAGTAGCGACTGAGAGTCGCCATATGGTTAACTTAAACTCTGGACGAGTCCATTTTCGAATTGCCCCCCCCCCATAACAATCGAATTGCCCCCCTGTGGGGCGTGGGCCCCACGTTGGGAAACACTGCTTTAAAACTGTTTAACGAGGATCTATTGGAGGGTAAGTCTGGCGCCAGCAGCCGCAGTAATTCTAGCTCCAATATCGTATATTAAAGTTGTTGCAGGTAAAAAGCTCGTAGTTGAATCTCAGGTGCAGGCAGGCGGTCTGGCTTGCTATGGTTCACTGCCAGTTGTTTCTGCCTTACCGTCTGCCGGTTCTCTCCCTTGGGTGCTCTTCGCTGAAAATCCCGGGTGGCCGACGAGATTACTTTGTAAAAAGTTATAGTGTTCAAAGCAGGGCTCGGCTGGTGAATAATGGTGCATGGAATAATTTAGAACCTCAGTTCTATTTTGTTGATTTTCGGAACTGGAGTTAATGATTAATAGTAGTTCTGACCATAAACGATGCTGATTAGCGACTCCAATGCAAAAACTGGAATACCGCTTGGCTAGCAAATCCACAACGTGGAAAGACCGAATCGTGTGGGCGGCGACAAAGGTATAATCGTCCTAGTGGCACGAAATGACATATTGCTTGGCTACCAAATCCATTACGAAGAAAGTCAGCATCGAAAGCCCACAGAGTGGGCGTTATTCAAGGTGAAATAGTGTCACGAAATGGACCATTGTTAGGCTAGCTCATACATTACGAGAAAAGTCTGTATCGAAAGCTCATTGAGAGAACATTGTCAAAGATCGAAAAAGCGTCCCATTGTCACCAAATGAATTATTGCTTGGCTAACACATCCATTACAAGGAAAGTCAGTATCGAAATCACACTGAGAGAGCGTAATCAAGGTGGAAAAAGCATCCCAATAAGGGCTTACAGAAGTAATGAGTTAACACTAGACTAGTAAGGAGACACCGGACAGAAGAGAGACACCGAGTACTATTAATAGCCTCACAAGGAGACACATTTGTGTCAGACCAGAGGTCGATGAGTACAGATGAGCGAGGGCTTTCCCCAAGCAATTGGGTAGCTGGTCCTTGCGAGTAACTGTGATATGGCGGGTTGCTCGAATTCACCAGCCAGCGTGCTGGCAAGACCATGCACGCAATAAGGGCTACTGCACGGAGAGTAAAGTGTCCGTGCTTGTCCACGCAATGTGTAGCGTGTGGACAGACTGACTGGAGACGGTAGAGAGAGCGGACGTATCCTTGACCAATGCGATAGCTTTCTAGGCCATAGGCAAACATAGGGCTGTTCATTTAGATTGTGATATATTAGCATCATCTATCATCACATTAATGCATTCATGTTGTATATGATGATGAAGTACATGAAGATGATGAAGCATTAATTCAATGCACGATTCAACATGATTAGATGGCTCGTCGAGCCATCCAAATGTCGGCTCTGAATAAATTGCATTCCTTTCGCAAATGTCATGAATTGTTATTTTGTGCAGTGCAAAAGTAGCGGAGTCTCGAGAATCTGCAGCGCACAAGTTGCTGACAGGCTAGACCCCGAATTGGTGTCAGAATATAGGGAAAACAACCAGTAGACCCAGAATTGGTGTCAGAACACAGTGAACCAACGCCAGTAGTACAATTACTGTTAGACCCCGAATTGGTGTCAGAACACAGTGAACCAACGCCAGCAGTACCATTACTGTTAGACCCCGAATTGGTGTCAGAACACAGGGAAACAACCAGTAGACCCTGTCAGATTTCAGTGAACTTTTCTGAGCAGTCATAGTAGGCAGGTGTGTAGTATTCAACGAACAGCTACGCCAGAATACAAGTGGTTGTATGAACCACTGAACGAACGCTAGCTATCGATTGATACTACAAAATTGTGTACCAGCATTAATTCAATGCACGATTCAACATGATTGCTGTGTGATATATTGCAAAGTAGATCGAGAAAGTGTGAAATTCTACCAATATTATTTAGAAAGTATGTTATTATACTAAAAGCAATTGAAATGTATAAAATCATCAGTGAACATTACCATCGTCACCACCGTATACATTTCATTGCATGTGATACAGCCATCAATGTCACCATTTTACGAAATCAGTAAATAGTTTAGCGACGAACTGCAGCCTAGAACAAAGGTACTCCAGAGTCAAACAGCGAAGACAAGACGACATTGACGGCCATACGACTAATCATCTCATTTATCATCTAACAATCATTCAGACGATCATATCATTCATCATTAATAACATTTATCACTATTTATCACATTTCGTTCGTCATTCGCATGAAATAGGAGATTGTAGTTACAACTTAAGGAAATATGAAATATTTGATCAAATATTATGAATTATGAGCTTGTATTGACAACTTAAGCGTGTGTCTAATTTTTGCTGCTCTACTAACCAGAAGCAGCCTGTGTGGTACCAAATCAAAAGTGTGTAGTGTGAAAGACAGCGGTGGAACCCAAGTACCGTACTTTCCAACAAATTAGATGAGTATATTTTCCGAATATTTTGGTATGCTCTAACTTAATCTTGCATCTTCTTTTCCAGCGAATGATATACATTTACTAACACATTATTGTAAACTATTCTGTGCATATTATTGTATGAATATTATTTTATTATCACTGTGAACTAACATTACGCCACAAAAATGGCGTCACTAAATGAATGTATCCAGGCAGGCATCGCAATGGGCCATACTGGAGATAGACTAGAAAAATGGGCGGATCAAAAGTATAAAGAAGAAATGGCTCGCACAGAAAAGAAGGCTGCTTTAGAGAGAGATGAAAGAGCATTAGAAAGGCAACATCAAAAAGAAATGAAAGAAATCGAGGAAGCCACCAAACAAAAGCAAATACAAGTAGATTCAGAAACTAGACTAAAGATGAAAGAGATGGAAGTAGATTCTAACATACAAATAGCCTCTAGCAAACAAAAGAGCCAAGAAGAACAGAACAAATTTAGTAAGTACAAGGGCCTTATCAAACCATACACTGTAGGTGATTCAATCAGCGCTTGGACTGAAAATATAGAGTTCCAACTAAAAACACAGAAAATACCTTTAGAGGATTGGGCAATGATTTACATGAGGAAATTGAGTGGGGAGCCTTTAAAAGTAATAGAATCCATACATACAGATCTTAGAAACAATTACCAGTACATACACGATAGGATAATGCAACATTTTCTTTTGGACGCTACTGGTTACCAAATTCAATTCTCACAGATTAAGCCAAAAGCAACTGAAACGTTCTTAGACAACATTTCTAACGTGCAGAGCACATTTAAAAAGTGGACAAAAGCGGCTAAAGTAGGTAACAGCTATGAAATACTAGAAGAACTAATGGTAATGGACAAAGTCGTTTCTACAGTGCCTACCCCTTTTGCTAAATTCTTACAACAGTCAGATATTGATTCCATTCAACAATTAGAAAAACGGGGGTCAGCTTATTTTTCCTCTAATCGGGACATATTTAAAACTACATCACATGACACAGAATTTACAGCTTTTGCAAATAGAGTTCCCGATAGATCCTACAAACAGAAAGATTACAACAAGAATGACAAAACACCTCAGAAACCACCTCGATGTAATTATTGCAATCTTTTTCATCCAACTTATTCAATGTGTGATAAGAACCCAACATATCCAGCACACCTAGAAGAAGTGTTAAAAAAGCAAGAAAGCAGACGATCATCGTTTAAACGTGCTGTAAAATGTTATTTTTGTTCAAGTTATGGCCACTATAGCAATAAATGTCTTGGGAGACAGAGAATGAAGGCAAACAATGCAGCCCTCATCGATACATCATCAGACGATGAGAGTGACATCGATCCCGAACTTGTGAATGTATTGCCAACGAATAAATGTCAGAATGTATCATCAGTAACCGATATTTTAGACTTTAAGACATGTAAAGTATGCCAGCAGTTTCATGCGGAGGGGAGACTGAAATGTGGACACATAATATCATGTTCAAATGAATAAGCTAATGCAGTATGTGCCTCCAGCGGTAACCTTAAGTTCTACGATGCACTGGTCAATGGTAAACCATGCCAATGTTTGGTTGATAGCGGAAGCACTCTACTGGGTGTAAGGAGAGAACTTGCTAGACCAGAAGATTATACGGGTGAAATTGTCAAATGCCGTACTTTCTCGGGAACCATCGAGAAATATCCACTGGCAAAAGCGCATATCACTACCCCGTTCCTTACCGGCACATTTACGTGCGCTATCCTCCAAGATCCATGTACGGATCTTATTTTAGGATGTCTTGATGCATTGAAAGAATGTACAGACGACAACATAAAAGCCTTGAAGGAAACACATATGGTCAACGCTGTAACTAAGTCAGATATAGAAACAAATTATACTTACTTACAAAATGAAACACTACAGCTATTAACACCAAGTGGTGCAAATACCAACAATACTCGCCAAAAGTTAATCGAGGCACAAAGCACCGACCAAACACTCACACCATATTTTAACTTGTTGTGTGAGCGAAAGAAAGTTTCTAAAAATTCCTCCTGGTACTTTAAAAAGGTTAACGGAATTCTCATGCGTTATTACACATATAATAACCATGAAATTCAGCAGATGGTGTTACCTGTAACATACCGGCAAAAGGTGCTAAAAATCGCACATTCACCACCGTTTGCTGAACATTTGGGCTATCATAAAACGTGAGCCAGAATTCTATCACAATGTTACTGGCCGAAATTCTATTCGGACATAAAATCTTTCTGTCGCTCTTGTACTGTGTGTCAACATCGTGTACGAAAGAAAAAGCATGTAAAGGCCGAAGTCAAACGGTCAGTGATAGCATCTAGACCACTTGAGAGTATAGCGGTCGATTATTACTGGACCCCTAATGCAGGTGTCGAGTAATGGAAACCATAACTATCCAACCAAGGGTACTAAAACGATTCACCTTAAACCAAACCAAAAGGTTGTGATTCAACTAACTGATAAACATAATATGGTACTAACATCTTGCCAAGGGCCTCTCAACGTTGAACTCAATATATCCGATGCGGATCATGAAATATCGATAAAAGAACACTTAGAGATATTTCATATCAACATCCTGAAACCAGATTTTCTACAACAAGTACAACAGACAGACAAACAGATTGCATCAACACCAAGCAATGAGACGACAGACATACACAACTCAACTTCACTAGGTAGGGCGACACACGACAGCGACAACGCAAACACACTTAGCCAGATAACAGCACACACAAATAGCAGCACAACAGTAGTGAACGAGATGGAACTACCAGTTCCTACAGTAAACGCAACTGCGACAAATATCTCGACACATAGAAATAACATATGCAGTCAGACCAAAGATGGGACAAAGCACCTACTGAAACGTCGACAAGTCTTCGACAGGTTGAGATTGTTTGGACTCACAGCGAAGCCATCCAAAGTAGAGGTTGGCATGGAACAAATTGACTTCCTGCGTCATACCATCTGCAGAGACCAATTAAAAACTGATGACAGAATCGTCACTAAGATTCTGAATTTAACAATGCCAAACGACCAAGAAACAAGTCCGAAGTTTACTCGGTCTGGTAAAATACTATAGTAAATTCATTCCAAACCTGGCGGAAATCACCAGTGTTTTTTCTAACATCTTAAAAGCTTCGACTAAGTTATCTGTAAAAGATGCACGATTAATTAGTGCGTTATCAAAATTGAAACATTTTTTCAGCATTCCACCTATCCTTCGTATGCCTAATCCAAAACTCACTTATTTCTTACGCACAGATGCGAGTGCCATATCCATATCTGGGATACTAGGACAGTTCTACGACGGGACGTTTCACCCCGTAATGTACGTAAGTCGTAAGATTACTCCTGCTGAAGGAAGATACTCAGCATCAGAACTGGAGGGCCTTAGTTTGATCTATTGCGTGAGAAAGTTTCACAGATTTTTGGCAGGAGCACAGTTTGTAATCCAATCCGATAACTCTCCATTGTCTGTGATGCAATCTGGACATCCTACCAACAATAGAATTTACAGGTGGGCTTTAATTCTCCAAAATTACACATTTACTATCCAGCATTTAAAAGGGAGATTAAATACGATTGCAGACATTTTGAGTCGTCCATCATCCATTCAAATACCTGAGTTACAGGAAGGGATCGACCATACACCACCAGAAACAGTGACACTGTAATATTAGTTAAACCAGTGCCATATGTGGTGATTAAGACATATCGTAAGTGCGTTATCATCGCCAGATGTATAATTTGTGTGAATATAACAGTGCAATAAGAAGTGTAATGAACAGACGCAGAATTAACATGCGCTGATACACACATGGGTCACTATATATGAACCAACGCCAAGAAGACAGTGAACCCAGGCTAGACCCCGAATCTAGAATAGATTGAACCAACGCTTAGACCCCGAATAACATTCTAGGGTTAGCTACGACCCTACATAATGGTGTAGGCAACTATATTAATACACTATCCTTCACTGAGAGCAGAAGAAACTTTGCCGGAATGAACTATGTTACAATAGTCTACAAAGAATATTGCTCCATCTTCACAACGCAGAGGAGGACTTCGTCTTAGTGTAATTAGATATAGAAATGTAACTGTGATATATGTACATTATTATTTTATTAACAGTATCTATAACTTCATTTTTCGGTTGTTTATTCTATTGCAAATTGTTTAAATGCATATATAACTTTATTTTCTTATTTGCGTAGTTAGAAATCACCATCATTTAATTAATAATCCATTTATTAGAACATCCATTATAGAAATGCAATTGTTACATCTTATATTAGCGTATTAACATATAATCATAATTATTTATACATCCATTTATCTAAAACATCATTTCAAAACTAACCCAATCATTTAGGAATTAATATCACCCTTTTCACAAATAACATTTAAGGTAATTAACCCATTTTTCTCAAATGAAAGTAGGATTAAGTTATTTCCCTTGAGGGTAATTTAGGTTAGCACACCAAATTATGAAAGTTACTATAACAGGATCGGTAACAAACCATCCTTATAACTATGTATGTTTTTGTATAGACATGACGCGTGCAAACAAAACGCACAGTCATTTGGCGTGATTACTGTTATAATTCAGCCAATCGTTTATTGTATATATATAATGTTTATGTATTTAATGCTATGAAACATATTTTACTGACGAAAGAATAATGAGTGAAAGAACAGTATGAAAGGGAATGAAAGATGAATGAAAGAAGAGAAAATGCGAGGAGAGAATGCAAAAACTTAGTAAACATTGAAAGAAAGAGAGCGAGGGAGAAAGACAGCGGAAATTTTTTTTCCACCGCTGGAAATGTCTTATTTGACTTGTCTGTGTCATCTGTGTATCCAATGTGTTGTTGAGTTTTTATATGTGTTACAGCCACACTTTAA
The DNA here is from genome assembly GCA_014155875.1 of Cepaea nemoralis. Lineage (NCBI taxonomy): Eukaryota > Metazoa > Mollusca > Gastropoda > Stylommatophora > Helicidae > Cepaea > Cepaea nemoralis. Next base: position 309,745 of record JACEFZ010007380.1, read on the forward strand.
CAGAGTATATAGAAACGTACTTTGAGCTTCAGAAAACGGAGTTGTGGTCACAAATAGAGATAACGAACGTTTGTAACCACAATAAACCGATTTGCGGCGCTCGAAGGAACACACACATTTAGTACACTAACGCATACACACGTTAGAGAGTTAAGTACACTTTAGTTTATTAGAAAACACGCAAACAAACAGGAAAACGAACACATAAAAGATGCACACACCGTTCAGTTCAAAGAACAATAACTCTAAATTCAGGGGACACAATAAATTATTAGAAACCTAAATGTAACAGTGAATATAGCTTTTTCACATGCGGAAGCAAGAAGGTGAACAGTAGAGCTGTGTGTATAGAGTTGGAGGGGATATTGATGGGAACATGAACACTTTGTGCTCATGTGTTGTACTCATAATAGAGTCAACTTGTGTGTGGGTTGTCATTTCGGGCAATTGGAGGAACAGGTCAAGACGGAAGTCAATAGGTGAAAGTCAAAATACATAGGGTCAAACGACAGAAGCCAGGACATAAGTCAGAAGACAACGGTTTCCGGTTCACTACCTATCCCAAAGATATCTATAGAACCAACTATACTGAGACATGAGCTACTGAATTAGCCAAGTGAAAAGATAGAACACTGTGAATGAAGGTAGAAGATATTGTTCTATCCCCAAACTAGAAATTTCTATACTTATTGGAGATCTGACAAAATTGGGGACAACCAATTTTTCTTTTGTGACCAGAAGTGTTACAAACATGAGAAAAAGGGAAGTAACACTTCGCGGAGAGGAGGGGACCCTGTCAGCATCCCCAATAAGGGCTTACAGAAGTAATGAGTTAACACTAGACTAGTAGGGAGACACCGGACAGAAGAGAGACACCGAGTACTATTAATAGCCTCACAAGGAGACACAATTGTGTCAGACCAGAGGTCGATGAGTACAGATGAGCGAGGGCTTTCCCCAAGCAATTGGGTAGCTGGTCCTTGCGAGTAACCGTGATATGGCGGGTTACTCGAACTCACCAGCCAGCGTGCTGGCAAGACCATGCACAGCAATAAGGGCTACTGCACGGAGAGTAAAGTGTCCGTGCTTGTCCACGCAATGTGTAGCGTGTGGACAGACTGACTGGAGACGGTAGAGAGAGCAGGACGTATCCTTGACCAATGCGATAGCTTTCTAGGCCATAGGCAAACATAGGGCTGTTCATTTAGATTGTGATATACTAGCATCATCTATCATCACGTTAATGCATTCATGTTGTATATGATGATGAAGTACAACGCTCGTCGAGCCATTCCAAATGTCGGCTCTGAATAAATTGCATTCCTTTCGCAAATGTCATGAATTGTTATTTTGTGCAGTGCGAAAGTAGCGGAGTCTCGAGAATCTGCAGCGCACAAGTCGCTGACAGTAATCAAGGTGGAAAAAGCATCCCATTGGCATGAAATGGAACACCGCTTGGCTAGCAACATCCTTAAAGAGATGTCGAGAACAGAGCACTTTGACATCAGTGAATCCACATTGTCCAGAATGAGAGGCTAGGGGGTAAGAATTGGCACGGCCAGACACGAGAGATCCATCGGAAAAACGAGGTGCCTCGTCAACTAACACAAAACTGGCAATATTAGCCAACGGACGCTGATGCATATGCTGGGGGGAGGGTCTGAGCTCCTATGGATCTATCCACAGTACAATGACGATACCCCAACTGATAACTACTTGGCTAGCAAATACATTACATGGAAGTCTGAAGCGGAAGCTCTCTGTGTGGATGCCCGCTGGGCAGAAATGTCAGACGGGCCTGCGTGCCCAATTTTCAACCGTCTTCCGAGAAGCAGCTTGTGGTGAACAGGAGCGCGTTAGTGATTTCTACGCTTGGCCTGCGTGTGCGTGAATAGTCCGTCTGTGCGATAGACATCTGGTTTATCCTGTCAGTAGTCAGATGGTTGCCTAATAAATTAAGATATGCATGTCTACGTTCACACTGTCTCATGGTGAAACCGAGAGTGGTTCATTAAATCAGTCGAGGTTCCTTAGATGACACGATCCTACTTGGATAACTGTGGCGATTCTAGAGCCAATACATGCTTACCAAGCTCCGACCCTCGTGGAAAGAGCGCTTTTATTAGTTCAAAACCAATCGTCGTTGTCCTTTGCGGGTCGCAGTGTTCCCACTTGTGACTCTGGCTATGTTTGTGCTGATTGCATGGCCTTTATCTTTCAAATGTCTGCCCGTGTTGTTATATCCAGCCGATTGTTTGTTAAAGTAGCAAATCATTTATGGCACTAAATCCGCATTCAGCTAAATATGAAGATGGAAACGGTAACAATAGTTCTCTTGCACATTTGGTTGCATATGGATATTTGATTTTGGTTTCCTCATAAAGCCATGCCATCGCCCCTTTTATATTAAATAGTGTTAATTGACTCATCAAGTTGCATTTCTGCGAGTTCTTTTTGATACTGCATATTTGAAATATCGGACAAATCCACTAACATTGGCTGCATCATCCAAGTTGGGAAATCAATTTGTTTCAAATCAGAAAATCTTTCTTTTAAATCAGCCGATAAAATTGTCAGATGATCGACAATAAATATATAGTGGTATCAGTCACTTCCCATCTTGGGAGCCAATAAAACTTTTCAAAATGCTTGCTGTAAATATATGTCTAACATAATTTAGTAAAGGTAATACAACCAAATATCTTCGCTTTTGCATCGACAAGAGTTTTATTTATTTATTTATTTTTTGAAATTGTTTATTTAATATATTTAATTTTTCAAAGATATCGGCTAAATAACCCACAAATGCCTTACCATCGACTGTTACCAGATTTTTCATTTCAGGTTTGTCTCTTAAAAAATCACTAAGAGTATCAAATAGTTCCATTAATCTTTTCAAGCAGTTCCCTTTCGAACGCCATCTTACTTCAGTGTGAAGTATAAGTCTGACATGGTCTTCATTTTATTCTTCACAAAATAGCTTAAAGAGACGTTCACATTTGGCACTAGCTTTAATAGCATTGATACACTTTATAACTACATTTAGTACTTCATTTAGAACAGGCGAAATGTTGTTAGCTACCAGGTTTTCCCTGTAAATAACACAATGCACAAGAAGCATTTCTGGATTCCCATCTTTCATCAATTTTAAGCAACCATTTTTCTTCCCCATTATATTAGGAGCACCATCTCCAGCACAAGATGTTATATTTTCAGTGGTATATTATTGAAATCTAAGTAATTTTTTTTTTAGCTTACTATATATATATATATATATATATATATATATATATATATATATATATATATATATATATATATATATATATATGTCAGAGCCTAGCAGCAACATCGTTGCGGCGCCCGGCGGACAAGAGTTGTCGCGCTGGCGAGATTCTTACCTGACACGCGACCAGCGCTGACGACAGACGCACGCAAAGCCACGTGACCCCACCAGAGGCAGTGGGCAGTGTGTGTGTTAATCTCAGACCAAGCTGGGACTGGACATCTGAACGGACGTGTGTGTCGAGAGCAAGGCGTTTTGTGTGAATCTCCGTGGTTGTGAGCTGAACGACTGATATCGTGAGCGTCAGACCTATGAGCTGTATTGTGGTTGTGAGTTGTTATATGTTGTACATTGCTGTAACTATTGTTATGTATTTAATGTGGTAATAAATCCATAGAAATTGTGTTGCTGTGTCTTACGTCGAATCACGTTGTACTTGTACTGTCTCACATGTGTTAGCCAACGAGCCTAATAGAAGATCCTGACATGTGTGGACGTGGGTTGCTCGTCTTTATTTAAGAACCTAATATATTTAGACGTGTGTTGTTCGTCTTTGTGATTTAAAACTATAATTCTTGTACTTGTAAAATTTGTCAAGGTTATAGTGATGTACATGTGATCGGAAAAGTCTCAGTGTGATCCATTACTACATTGTCTAAATATGTTTAAGATCATTAGTAAATGTACAGTACATATTGTTTGATCCTGTAAACGTGTTAAACATCTGTGATTTGTTAAACTTGTCACCGTGTGACCTTGTCAACCTTGTGATTTTGCCGCCATTTTGACCTTGTCGCCATCTTGTAAACTTGATGTCTTTGTCCTTACTGAATGTCATCTTGATGTAAGTGATGTGTCATCAATGTTATTGAGTGTTCAAATACAGATAGATTGTTTTTGTGTATTGAGTTTGTGGAACGCAAAGAGTTTTGGAAAGAGTGTAACTTCTGTTGAAAGAAACACTGTTGACGACAAATTTACGACATACAATTATACTCAACGCCATCCAAACCAAATCAACACTTAGTGACTTACAGGCACACACCAACAAACACACGCTAACTTATTTCTCTCCAAAAACAAAGCAGGTTTTTGCGTACCATCCATAACCCTGCCGTAGAGGTCATTAGTGGTTCCGAAGTACGACCCTACAGTTTTTCTAGCCCGATTGCCCAACCATTCGTCACCATATCCAAGGGCACTTGAGTATATTTTTCTTCACTTTAACTTTACGTATGCATTAGTGGGCACGCATCGTATAGTCAAATCAATTGTAAGTTATTTTTCTACTAACCATTTACAACATATTTTGTGTGGTTGATTTTCATTGACATATTTTCTCCATCATGTCGTCATTATTTGATTTCATCGATATGGGTTTAAAATTAAAGTTGGAAGGTGATGAATTAACACAATGGAGTGAGAAGAAATACGCAGAATACCTACTTGTCAGTAAAAGCTGCTGAACGCGAAGATAGAGCAGCTGAAAGAGCTCTGAAACAGGCAGAGATTGAAAAAGCTGCCAAACAAATAGAGGCGGAAACAGCCCTAAAACAGGCAGAGGTAGAAATGGCTGCAAAGACGAAACAAGCTGAGATAGACAGTGAACTTAAGAAAGCAGAAATAGCAGCTCAGAGTAAGAGGGAAGAACTAGAATTACAGTTGAAAATTAAACAACTGGACACTGAGACTGCAATGAATAAAGAGTCAAAGAAATCTGAAAGACTGGAAAAAGAAAACCAGTATAAAAAGTACCAAGGTATCGTTCGTAACTATACCTCGGGTGACTGCATAGCAGCCTTTACCCAAAATTTTGAGACTTTAATGGAACATTACCAAGTTCCACTTTCGGAATGGAATATTTTATATATGAGGAGTCTATCTGGGGAACCTCTGAAAGTCATTGAAACCATCCCCAAAGACCTCAGAAAAGAGTACCATTACATTAAATCTAAAATAATGGCACATTTCATGTTAGATGAAGCAGGGTACAGAGAACAAGTTCAGTAAACTGAGTCCAAAATCAACTCAAACGTTCTCTGACTACCTCTGTTTAGTCCGAGACATTTTCAGCAAATGGACTTCATCAGCCAAAATTAACAAAAATTATGATAAATTAGAAGATCTCATTATTCGAGATAAAGTTATTTCTTCTATCCCAACATCTTTTTCTAAGTTCTTGCAGGAGAATGAATGCACAAGTGTGGAAGAAATGGAAAGACGTGGGTCGGCCTATTATACGGCAAATAAACAGTGTTTTGCCACTGAAGCTACTGACAGTAACTGGGTAGCAGCAGCCAACTATGAGAAAAACTATAGTAGGCAAAAACCAAACAGGCCTACCTCTGAAAAATTTAGACATTGTGTTCATTGTAAAATGTCTCATTATTTGAACGAGATGTGCGATAAAAACCCAGGGTACCCAACATACTTGCAAAATATGGTAAACAGACAAGACAGAGAACGTAAATCGTTCAAAAGTGCACGTAAATGTTTTCTCTGCAAGGCTTACGGTCACCATCGCATGGATTGTAAAGGCAGGCATATGACCAACAAAGCCAATGCCGCCTTGTTCGATAGTTCAGCGTCAGAAGACGAAAATACAGAAAAACATCCTGTACATGCAGCACAGGCTTGTGACGTATTTAGTTCCAACACATGCACTGTCTGTAATACCTTCTTTGAAAATGGTATCTTAACATGCGGGCACGCCATCCCTATTGCTAATGAGGAAGGTAACTTAGTAATAGACTCAAAAGGCAAATTAGACATCTATCACGGGTATGTTAATGGCAAGTTCGCTACAGTACTTCGCGACACCGGGAGTACACTTATTGGCCTGAAAACAACATTCATAACACCTACAGACTACACAGGTAGACACATCACATGTAGAACATTTTCAGGCAATATTGAAAAATATCCATTAGCTTGGGCATACATCGAAACACCATTCCTCACCGGAAAAGTAAAGGTCGCAGCACTTACAAACCCAGTGTGCGATATAATCATAGGAAATTTACCGGAGGTGAATGACAAACCTCATAACCATGACACAACATCACTATGTATTAATGATAACACTTCACCACCAAATGTCATTGAAAATGTCATACCACCTGTTGAATGTATGTTAGCTAATGCAGCACTAAGTTCTCATCACATCATTGACGATATTATTCCATCATCATCTGATGTCATTGAGTGTGTGAACGCAGTAACAAGAGCTACTGCTAGAGTGCAAGATGATAGTAACCAAACTGAGGCTATTCAAATGCTTAGCCCAGAAGTACCACCTAGTGACTCGATGAAGGAAACATTCATAACAGCTCAAAAAGCTGATCCTTCACTGTCAAAGTATTTTGACCTGATCGGCAAAAAGCCAAGAGTAACGAAAAATGCTAAATGGCATTTTGCTTTATACAATGATATACTCACCAGGTACTACACCAGAGGTGACGTTACAACAAAGCAAACTGTGTTACCAACTACTTATCGCAAGCAAGCTTTACATCTTGCTCACGATATACCTTTTGCAGGTCATATGGCATATGTTAAAACCAGGTCAAGACTATTGACACAGTTTCATTGGCCAAAATTCTGTAATGACATAAAAACATATTGCAGAAGTTGTGATACATGCCAGAAACTGGTAAAGAAAGGTAAACACCCACAGGCAAAGTTACAAGTCACTGACTTAGCCAGTCGACCTTTTGAAAAATTATCAGTTGACATTGTGGGCCCTCTTAGTCATACAACAACTAGAGGGAATAAATATATTCTAACAATTATTGATCAATGTAGTCGCTGGCCAGAAGCGATTCCGTTAAAGAACATTACTGCCAACGATATCATGGAAGTGTTCTTCCATATTTTTTCCCGAATTGGGTTTCCAGATACCATCCAGTCTGATAGAGGCACGCAGTTTATCGCTGCATCCACTCAAGCTTTCACTAAAATGTTAGGAGTGAAGCAAGTCTTCAATAGCCCCTATCATCCTCACTCGAGCGGGATTATAGAAAAGCTTAATGGGGATCTGAAGCACATGCTAGCCAAAGTAACTCAAGATCACCCCAATAACTGGGATGTATACTTACCAGCTGTTCTTTTTGCTTATCGCGAGGTACCACATTCTAGTACCGGTTTCTCTCCTTTTGAACTCATCTATGGTGCCAAACCACGCGGCCCATTAACAATTTATCACCAAATGTTAACTGATTCCACTCCAGTATTGAAACCCATATCATCATTTGTGTATGTAACATCATTGCGTGAAAGGATAATGAAATCATGTGAAATTGCTAAAAGTGCACTAAAACTATCTGGTGCTACTTACAGACAATACGCAGACAAAGGTAACAGGACTATAACATTGACAGCTGGACAGGACGTTCTACTACTACTACCTAGTGACAGACAGCTACTGACAGATTCTTGGCAAGGACCTTTTAAAGTGACAAGACAAATCTCACCTGTTGACTACGAAATCCTGATAAAAGACAAACACAAAATATTTCACATCAATATGCTAAGACCATACTACAACAGAGACAACGAACAAGACGATACGACAGCTTGCACCGTGATAATAGATCACGAAGATGACGATTCTAGCGACGAGATTCCAACACCTACATTAGACACGACAAACTGCTTGAAGGAGATCAAGATCAATCCAAACCTAAGTCAAGCAGAGACAAACAGTTGCAAACAGTTGATACAACACTACAACACCATCTTTTCAGACAACCCAGGACAAACAGAGTTAGTACAGCATCACATCACACTCACATCAAACACACCCATAAGATGCAGACCATACACCATACCATTACATTACAAGGAACAACTACATCAGGAAATCATCAACTTAGAAAAAAACAACATCATCAGACGATCCCTATCAGACTTCTCTTCACCTATGGTCATTGTACGGAAAAAGGACAACACAATACGACTTTGCATTGATTACAGAAAACTGAACAAAATAACTGTTTTAGATCTTGAACCAATGGCAAATACGGACGATCTTCTGACAGAACTGACTGACGCGAAGTTCTTCACGACCCTTGACATGGCTAAAGGTTACTGGCAGATTGCTGTACATGAAGACAGCAGACATCTAACAGCTTTCGCCACGCCTTGGGGACTGTACGAATGGTGCAAACTTCCATTTGGGCTAGTCAATGCCCCAGCCACATTTGTACGCATGACACGACTCCTCCTATCTGACATCCCTAATATAGTTTCCTATATTGACGACATCTGTGTCCATACAGAGACAATGACGGAACATATAAAGATACTGGAACAGACACTAGAACGTATCAGACAGCACGGACTGACAGTGAAGCCCTCAAAGGTGAGCCTGGCTTACCAAGAGATATCATTTTTGGGGTACAGAATATCCAATGGCTTTGTCATGACAGACAACAAAATTGTCTCGAAAATTCTAAAACTGTCACTTCCAACAAATAAGAAACAAGTCCGCAGTTTATTGGGACTTATTAATTATTACAGGAACTTCATTCCTGATTTTTCAGAACTGACTGAGGTTTTTTCTAACTTACTAACCAAGAATAAACCCGAAAAAGTTGTAAACGATGAATGCCTACGAAATGCGTTTGATAAAGTTTTGGCACACTTTTCTGATAAGAATGCACCTAATCTCATCCTTAAATTGCCCAACATTCGTTTACCTTTCAGATTGAGAACAGATGCTAGCTCCATTGCGATCGGTGCAGTCCTATTGCAGGAATACAACGACATTCTGCATCCCGTTTGTTTTCTATCAAGAAAACTAAGGCCCCGAGAGCGGTCTTGGTCCATTCCGCAATTAGAGGCATTGGCCTTAGTAGAAAGTGTCACAAAGCTGTCCAAATATCTTCTAGGACGTCACTTTATCATCGAAACTGACAACAGTCCATTAAGGTATATCAATTCTGCAGTACCATCAAATAACATGATTGCTCGCTGGTCCTTGAAGCTTCAGAATTTCAGTTTTGAAGTTCGCCATATTCCCGGCAGAATGAATACAATCGCCGACCTTTTGTCCCGTTGTCCGACAGACCCAGTAAGCAATGTCTGAGTGCACTGTGTAATATTACACTCAGCCCAACACAGCCACCAATGTGTGAATTTTTCCAGTCACCTACTGTGTAAGGTCTATAAGTAAAGTTGTGATACGGTTTAGAAACCGACATGTATAATATTCTTATTTTAATCAAGTTATGTAATGAGTGTAGTATAATTGTGTAGTGTGTGTTAGAATGAGAACAATATTAATTGTATATAGACACCAACAACAGGGTCACAGACGCTTATCCACTTACCAGAAGCGAACTTTACCATTGTGACATTTGTGGGTGATTTTTTTCACCGTGATATTTTAACATGTGCAAATGTGGACTGAACATTGACTCCTACACCACCTTTACAGCGAATGTAATCCAAATTGTTCGACGTGTGAACACATCGGAAATAAGAACATTCCACCATAATCCGTTGTGATACTATAACATCATACACGAACTGTGAGAACATTTTACTATCCGTTCCGAAAGAAAACCGGATCATTTGTGTTCAGAAAATGTAACATCAACCAAATTTTTCGTTTCGTGTGTATTTCCGGTATAATTTAAAAAGTATAGCAAAATTAGCAGACTATGTACAAATTGCCAAAAATTTATGACACTTGTAAAATCTTTTTCAATCTATAAAATATAATATACCAATTGGGTACTTATTTATTTTGATTAGTGTAATCTTAGAATCATATCTTGATTAATGTATTCATATTACCGACTTTTTCTCGTTAATATGAAGAAACGTCAAGCAATGACGCTAAGAAATTAAATAATTATAATAATGTATGGAATTTCTTAAATGTCAAAATTACTTCCCTTGCATTTGTGAATTACATCAAGGGCCATAATTTGAAACATATTCATTAATGTATATTGTATAGATAGACATTTTGTTGCTCAAATATTTGGCACAGCAGGTAGGCGTCCACCAAGCATGTCATAGAGCTGCCAACATTGCAAACCAACATAAGAGCTCCTGACCAAATGAGGGCAGAGTTTAAGTGTTTAATACGACTAATACAAAGCCGTATTTCAGTCTGGCTAGATGGTTGTTGCAAAACAATCATATTATTACTTTTTTTTCAAATAGCTGCGAGGTAGATGCGTGAAGCTGGAACTACTGATCTGACTGGGTATTATTGCAATGAAGGTAACCAGGCATCAGAGGGATGAAACCTGAATTGTGTTAAAAATTGTACTTCATTTGTCATTTCAATGCAACTTACATTTTTTTTGTATATATTTCTATGCCTTATATGTATTTTCATGCATAACACTGGGAAAAAGTAGTCTCTGACATGAAATTAACACTACCCCAGTATATACATACATCATGAATGAAAGATGGCATCTTTCATTGAAGTACCCGGGGAGAATGTCAGAGCCTAGCAGCAACATCGTTGCGGCGCCCGGCGGACAAGAGTTGTCGCGCTGGCGAGATTCTTACCTGACACGCGACCAGCGCTGACGACAGACGCACGCAAAGCCACGTGACCCCACCAGAGGCAGTGGGCAGTGTGTGTGTTAATCTCAGACCAAGCTGGGACTGGACATCTGAACGGACGTGTGTGTCGAGAGCAAGGCGTTTTGTGTGAATCTCCGTGGTTGTGAGCTGAACGACTGATATCGTGAGCGTCAGACCTATGAGCTGTATTGTGGTTGTGAGTTGTTATATGTTGTACATTGCTGTAACTATTGTTATGTATTTCATGTGGTAATAAATCCATAGAACTTGTGTTGCTGTGTCTTACGTCGAATCACGTTGTACTTGTACTGTCTCACATGTGTTAGCCAACGAGCCTAATAGAAGATCCTGACAATATATATCTTTGGAGGTAGTGGTGCTTTCTAATGATTTACAAAACAATATTTCTTCAGCAAAATCACCTTTATCAATATATCTTAACGTAAGTTATAAGTGCGGCCTCGCTGTCTATACAAGTTGATTCACACATTTGCATCGAGAATTTTCTTGTTTTAAGCTTTTCAACAAGTTGTATTTGAATTATCTCACTCATTTCGTCTATTCTTCTGCTAACAGTATTGTTACTTAGTGGCATAGCTTTAACGTCTTTGTTATTTTTTCCCGAACCATTTTAAGAAATGCTGATATTGATGGTTTGATTACATTCTCCCCTGTAGTATGACTTTTACCAGATTTAGCGATGAGTAATGAAATTTGATAACTAGCCTCATTATGAGCAATAAATAGAGACTTTAATGTTACTCTTTTTTTCACAATTTTTCTTCAAAGTTTTAAAGTAAATCAAATCTGAATTAATATGAGCATTATGTTTCGCCTTCAAATGTTCCTCAAGACGATGTCGTTTTATTGATTCGTTGGTCAAGCATTGTTGGCATAAATGGCAAAAAGGTGACCGTTCATCATGGATCCAAATTTTAAATATTCCTCCGAATACTGACAAATTCTTTTCTTGCTTGCACCACTCATTTCACTATGGGCTGAAATAAATAAATATAAGATCAATTAAAAACTAAAAAATAATAATATGAACTAGAGTAAACGTAGACTAACAATGCGTATTTAAATATGTTTGGCAAATTTACTCCACCGCAAAAAAAAAAAAAAAAAAAAAAAAAAACTTTTTCATTTGACAAATATTTCTGGAAAATGATGTTTCTAAAACTGAAATTAATCTTCTTCTTCTTCTTGGTTCATCCGGAGTTTTTTTTTTTTCGGATGTGATTGCGTTGTGCCTGTTTACAGCAGAGCTGCGTTCTTGCGCCGTTAGGCCGACACATCCGACTTCTGCGGGCATTTGTTGACCGGGTTAACCTTCCCGGGGGTTTCTTAGGACGTTTGACTCTCACTGGTGTGGTGTTATCTCCCGTCCTAGCTGGCCCATATAGAACAGCCAAAGACATCCTGGTCAGCCCTCAAGGGAAGGCAGGGGCAGACCATGGGCATTCCCCGCCATCCAAGGAGGCTTCCATAATTGCAGAGCCAACACACAGCGCTCTGGTACTGGGCTCACCCAAGGAATCGTCACGTCCTGCACATGGCTGCTTAGCCTCACTTCCGTATATTGGGCCTTCCGTTCACCATAGGCTGTTCTTCCGGAAATCAGAAGAATGCAGTGTGCAGATGACATCCACACAGTGAGCTTTTGACTCGGACTTTCCAAGCAATGGATTTGCTATCCGAGCAATATTCCATTTCGTGCCACTAGGACACTTTTCCCACCTTATTTGAAGCCCACACAGTGAGCTTTTGATTCGGACTTTCCACGTAATGGATTTGCTATCCAAGCAATATTCCATTTCTTGCCACTAGGACACTTTTTCCACCTTTTATGAAGCTCACACAGTGAGCTTTTGATTCGGACTTTCCACGTAATGGATTTGCTATCCGAGCAATATTCCATTTCATGCCTCTGGGAGGCTTTTGTAACCGACATACCTGTGGTATGAAGTGTGGCAGTCTGAACAATTCTTCATACACCTTTAAATGTCAACCTGTATGTAGTTAAAGTAAGCTGCGGTCAACTTGAGCTTGTTGATATCTCCACTAGAGCTTGTCCTCAAATGAAGCAGGTGTGGGCCAAAATATCTTTCTCTGTTCTGCATATCCTGCAGCAAATGTGTTGCTGTCATTTTTCCAGTTCGACAATTACATTCATCGGTATCTCCTATTTTTAGTTTATTGAACAAGTGGTATTTAAGCCTGTTATGTCCTGTGCGGAGTCTAAAGATTGCTACTTGTTCTCTTCGGTCGAGTTTGTAATATGCATCATCCTTCTGGTGGCCTGGATGCTCTGATTCCCATTTGGTTTTATAGGTGCTTTTTATCAACCTCTTTGCCTCATTGTAAGTTATGTCTTTTGCCAGTCTGTCAGCCTCTTCATTTCCAGGTATACTGCAATGTGATGGGATCCACTGTATTACAACTTTTTTGGATTTCTGGCTTAGACCATGGAGTGCTGCTCTTAGGTCAGCTATTTCTGTGCTGTTATTGCTCTTCAGTATTGAGACAGCTGACTTTGCATCTGTGAAGATAGCTATTTGCTTCTCTTTATTTTCCTCCATCAAGAGCATTTCTGCTGCAGTTTTCAGAGCCTCTACCTCTGCTTTGAAGTTACTTGAAAACTTTCCAGTTGCCACTGAATGTGTTTTTTTCACTCCATTTTTTAAATTTAGGAGAATTCCTCCTCCTCCATTCTCTATTGAATTTTTGGCTGATCCATCTGTATATGCATGGGTCCAATTGCTTCTTGGGTAATGTTCTTTTATGTAGTTTAGGGTTATTTCTCTTCTTTCGGTTTCATGCTGAGTGTTCTTTTTCTCAATACCAGGAATGTTTTCTATCATCTCAGGCAGTTGCTGCTGTCTCCAAGCTGGGAAGTTGTGTGCATAGTAAATGGGCTTGACTGTTGATATGTTAAGTATGGGATCTGCCCTAATCTTTCGTTTTGCAGTTTCTACAAAGCTGCTACGCTTCAGTCTTCCTTTTCCAAAACCATTAAACCTGTTATACATAAGGTGGTCTGTCAATCTTCCAAATTTTTCTGCTTGTTGCTGGGCGCTGCTATCTCTTCTGTCCTGCATTGGTTGTAAACAAGTGATCTTTTCTAGTTAATTAATAGGCGTTGTCTTCAGGCTTCCAGTTATGATTCGCATTCCTTGGTTTTGGACTCTACTTATTTTGTTAAAGTTTGACTTACCTGCTGTTGCCCAAGCTGCAATGCCATATTCCAGTACTGGCCTCACCCGTCCAGTATATAGCTCCTTGAGAACTTTCTCATCTGCTCCCCATGTTGTACCAGCAAGCTTTTTCATGATTGCCATTCTTTGCCTTGCTCTTGTTCGATTTTTCTCAACCTGTGTTTTGCATGTCAGGCGACGATCAAAGGTGACTCCGAGATAGTTTGGATTTTCTTCATGGCGCAATATTTTTCCATTCAATACCAGCTTAGGTTGCTGAGTTTTATTTGAGAGGGAGAACACTGTGCATGTTGTTTTCTCCTCACTTATCTTCACTAGCCATGATTTTGACCAGTCCTCTAGTGCTAATAGGGCTTGCTGTATTCTGCTGTTAGCTGTACTAATATATTCTTCAGATGTCCATATGGCTAGGTCATCTGCAAAGGATGATGTGTGTACTCTGGCTGGAAAATTTTCCGTGATGTCGTTTATATATGCTAGGAATAATGTTGGTGAAAGAACACCTCCTTGGGGGACACCTTGCTCCAACAGCATCATTTTGCTGGTTTGTCCTTGTACTTTTGTCCTGGCAGTTCTGTTCTCAAGGTAGTGGCTGATCCATTTGTACATTTTCCCACAAACATGCATTTTTTGCAGTTTTACTTTCAGTCCTTCCTTCCATACTTTATCAAATGCTTTTTCTAAATCTATCCAGACCGCTAGTGTGTGCGTTTTCTCTTGGAAGGCATCCTCTATTTCCTGAGCTATATAGGTTATTTGATCTTCAGTGAATCTGTACTTTCTGAATCCTGCTTGGTGTGGTGTTAAGAGTTTGTTTTCTTCCAGATGCCAGATACTCTTTTTTCACAATTTTTCTTCAAAGTTTTAAAGTAAATCAAATCTGAATTAATATGAGCATTATGTTTCGCCTTCAAATGTTCCTCAAGACGATGTCGTTTTATTGATTCGTTGGTCAAGCATTGTTGGCATAAATGACAAAAATGTGACCGTTCATCATGGACAGCGGGTATGGATCCAAATTTTAAATATTCCTCCGAATACTGACAAATTCTTTTCTTGCTTGCACCACTCATTTCACTATGGACTGAAATAAATAATATAAGATCAATTAAAAACTAAAAAATAATAATATGAACTAGAGTAAACGTAGACTAACAATGCATATTTAAATATGTTTGGCAAATTTACTCCACCGCAAAAA